>JAOPJK010000059.1:33458-43598 GCA_027123565.1 Phycis chesteri
ATCATACTCTGATTTTAGTTATCCCAGGTCTTTGTCACCAGAGTCAATGGCTTCTGATGATGAATATTCATCCTTGACTAGTCTAATGTGCGAGTTTGAGAAGAGGCCAGATTCTCCTGAGTCAGTATTTTCAGTGAATGATTTTGAACATTTAAGTCCGGACTCTCCACTTCCACAGTACACACAGTATAGCACTGATACAGCGGGGGTACGGTGTGGATCAGTATCGCCTGAACCAATCGATCCAGAAAACGAGTTGGAGACTGATATCTGTCTACCGTGGCTTTTTGAGGACCGACCAGTATCTCCTGATTCAAGTACATCTGGAGCTCTGTCTCCGGACTCTCCCATTCCCGAGTTCAGGCAGATGTTGGTAGACTTAATGTCACATGTAGAATATAGGTCTTCTTCACCTCAGTCATTGTCATCAGATTGGGACGTGGAAGCTGAATCCCTTTTGCCTTTTTCTGTTGAAGACAGGTGTTCATCTCCAGTGTCAGTTGAATCGATCAATAACTATAGACGACTATCTCCAGATTCTCCAGTGCCTGAGTTTACACAATCTTTGCCAGAATCATACTCTGATTTTCGTTATCCCAGGTCTTTGTCACCAGAGTCAATGGCTTCTGATGATGAATATTCATACTTGATTGGTCAAATGTATGAGTTTGATAAGAGGCCTGATTCTCCTGAGTCAGTGTTTTCAGTGAATGATTGTGGACGTTTAAGTCCGGACTCTCCACTTCCACAGTACACACAGTATAGCACTGATACAGCTGGAGTACGGTATGGATCAGCATCGCCTGAACCAATCGTTCCAGAAAACGATTTGGAGACTGATATCTGTCTACCGTGGCTTTTTGAGGACCGACCAGTATCTCCTGATTCAAGTGCATCTGGAGCTCTGTCACCGGACTCTCCCATTCCTGAGTTCAGGCAGATGTTGGTAGACTTCAGCTCACATGTAGAATACAGGTCTTTTTCACCTCAGTCATCAGATCGGGACATGGAAACTGATTTGCATTCAACTATCTCATTTGATGAAGATGGTGAATTCAATTTAAGTGAATGTTTGATGTATGGGACTTGGGAAGAAAACAGACCAAATTCTCCCAAATCGGTAGTAATAGAGGGTCAACCTTCCCCTAAATCAATCACCTGCGCATTATCGAGAGACACTACATCACTATCTACAGGGTCCAATGAATCACATGATAAACACATGTGTTTGGATTCACTATGTAACATCGACAGACAGATAGATAGAGCAACCTCCCCAAATGTCGCAGAAGTAGCAGGTTTTTCAACAACATTGGAATCATTAAGGCAAACAGCTGTTCTAAAAGCTAAGTACAAACTTGTTTATAAAGATGAATTATGGAATTTAATTTCTCAAGTGCGAGACCCTCAGTATAGAGGAGATACGTTTAATAGCCAGACAGGGTTTATGGAATACATTGGCAGCTCAAAAGAGGATGAACAAGTCAAAGGAAAAAAGAGTCCACAAGCTCCAGAGGTTGCCTCTTCCAGAGTTCCTACAATAAACCTGGCAAAGGCTAAGGCAAAGGAGTCTAACTTGATTTGCAGTGATCCATCATATCCATTGCAATATGCATCTGGAACTGTTGCCCCTGAGGCCCTTGGGGATTTTGATGAAACTGTTGTTGTATCGCCTGCTCAGGCAGATGGCCGTGATCCTCCCCTTTCAAGCGAGTCCATTCCAGAGTTGATCATCGTCATGCCTGACATGCCGGTTGAGGGGAAAACAGTATCAGTGTCAGCTGCATCAGCCAATAGATTAGGACCTCGCTCGCCTCATCCTACCTTACCTGACTTCAAAAATGAATTACTAGAAACACTCCTTCCCTCAAACAGCTCCTCACAAGAGACCCCTGCAGCATCTGACATTGATGCTGTTGCTTTGGATTTAGAATATCAAGTTACTGAACCTGAAATCAGACCCGTGTCAGAGGATTCAGCCACGGTTTATGAGAGAGCATCCTCTCCAGACTCCCTGCCCATGCACATCGTTTATGAGAGAGCATCCTCTCCAGACTCCCTGCCCGAGTTAAACGAGAACCGTTCACTGTCTCCTGACTCGCCAATCCCTGAGTTTTCAGCCTCTCTTCTGGAGTACACCCCAACCTGGGCGATGCTGTGTGCCTCCTCCCCTGGCAGCTCGGATTCAGAATGTGAGGTGTTCGTCACATCATCTCGAAATGCTGAGGTTGAACGACGGCCTTCGTCACCAGAATCCATTTCATCTGTCCACAAGTTTGCACCACTATTGCCCGACTCACCAGTACCTGAGTTTATGAGAATATTGTCTTCCTTCTTTCAGGAAATGCCCCATAGTTATAGATCATCTCAATCAATATCACCAGTCTCTTTGTCCTCAGATAGTGAGTTTGTTGCGTTGCCTGTCCAGTATTGGACTTCTGACATCCCAAGGCCACTTACTCCTCAATCGGTTGATTCAGAAGAAGTAGAGTTTCAAAGTGAAGGAGTTGATAAGCTAGTCTCTGAGGCACAACATCTGAGTCATGAGACATCTGTTGCACAACCTGACAAATATCCATTGAAAACGTCCAAAATACACACGACAATAATGGAGGTAGATTTTGACCTGGGGCCTGTCAAAAAGGATTGTCCTGAGTTGATAAGATCTGAATCGGAATCAGTATTTGCCTATGAGGAATGGATACAACATGGAACAGAACAGCCAGAGTCTGTTCAAGTTGTCCAAAGCAATATTCATGAGCAAAACATGGGCAAAATCCATGAAGAGGCGTTGGTCCAGCCCCAACCATCAAGGGACCAGAATCCGAAGGGGACGGGAGAGGAGGTCCAGCACTCAAGCGTTGGTGAACTTAAAGACATGACTCAAGGTTCAGCCATGGTGAGGTTGACAGCATGATAAGTGTGGAGAATGTCAAACCTGTTGTCTTCAAGGAACACACTAACTCACAACTTGGATGCACATCATAATACTGACATGTATATGGTTACTTAATAACATTTCAAATGCACCTGTGTGTTCTGGGTTTGCAGTGAATATACAAAGACTAATTGAGTTTTGGTCTGATGTAACTCATTTAGCAATTGTGTTTCACAAAAAAATTATTTTGAAATTGCATGATAACCTAGCAAGATTATTAGGTACTACTAAATTGAAAAGAAAGCTCCTTCTTTGTCAGATTGCGGTGGCACTAAACATCTGTGGTGTTAAATTTACATTTATTGTGCTGATTGAAGGGCACATGTTCAAGTGATTTTGACATTCACTTTCAGGCCTGGCCTAATAGATCAGAGGAAACACTTTTGGATGCAGAAGATACGAAGCCAAGTAAATGGCTGTCCACTGCGTTGGAGACAGTGGAGCCGAATAAGTTTGATGTCCCATTCACTGACCAGATGAAATCATTGACTGCCAAGCCAGAGGTGGTATTATTTCTTCGGCTAGCTGACTGCAGTAGCCCCACAACACACAGAGCTGTGACTCCTGTACTGCCCGAGAAGACACTTCAGACTTCTGACGGATCACATCTGGTCTCAGGTCAGGAGTCATCCCCCACAGAAGCCCAGTCCACTGAACAATTTTCTATGATGTCCGGAAAGTTTTTGGCACCACCAGATTATGAAGCAGTATTTTCCAAGCGTCAGACTTGTAGTTCTGTTTCACTGAATGATTTGAGTCCTGACTTGCCAGTTTTCAGCAGTTCCACAGAGAGCAGCCTTCAGGAAGACACTTTAGAAGATTTTGAGTTCTCCCCAGGTTTCAATAAAGTCCTCTCTGAATTTGAAACCACCCTATCTGCATTTGAATCAGAAAAAAGCAATGTCCGACTCAGAAAACCGTTCAGGGGTGCAGACTCCATTGATTCTGATGCTGAATTCTTTGACTGCGAGCAAACCTTATCTGACTCCACTGAAAGCGAGAATGTGAATCCAGCATGTGGGATTGCCTTTCGCATCTCTGAGCCTCCCTCACCGATGCCAGGCTGCAGCCCTGTTCTGGGTTTCCTCACGGCGGGCCCTGAGTACACCCAGCAGTACCTACAAGTGCAGGATTACAAGCGCCTCTCGTCTGGTAGTGAAAGTCTTGGCGACTTTGCGTACGATTCAGACTGCTCGAAAGACTGTAGATCTGAAGGCGACCTCCCGTTGTGTGAGGAGCTTCCTTCCCGAGATCAGGCAGAGTATGTGGATGATGACGAGGATGACTTCCTGGCGAGGGTAAGAAGTCAGGCATGAACAGAAAGCTGCAAGCGTGCCTTGCCTGCCTGAGCCAATTGTAGTGGCACTACATTTTTAAAAGCTTCAGGATTGGTTAACTCAATGTTGCAAAGAACTAAATGATGGGGTGCTGTGTTGGCATGTGTGCATACACTCGCAGTTTCCAAAACACAAATCTTGAAATAATCAGTGGCTGAAACAGATCATGGTGTGCCGTGTTTGCAGTTTGCAGTGTTCACGTTTGCGGTGTGTACAGTGATGTAAACTAATTCCATCATATTGGTTATACTTAGGTTCTTTATTTTCCTGCATCATTGGTCTGCATTCTTTTTTGACAATTAATTTTACCTTTCATTTTGCATGCCGATTTTGGTTGGAAAAACAACATCAATGTGCCTTCTCTTCAACTTCAAACATCATCACTTAATCACACTTTCTTTCTCTTCACCTTCAACTTACTCCACTGTTGAGTGGACGTTCATGCACTCGTATTACACAAACATGAGTTCATGTGCATAATCATTAAACGGAAACTTGTAGTTCAACTTAATTTGGAAATTAACCCGCATGGCATTTGCACCTTACAAGTCAAGAGAACAGAAGGGACGTTGTGTGCCGTGTGTTCCATGGTGTAAAAGATGTTGACACAGGTTGGCTGTGTGGTGTCTCGTAGGAGATATCAGAGGAGTTAGGGCCCATGTCCTCGGACAGCTCAGAGGAAGAGGTTCTGACCACCAGAGTGGTGCGTCGCAGAGTGATTATCCAGGTAAACCCAGCAGAACCCTGCTGTGTGAGTGTGCTGATTGTCACGCTGGTTGCTTGCTGTTGGTTCATTTTTATGGGGGGTGTTTTACTTTTACTTACTTTTTTCTGATTATTCTGCTCACAAGGGAAATGAAGCAACTCAATGCATCCTTTTATTGCGATACATCTGTTTTATGTGCCCTAATGTGTCCTATTTTCCACCCAATTTCACTCTGCTTGACGATTGGTCAGGAAAAGGAACCACTTATTGTAGATGTTGTGGTTTCTGATGTATGCTGGTGTCACATAGTGACTGCAAGGAACGAAGACCTGACGATTCTCTTTCCTTCTTTTAGGGGGACGACTTGCCAGACATCCCACCCCAAACGGTGACCGAAGAGAAGTACACAGATGATCAAGGGAACATTGTAGTGAAGAAAGTAAGGGAGAACACCAAGGGACTGTGTGTATGATTTTTACATGCATTTACATGCATTCACATGCATACATAAAAAAAAGGCTTTTAATTACCAAAACAGGAACAGGCGTAGAACAGCCTGTTCCTGTTTTGCCATCTGGGCTGATTTCTATTATATTTGACCCCTGGATATTTTGCTGGGACAAAGGAAGAAAGTGACATCTAAGTGCACAATGTCTGATCTTTCATAACTTTTACATTTGTCCAATTCTTCATGATGGCAACTAACATTCACAGTCTCAACCCATGGAGCTCACACTCCAGTGCTCTGAATGCCCCAACAGGCTGCAGTTCCCTTATCAGCCACAGGGGCCAGTAATGACAATGAATTTCAAACTTTTACACAAAGTACCTTTAAATCAGCTGTATTTCTATCTAAATCAGTGTTGGATATTTCTGAAAAAAATGGAAGGGGCCTGGTTTGTGTTTTTGACATTATCTGTCTGACCCCCTCCCAGACCACAAGAAAGGTAATCCGTAAGTACGTGTCTGCGGACGGAGTGGAGAAACAGGAAGTGAGCATGGAGGGAGCTGAGCAGGATATTGTGCATGTGGAGGAGGGAGACGTGTTCTCCAGAGTGGTGAAGAGGACGGTGGTCCGCAGCCAAGGAGATCAGAATAAGGTTTGTCCTGCACATTTCTTCTTGTTTGGGGCTGATTCTGCGTTCACAAAGTACAAATGATCCCTCTCTATTTCCAGTGAACCATTGGGATTTGTAAGTCACAAATACCTAGATGGTTTCTGCAGTAAGCAGAATCAAGCCAACCACCGACTGCAAGAGTTCAGTCAATCATAAGTAAAGCCCATGTTAGTATTCACACCACCCATATAATGCTCATGTTTAGAAATAACATTCACATACTTTGTAACGTAATATTCTCCTTTTCACCTCCCAAAATGTTTGTGCATGGCTGACAGACTATCTTAGAGGGGGACATTAGGACACTTTGAGAACCACTGCTGTAGAGGACAAATGTCGAGAATCTTTTTTGTAGTTTCTTTATTTTGCTTTAACGGCCAAGCTTGTTGCTTGTGTTCTAACCACTCCGGCACCCCCTACAGTCAACTTTCTCTGAGTTGCTGGTGCCGGGCGCAGCCGGCAGCTCCAGGTTTGAGACGGAGCCCGTGCAGGGCCGCAAGGTGAGCAGGGTGCTGAAGACCACGGTGGTGCGGGGCGATCGGCTGGAGAAGCAAACGGGAGAGGCCTCCCTGGCGGCAGACCTCCCCTCTGCTGGGGACGACTTCCGGAAGGTAGGCAGTACACAATGCAGGACAGCACCATTGTTCCAGCAGCCATCCAGCTTATCAAGAGACTATCTTATCGACCGTCTCTGTATGATCAGTAACTTGTTCTGTCGTCAAGGAAATGTGGTTGACAGTTATATTTGACCATTGTTGTTCATGTTGGATTTGTAGTGCATTGCATCAGAACTTTTAAGATGCAGAGGTGTCCCATTATTGAGAAATTATGCTCACCCTTGGAATGTTATTGACCAATCAGGATCAAGTATTTAACAACACTGTGGCATAATCTGCAATAAAAGAATAGGGGCAAAAACATTAAGCAGCAGTAACTCAGAGGTGGTCTTTATAAGAAAATCTGTCCTGTATATTAGGTTTAACCAATCAAACATAATGGACCAATCCTCTTTAAAAGCAGCTGCCTCTGCTGCGCGCCTCAACTAGGGCCGACTGAATATCTTCCCTCATTGGCCCTGAAGGTGCCACAGCCTGAGTTGTGTGGTGCCGTCTTTCTGGTGTGGTTGGTGGTCAGCCACTCTTCATGAGTTCCAATGAGGTGCTTCCTCCTGATCCTCCTCTGCCCGTTCTGCATCCATCCCCTCTAGGCGTTGAGTTATGCAGGAGGCTTTGGGAAAACAGTCCTCCTGCCTCATTTAGTGGAGCAGGAGATGTTGCAGGAGGACGGTTCAGTGCTCAGAAGGTTTGAGCATGCAGCGTGGGTGTGCAGCTGTCTGTTGAAACACGACAAGCATGAGGTCGCCTCACACTTCAAAGCTAGCGACACTTTCTTCAAAGCTAGCAAAACTGTGCGTGTGTTGCAGTTGATTTTGGGTTCCTAACATGTGTTACCCAGCATGCTCCAGTACAAACAGTTCAACGTGTGTTCCAGAAAGTGTGCTCTGACACACCCAACACCTAGTTTGTTAGGCTGAAGGACATTGAGTTACAGCTGGACATATTAATGTAATGCAACAAGCATGACCGGGCTTCCAACCCTCACCGTCTACTAATGCTAACCACCCCTCTGCTCTAAAACCCTTTCTGTTCTCCCATTTTCTCGCCCCTCTCTCCCGGTCTGGTGTCCCAGAACAACAATGTCTAAGTCCCGCTCCCAGAAGAGGACGGTGGCCAGGGACGGCCAGGGCAAGAAGCATGTGCATCTGGAGCGGCTAGACGATGACCCAGACCCCCCTGGGCCCGACGCCCTCCAGCAGAACCTTCACCTGCTGCTGCAACACTACTGCTGTGACCCCATGCCCCCTGGGGGGGGGGAGGCGGCGGGGGAGGGAGGGAAGGAGAGATATGAGCAGGCGGAGGAGGATGACCCCAATGAGAGCTGGGATTGACTTGTCTTGTCTCCTCCCCCCTAGCCTACCCCCACCCCGGACTATATTCTTCTTATGTACCAGTAATAATTATTTCAATCCATAGTCTCTCATCCTGCACCCTGGATCTGTTTCTGATCCGTGTCATCTCTCTCTGTTCCAAACGGTACTGTGTTGCGTTTGACAATTTTCCTTTTGACCTTTTTATTGTCCTTGTTTTAATTTTGTGACCAAAGATAGCTGTCCTATTTTGTTTTCCTGTCACCATCCTTGTTGCGTTTCCTTCTTCCTGGCGGGATCATGTCGCATGTTGGACTCAGTGGTATGATGGAGAAACGAGGCCGAGTGGAATGCAGATCAAGATGGCGGCCTGCTGGGCCAGCCTCTTCCGGATGGACGATGTTGACAGTGTATATAGATGAGCCACCCTTCCCCGATACAGCAGCCATGCGTCTCCCTGTTGAGACTCCAGGAGAAGAGACGCCATGTAACAGAGAGGATGAGAGAAACCAAAAGCCCTCCATACCTTTAGTCTTGTCTTGATTGTATGTGTTGTTGAGTCTTTACCGTGTGTCCACATTGATTTCACAACTGTATGCACCCTGGCTTAACTCCTTGTTTATGTACATATGCGTGAGTGATGTGTGCCGTGTCTGGGTCTTTGGGTGTTGTCATGACGCCTCCGCATTGACATGAATTAAATAGAAGTATACAAGGCAGCCGTCAGGTTTGGTCTGCGTTTCACACAGTGTCAAAACGAGCACTTATCCTGTTCTTCTGTTGGTCCACAATGAGTCCAGGTGTGAACCCCTCATCCAGGTACTTCTGCACTTCCAACGCCCTGAGCCCCTCGCTCGTGGCTCACCGGACCTCTGAGAACCAGAGGTGGTCTCAGAGGTCTGCGGGCTCCATGTGTACGTTAGGCCTTTCTTTCTCCTTCCGTTGGCATAAGTCTTTCTGTGACTGTTCTGAGGTTCTATTCTGAGGTTCTGTTCGTAGAGCAGCAGAACACCAAACCATTGTCCTTTTGATTCTCATTTCTTGCTGCCCGTTTGAAGGCATTTCCTCTCCTTAGTGTGTTTTCTGAGATTAGAAATGAGAGGGAAACTTGGACATAACTGTACTTTACAACACTACTTTACAACTCTGTGTGAAAAATACAAAGTACTTCACATTTCAATGCAACGAGGAATCAATATATCTTTGGTGTTACAAGTATAAACTTTGTCTGACAATACAACTCCTCACATTGCTGTTAACCAGTGTGATACATTTGCGGGAATAAAAACTAACAAAAAAAATGTTGATTTGAAAAACAAGCATCTTGTTTCCATGGTGATAATGAGCATATTAACATTGTCACTATCTATGCGGGCATGCATTGGTTAACAAATTCTACTTTCAAAAAAAGGAAAAATGCTTACATGGCGCTAACATAGCAGTAAATAAACCTACAATGAGACAAGAAGCCTCTTTATTTCCCTCACAACTGTTCGACAAACTCAACATGAGTGGATCAGGACCCGGACTCCTGATCTACGCTGCCACCATGGATCCATGAGGACTCATTTTGATCATGGACTCATCGTTTGAGTCCATACACATCCCATGTGATGCTTGATGTTCACATACTCAATATACAAAAGGCTGTATGATACAGTGTCCCTGATATCCAATGTTGAAATGGTAAAAACTAATTACCAACTTGCTTGAATATAATGAGTGTCCAATATAAATGTGGCACATTATGAACATTAGTGTTCAGGTTTCATATTCTGTACATCATTTCTTCAACAAATGTTTTGATGGAGGACAAACACTTTCACCTTCCAAAACAGCAACAGTCTCCTAACCCACTGAAAAGTATTGAGCAAATGCAATTGAAGCATTTGAAGCTTTTCTTCCAGCCAGGTAATATTGTCAAGTTTTTAAAACCACCATGGTCAGTGAAAATCTATATCACTCAGGAAGTGTTAGTTTAGGGAGTTTTATTCCCGTTTAGTCTGCGATGTCATTTCATTCACTCAACTTGCTGACTTTAGATTAGATTCAACTTTATTGTCATTGTGCAGAGTACAAGTACAGGGACAACGAAATGCAGTTGGTGTTCTAAC
>JAOPJK010000059.1:79196-91776 GCA_027123565.1 Phycis chesteri
ATCCAGACCTCCATGGGTTAATGATTTTGATTTCCATTGATCATTCTTATGTTATTTTGTTCTCAACGCATTCCACTTCCACAGCATTCCAATGAATAAAGATTTTCAACTGGAATATTTCATTCATCGAGATCTAGAATGTGTTGTTTAAGTGTTCCCTTTATTCTTTTGAGCGGGTATATACTGTATATATCTGGATGGGAACAGTTTGTACTAAAGTAAACAGGTTTATACAGTTATTCAACAAAATACTTTATGACGAAAAAGCTGTATCGTCAATTTGAGTCGATGGGAGGGACTATGGTTGTTATGATGTCAGAATAGCTGTGTAACAACACATGTCTGGAGCTCCCCTGATCAGCTGGGATACAAGTAGTTCACTACTCTTTATTTCCATAATCAGCTGATGGCTGTGAGGTGAACATGAAGCTGGGACTTCTGCAGCCCTTCATTGAGATGCTACAGTACTGTACACAGTATCCTGTAAGTAATGTGTACAGTATATTGTACAGTATGCTAGTTTACTGTACATTATACTACAGTACACTGTACAGTATACTGTACAGCAGATATGGAACCTTGTAGTGTAACTCTTTGCCCAAATTAGTAAAACTGACCTGAGAGTTTCCAGAGTACAGTGTGGACTCCCGAATCCAGCAGAGAGCAGCTTCACTCCAGAATCCTGCCGATCATTGTTACTCAGGTCCAACTCTCTGAGACTAGAGGACTTGGACTTGAGAACTGAGGCCAGAGTTTCACAGCATCTCTTTGACAGATTACAGCCATTCAGCCTTCACACAAATAACAGGAACATGCTGGCAACTGTTGAAATCATTTTTTTTGGTATTACACAGTTTTCAGAAGCTGTTAAAATATAGCACACACCTTCATGGCATGTCATGGCAACAAAAATATAAATATGTTGTTATTCCTATGAAGAGTATATAATTAGTTAATGTATTTAGACCTGTGACCTTTTCTGGATGTTAATCTGTCAACTACTACAGGGCGCAATATTACATATGGATGTACAATATCCACTTAAACAATAAGGTGTACCATTTCCAATGATACTGCTGTCATGAATGTGGTCATCGCAGGTACTGAGTTATAAGCTATACGCTATAGTTATAAGATATACTGTATTTAGGTTTTTGACATGAAACTTTCTGGTGTCACTCTTTGCACATTGAGTCAAACTGACCTGAGAGTTTCCAGTGTACAGTGTGGACTCCCCAGTCCAGCAGAAGCTGGAGCTTCACTCCTGAATCCTGCAGATGAGGAGGAGCTGAGAACTGAGGCCAGAGCTTCAAGGCATTTCTCTTGACAGCTTACAGCCGTTCAGCCTTCACACAGCCAATTTAAAAAGTAAGATATTTAAATGTTAAGTTAGTTTTCCAAAGGTTACCATTAATGAGACACAGCTTTAGAGGCTGGTATTAAACTATACTTAAGAACTCTTCTTGAAGGTCTGACAACATGATAATGAATAGAATGTAATACAACATACACCTTATTCCATCATTAACAAACTACGATTATCACGTACACCTTACAAAGTTGCAAGCAGACGGATGTAGAGAATAGCCACATAAACAATAAGAAGTAGCATTTCCAATGATAATGCTGAGTTATAAGCTTACATATTTAGACTTAATTTAGGAGGAAATCCTCAAACCAGGGGGTGGTAGTAAACAGTCTTCTGATATTGAACCTTGTGGTGTCACTGTCTGCACATTGTGTAAAACTGACCTGAGAGTTTCCAGTGTACAGTGTGGACCTCACTCCTGAATCATGCAGATTCTTGGCACTCAGGTCCAGGTCTCTCAGACGAGAGGAGTTAGAGCTGAGAACTGAGGCCAGAGCTTCACAGCATCTCTCTGACAGATTACAGACGTTCAGCCTTCACACAAAATAAACAGAGAATTGTATCCAATATATTAGATGCATTAAAGCATGAGAAATGCTTCATAAGTGCTGTGTGAGAATAGCAGTTTCTAGTTGACTGTATGAAGCCTGAATGCTAGTTTTGTAGTGTTTGAAAACAATGAATGTTTTATCTATTCATATATATTTTATTATGTATATTGTATTGCGCCTATTGTAATAAATGTTATTACAAGAGACTTCCTTATTAGTGCACCTACAGAGGTGTTTTGCATATTAATATTACTTTTATATTCCTGTATTATGGAGAATGTTGTGTATTGTAATACGTGTTTTTTAAGTGCACCTATAGAGATGTTTTGTTTCATACATATCTTGTATTGTGTTTATTGTGATACATGTTATTAGTGCACCTACAGAGATGGTTTGGAGGCTTTGACCACTGGCAGCAGCTTCAGAAGACCCTTCTCTGAAGCAGAGTATTTCTTCAGGTCAAACACGTCCAGCTCCTTTTCTGATGACAGTAAGACGAAGACCAGAGCTGACCACTGAGCAGCAGAGAGAGTTCTTCTGGAGAGACTTCCTAATGTCAGGTACTGTTGGAGCTCCTCCACTAGAGAACAGTTGTTCAGCTCATTTAGACAGTGGAACAGATTGATGCTTCTCTCTGGAGAGAGATATCCATTTAACTTCTTTTTGATGTAACACACTGTTCTCCGGTTGGTTTGGGAGCTACTTCCTATCTTTCCCAGTAGACCTTGTAGGATAATCTGATTGGTCTTTAGAGAGATGCCCAGGAGGAAGCGGAGGAACAAGTCCAGGTGTCCCTTCTTACTCTGTAAGGCCTTGTCCACAGCACTCTGGTAGAGGAGATCCGATTTATTTCTTAAGAGAATAGAGAACCTGGAGTTTGGTTGTTTTACTGATAGCAGATTGACACCTGTGTCGTGGAAGGAGAGAAAGACATAAAGGGCAGCCAGAAACTCCTGGATGCTGAGATGGACAAAGCAGAACACCTTGTCCTGGTACACCCCACACTCCTCTTGGAAGATCTGGGTAAACACTGACTCTGATATTGATGCCACACTCTGCCAGGTCTGCCTCATAGAAGATCTGGTTGCCTTTCTCTAGCTGGTTTAAAGCCAGTTTTCCCAGAGAAACAATGATCTCCCTGCTCTCTGAACTCCACTGTGGATCTGTTTCAGCTCTCCCATGATACTTCCTGTCCCCCTGTATGGACTGAACCCTCAGGAAGTGGATGTACATCTGAGTCACAGTCTTGGGCATCTCTTCTCCTCTCTGGAATGTTTTGAAGAAGTCTTCCACAACGGTACCACTGATCCAACAGCAGAGTGGGATTCGACACATGATGTGGAGGCTTCGTGATGTCTTGATGTGGGAGATGATTGTGCTGGCCTGCGTCTCCTCTCTGAATCTCTTCCTGAAGTACTCCTCCTTCTGAGAGTCATGAACCCTCTCACCTCTGTCATCATGCCAACACACTCAGCAGGGATCTGATTGGCTGCCGCAGGGCGTGTGGTTCCCCAGATGCGAGCGGAGGGAAGCAGGTCACCCCTGATGAGGTTTGTCAGCAGCACATCCACTGAGGTCGGCTCTGTGACATCAGTCCAGATCTGGTTGTTCTGGAAGTCCAGAGGAAGCCGACACTCGTCCAAACCATCCAAGATGAAGACAACTCGGAACTGGTCGTATCTGCAGATACCTGCTTCTCTGGTTTTAATAAAGGAGTGTTGAAGAAGTTGTACCAAGCTAAACTCTTTCCCGTTCAGTAAATTCAGCTCTTTGAAAGTAAAGAGAAATGTGAAGTGTATGTCCTGGTTGGCTTTGCCTTCAGCCCAGTCCAGAGTGAACTTTTGTGTTAAGACGGTTTTACCAATGCCGGCCACTCCAGTTGTCATTATGGTTCTGATTGGTTGATCTTGTCCAGGTAAGGATTTAAAGATGTCTTCACATTTGATTGATGTTTCCTCCTTGGCTGGTTTCCTGGAAGCTGTTTCAATCAGTCTGACCTCGTGTTCCTTGTTGACCTCTCCACTGCCTCTCTCTGTGATGAGGAGCTCTGTGTAGAAGTCATTCAGACCTGTTGGCTGTCCTGCTTTAGGGATTCCATCAAACACACAGCTGAACTTCTTCTTCAGATGAGACTTGATTTCATGTTGGCAGTCAACAGCAGCAGATCCTAAAAGGGGGTAAAGGCATTTAGCAGATGCTTTTGTCCAAAGCGACTTACAATCAGTACATTTTTGCAGGGTTCGACATGTGGACAGTTGGAGGAGGGGGATCAAGGGGATCGAACCGCCGACCCTACGGTTAGCGGACGACCCGCTCTGTCCACCCGCTCTACCCACTGAGCTACTGCCGCCCAGGGTGAGGGTCATGGTGAGGATCACGGTTAGGGTCATGGTTAGGGTGTCCTAAATGACAAAACAGAATACATCAGTTTGTGGATGGTGACATCAGTGGAAACATGCCAATACTTCCTTTAATGTCACATATCAATACTTCTGTGCAGCTGATATTTAGAGAATCTACTTTGTTTTCCAAATAAGAGTCTCTTACCGCCCCACAGTGTGTCTGCCACTTTCTCCTGATTCATCTCCATCAGTGTGTCGTGTGTTGTGAGGTCTATGACTCCATCTATGCCTTGTCTGCTCCTCGTTCTTACTGTCCACCTACTGCTCCCCCTCCTTCCTCTGACTCTCTGGGCATTGTGGGTAATGTTGAAAGAAGGGGTGCAGGAAATATGCAACAACTATGATTGAATACATGGTCCAAAACTCATAACACATATCCAGATTAAGTCTTCATCTGTACTTTGTACAGTCCGTGTGTGTTACACCCACACTGGAGCTCAGCTGGGCACTAGCACAGCGCAATGCTAATAAATAAATATTTTATTTGTAAGATGCAATGTAATGTTCATGTAAAGTCAACTGTCTTGTTGGACATTTCTACACCTTGATCAGCTGTTTGGGTCGGGTTAGGGGGGCACTCCCCTGATGGGGGTCAGAACCTAGAACAGGCCCGTATCTTTGGGACTCTGACAGCGCTGTTAGTGGCTGTCTGATAATGCCTCCATGGTTCCATCATTTGTGGTTCCGCTGTTCAAATCTCCAACATGTACATAATGTTCTGCAGGCTCTGGAAGCCCTGTATGGTTGAAGCTTCTTCCTGCAGTGTTTTCACTTCATCCCTATAGTGTATTGCTTACCAAGCTGTGGTTACACCCTCTTGGAGTGTGAGGTATGGTTCATATCTCCGTGGTGTGATGTGATCATGGGGACCAACCCGGTCTGACCCTGGGGGGTGAATAAAGTGAATCACACACAGCCTATTAATAACCAGACCAACAGCTGACCAGTAGGCCCACCATGATGTCAAACACATTCCAGACCAGGAAGGGTTTGCAAACAACAGTATTACTTTCAACATTATTAGTTTTCAGGATAAAAATCGCTGTTTTAAATTGTAATTTCTCGTCGGATTGCAATGAGTTGAATGAACGAATGACTCGCTGAAATCGGTTAAGAAACGCAAATGTTACCGTGCTTTTTATTTCTTCATAAAACCGCAGCTCCCCGTTTACTTGTATTGGTTTACAGGCAGTCTGCCCTCTCCAATATGGTGGTGACGTCCACGTAGGATCTAAGGCCAACGCCCGTAAGTCTCTGCCTTTATAGGGCGTTTTTTTGGTTTCGCTTTATATTGACTTCCGTTTCCTAAAAATACGTCATCCCGCTTCCTTGCGTGACCCCGCCCCGTCAAAAGGATGTTTAATATACATCTTTGACTGCAAATACATAGTCACACAAGCAATACACAAAATGCGTGGAGAGCAGATTTCATGATGATTCATTAAGAGATGGGCCGAATTACAATAGGTTTTGCCCCTGCCAGCCACCAGAGGGCGCCCCTCTGATCCCAGGAGCTAACAGAGGTCAGAAGGCAGAGGGACCTCCTTGCATTTATTGAGCCAGGTGCTCAGTCTTGAGTTGATATGTAATGTGTGGTCGTGTTTTAGCTCCCAGTTGTAGTTGCATTATTCTTCTATCCCAAGACGACATGTTCTGCTCATCCTTTCGTTTATTCTTTCTTGGTATGCTGTAAACAACTTCACTGTCATACATTATTTTTATTGCCAAAAGAAAATTGATTGATCATTTGTTTGGAAAAGTGTGGGCTAAATAAAGGTATAATTAACTTAAATTATCATAAAACATACTAAATAACAAAATGATGATTGACTGTGTTGGTTGTATACAATCTTTGTTTTAAAGACACTCTTGGATTGGTTTAACAAAGACCAATAAGGAACCACAGGGCCGCTTTGAGGTGACGTCACACGGGCTGGGCGGGACGTTTCCACCTGAGTGGACGTTGGCACGAGGCCACACACGAGCTAACGCACGAGGCGCGCACGAGGCGCGCTGCTCCGCAAATCCCCGGCCGTGGTGTCAGAGGGGCGGGGGCGGCCAATCAGCTGGAGTGGAGGCTGTTTTGAAACGCAGGGGCTCTTGTCCAATCAGGCTGCTCTCGTGTTGAGCTAGCGCGAGGCTGCGCACTGGGGCTGCTGGGAGAGACAGAGAGGAGCAGAAAACTGAGTCTGCGCACTGGGGCTACTGGGAGAGGAGCCGACGACTGAGTCTGCGCACTGGGGCTGCTGGGAGAGAGGAGCAGATTAGTGATGGGAGTTCCGGCTCTTTTCAGTGAGCCAGTTCCTTGGCTCAGCTCAGCAGTAAGAGCTGGCTCTTCATTTAGTACCACTGGCTTTTATCATTCAGCCACCTTTAGCAAAGTTTTGACCTATGATTGGTATGTATGCACATAATAATACCTATTTATACCATAACTTAAAACCTTAAATAATACAACAAATCTGAATAAATCATGTAAAGACATCAAACACTATTATTGATGTTTAACTATCCAACACAAACCATTTCATCACAAATGGATGAATAACCACAGAGGATATTCACTGGTGGGTTTCTAGTGATGGATGTTTTGTACAAAGTCTCTTACAGGACAGGTCAAGGCTGGGGACCAAGGTCCTGAGAGGGATACAACCGTTCTGTAACCAGGCAGGACATTTAGGATGTCTGCAAAACGGATTTAGATGACATGTCGTTATTACCAACGTGAGACGTCTCACGTCGGTAATTGCGTGTTGTCGTTGGTTTATCCTGTATTCATCTACAAAAGAAAGACAAAAAGACCCCGACTGGTTTACTGAAAGCTCACAGGACCGACTCATAGAGCCGACTAGTTCACCATCGACACATCACTACAGCATACTGAGGCTGCGCGCTGGGGCTGCTGGGAGAGAGGAGAGAGAGAGGAGATAGCAGAAGACTGAGGCTGCACACAGGAGAGGAGCAGCACACCGGAGCAGGAGCAGCCAGGTAACAGGAGCTACTGCATGTCCTTCACCTACAATGGGAGGTTCTTGATAGGGAGATTATGGTGAACTTCAAGATGATAGTTACATTATTCTATACAATAGAACGAGGTTTTCATCCAATAGTTGATTTATGCTGAAGGGATAATGATGGAAACATTTTATTTTAAAATCATATCGTCATGCTGTGAGACAAAATATAGATACAATAAAAACGGTAATGCTGCGCTTAAAATAATAATAATAATTGTTATTCATATGATGTGTGTTCTTATTACGGCTGGTTGAGGACGGAGCTCATCGCTGGTATTTTACTGGTGTTTAGATTACGACGTGTGGATGAGCGCTATTTCCTATAATAAAGCGTTTTGACACCTCTGATGCGGTGCTAATGTAAGGGTGCACCGAGGCTCCGGTGTAGGGGTGCACCGAAGCTCCGGTCTAGGGGTGCACCGAGGCTCCGGTCTAGGGGCGCACCGAGGATCTGGAGTAGGGGCGCACCGAGGCTCTAATGTAGGGGCGCACCGAGGCTCTGGTCTAGGGGCGCACCGAGGCTCTGGTCTAGGGGCGCACCGAAGCACTGGTCTAGGGGCGCACCGAAGCACTGGTCTAGGGGTACACCGAGACTCCAGCTCCTCCAGTAAAATGGCTGGCGGTTTAATCCGCGGACGAGGCTCCGCTGCTGCACGCACAGCGACTGGAGGGCTGGTCCACAAAGTCCACATTTATGACATTTTATGTACACACGTTATTCGTTTTCTCCCACATTGGTTTATCTCCGAATAGCAGTAATGATGAATTTATTTTCTTGACATCCGTTCCATGTTTTCCAACTTCGTCCATGCGCAGCAGAGCCTGCGTTACAAATGGCCGTCTTTGTTAGAGCAGCGCTGCGCCAAGCGAGAGATAACTTTATAACGGTTAAATAACACCACGGAGCCACAACGAACCCTGTTCCCAGGCTCTTATTCTACATGTTTCCCCCTGATTTACCTGATCATTTGTGAGTGTTTAACTGCATTGTGAGAGGAGACCCGCTGTGGACCAGAGGGGCGGGCTGCGCTTTGTGCGTAAAGCAGCTGGTCTCTCTTCTCCAGTCTCCATTTTATTATGGAGGCTGAGGAGAAGCTCCGCTACCACACCAGGCACAATGACGGGCCACACTGGGAACACGCAGAAAAACAACGGCTTTACAGGAAAATTATATTAGAGATGTCCAGATGTACACAAATAAACGGTAGTTTCTCACATGAGACACGCGTTTCTCAAAATGGAAGATGAATAATTCCCGTGGTTGACGGTCCAGTTATCTTTCATCATGACGTGATCAATGTTGTGGTGAAACCGGACAGGAGGTCCATTACTCAGACTAAAACACATTTTAATCAGATCGAATAACATAGATTTGCTACACTGGTTATGCAATGTTATAATGACAGAATTCAACCAAATGTTATTAAGAGTTTTTATCATCAAATTGATATAATAATACAGTATATCAATACAAAGTTGAAAGTTGCTAACAAATCATAAAAATGTCTATGTCTAAACATGTGCATCAAAGCAATGAAGTTAGTAGCTTAGTAGCTTCTTTGATTGATCATATTTGTATTGTACATGTTCATGTCATAAATAAAATATATATTTCTGTTCTTCAAGATGAGATATTTCTGTGGCACACTTTACCAATATTGATTGCACACCTTCTCTGTTCTAGTTTGGACCATAATAACACAGAAACAGACATCTTATCCAGCTTCATTACAACTATCAGCATGGCCAAGGTTAGTGGGATTTATCAGTCAATCAATCAATCAGTCACTCATTTCTGAAACTATCGTGAATCCAAACCCAAGAGATGATCTCTCAGGGTAACAACTTGCTTCTGTTGTCACTGTGAACAGTTTGCCATGGTTTGCTGTGTGTGTGTCAATCATGCAAGTCTTTTAGACCTGGTGAAGACCAGAACGACAATAAAACGTAGTAAAACAGAACTACTGACTCAAAACCTTCTGTTTTCAGTGTTGTATTTTGTCAGGTGCTGGACCTGAGGAAAGAACCAGTAAAGTGCTCTACTTAAACATGAACCAATGCCCCCTGTATAGGGGGACCCCAGGAAGCCTAAGGGCAAAATGTCAGCCTACGCATACTTCATCAAGACCTGCCGCGAAGAGCACGAGAAGAAAAGTCCAGAGGTTCCTGTGAACTTCACAATGTTCTCCAAAAAGTGTTCAGAGCGGTGGAAGGTGAGACATGGCGAAGAACCAGTTCATTATAATGGGTCTCATTTGTGCCACATTTTTTTCCATTCCACGTGAGTGACACACATTTCCTCTGCAAAGCGAAGACTTCACTGCATTCCGTATGGTGATAGGCTGCGCTCTGTACTCCCTAGACCATCTCTAGTAAAGAAAAGGGGAAGTTTGAGGACTTGGCCAGGCAGGACAAGGTTCGGTTTGACCAGGAGATGCAGCACTATGCTCCGGGCAGGAAGAAGGGGCAGAAGAAAGACCCAAATGCCCCCAAGAGACCACCGTAAGGAAATGTGTAACACACATATCTTTATTTATGTGTACAACATTAAATCATCTTATCCCTATACCTTGGTCATTGGGTTTGGGCTAGCATTTATTCTGGGCCATTTTCTTCCACACACCCTCCTCCCACTCTAGATCTGGCTTCTTCATCTTCTGTGCGGACCACCGGCCAAAGATCAAGGCGGTGAGCCCCAGTCTGGGCATTGGCGACGTGGCCAAGAAGCTCGGGGAGATGTGGAACAACCTGACAGATGCCAACAAGCAGCCATACCTGCAGAAGGCCAACAAACTCAAGGACAAGTACCAGAAGGTATGCTAGCTCGCTAAAACCTCTGGATGGCAGCTGGCATGAACTGCAGTTCTTTACTCATATGAAACGTAATGAAAAGTGGTCAGATTCCCAGTGAGTGACATTGCTGGTTTCAACTCCTCTGGTGTCACGCAGGACGTGGCCGACTACAAGTCTAAGGGGAAGGTGGGAGGAGGTGCCAGCCTGGTACAACAACAACAACAACAACAACAACAACAACAACAACAACAACAACACACCCTGATGAACAACGATGAAGATGACGATGAAGACGAGGATGATGATGAAGATGACGATGACGACGATGAATAGGCGTTTATTTTCCTTTCTCTATCTTGGTTAATTGTAATTTATACACGAAAGGATTTTTGTTACTGGTAATTCATTTCTGGAAACAATATTTCCAATTGATGCCCCAGGGTTGGGAAAACATGAGTCAATGTTGCGTTCAACTACTAAATATAGGGTTGGTTGTTGTGTATCAAAAAATGATTTGGACCTTAATCAATTCAAACTAATCAGTAATCACTTAAAACGTGTCCATGTTTCACGCTCCTGTGTTTTCCCAACGCCACCAAGTAGCATTCATTCTTGCATTTAACCAGTTGAAGTGTTGCAACAGATGTTAAACAACAGATGTTTATAGTGATGTGTGTTATTGTAAAATGTATTCCAACCTATATTTTATTTTTGTTTTTTATTGTAAGGACAATTTAAATTGTTTCTTCACATTGCTAGCTAGAAGTGTGTGTGATATTATGTGTGTGTTTTGTGTGTTTGTTAACTGACTGAATACTCCCATTCTAAATTATATCTTGGGGAGTAAAACTCGAATTTGGCAACTGTGACTTTGGTAAGCAGCTCACTGGAGTGGAGAGCAAACTCAACCCCATTGTTGAAAGCACAGGCTTAAGGTTATAATAATAAAACATAACTTTACATAACCTTTGTTTTTTGTGATTCAGAACCTCAACAAAATATTTACATTTTCATAAATGGGCCATACATATTGATAAAAAGACATGCTCATGTCAGCCTACTCTTTACTATATAATTACAATAAAACAGTTAGTACAGCTTACATATTGTTATTGTCACATTTGCAAATTTCTGTATTTGCTGCGCTCCTGGCCCCAAAACCAAGACGTGGGTAACATCTGTCATGTAAAGATTTGGAAGAGGTGTGACATCTACCACAACGTCACTGATCTGGACAAGGGACAATCGATTCAATGCCAGGTTTGTGCAAATTCAGAAATACACTTCCAACAAATGTCTGAGGGTTGATCTTTTAATTAAAGGTGGTCTGTCTCCTGTCCATTATAACCTGTAAATGTCCCATTTCTGGTAGTTCATACAAAAAGTGTACTTAAAATGCAAAACGAACAAAGGTAAGCAATAATATAAAAAGCAACAAGGTGAAAAGCCCGGAGATATCCATCTTCTGCTCCAAGGGCTCGTGTTCGAGTCCTCCTTGCAGGCCTACTGCAGCCGTCTACAGCTGGTGGTCCAGCAAGAGGAGAATCAGGACCAAAAGGTTCCGATTCTCCTTTTCTACAGCTGTTGGTCCAGCATGAGCTCGCAGGTTCGTCCCAGCTCACCCAGCTTCACCTTCGCATACTCTGCCCTGTTCAGCGCCATCTGACAGTCCTTCCTGGCGGAGTAGGTGGAGCCTTCGTGAGGCTGGCCCGTCGCAACCTGAAGAGAACACAGAGGTTTACAGGTCCACCAAACCCATTCCAATGCATCTCTACTCCACATGGTCCCAGTGATGTCATACCTGTGTGAGATAGCGGATCTGGCCGCTTAGTTCGCTCTCAATTCGGTTCACAGAACTTAGAAACTGAGCCAGTTGTCTGTCCAGAAAGCTTGCGTTGTGCTTGTCTTTGGAGAGCTCCAGTAGCACATTACCTGGGGCACACATGAAAGAGTTACACACCGTTCATGGTCACAAGTCTCTACTGCATGTTAGCTCTGTATACACCTGACCGTGCTGAGCCTGCCGTCGCTTCTGGAAAGACCCAGCTGCAAAGTGCAGCGAAAACGGTTATTTAAATGCGGATGTTCTCCCGAGACGGTCTTCTGTCCTGCCAGCCTATCATTAAATCTCCTGTGTTTATTTCAGGTTGAAGGACATCAGGATGGGTCTCATCTCCCCTGCCCCCAACTGAGGGATACACACACTTTCTACTTGGGGAACTACACGAAAAGAACACTCATCCTAAAATGAGGGAGTAAAGTTTATTTCAGTAAGGATCTCAACTTCGGACACTTTTTGGATGCCGTAGGTAAAACAAGCTCTTCTATGAGCTGGTACATAAATGATATATCTATCTATATAGATTGGAGTTGGTGGACAGAGCGGGTCGTCCACCAACCGTAGGGTCGGCGGTTCGATCCCCTCGATTCCCCTCCTCCAACTGTCCG
>JAOPJK010000059.1:1820380-1831473 GCA_027123565.1 Phycis chesteri
CCAAGTTACAAAGAGTGATTAAAGTGCCAAGACGTACAACAAATAAGAGCATGAGGGTAAGGTTATGCAGGGTTCAGATGAACTCTGAACAAGCGGGTCTTGAGTCTCTTCCGGAAGATGGGGAGTGACTCTGCAGTCCTGACATTGGCCGGGAGCTCCTTCCACCTTGACCTGGCAACTCTTCTGCACCCGATTGACAGTCGAGTGTGGGTTTCTCACACACTCCCCTTTGGAGGTTATTGGAGGAAGAAAGTACCATTAACATCAAAATATGTCTCCCATAACTGTTCCCCAAATAACACGTGTAATGTTTACAATCCAGCACGCTTATGTTGGATTCATCAAGCTTATGTTGTTTTCACATGTTCATATGTGCTCTGTGTTTTTTAGGAGCACCATGAAGAGGACTTTTTCCTCTATATTGCCTACAGTGACGAGAGTGTATACGGAGAAAGCCAAAGGGAAATGTGATCCCACTCCCTTGAACCACCACCACCACCACTCGTCTCCATCCCCCCCTCTTCCCCTGAAGTATTCCCATCATTCATTGAAATATTAAATCCAGTTCAGCAGCCTAGAGCTCCCAGAGTACATATGTCATATGCACTTCCACCACCTCCCTCCCCCCTCCCCCCTCCCCCCCTTCCCTGCATTTCTTTGTTACTCTTTCTGCAGTCTGACTCTGTTCCCTGCCCCTGGCTCCTCTGCACCAAGGACATTGTCTGAGTGGTCCCCTGGCCAGTTTTTTATATATAGATATAGATGTAAATATATATATCTATATCTATATATATGTATCTATATGGCATCTTTATATATATGTGTATGTATAAGATGCCATTTGGAAACATAAAAAAAAGTTAAATTAACTAGTCGTTATTTGGTAGTTATCTTTTAGTTGAAGGAAGAACGAGGATGGTTGTGAATGTACGATAAAATCAGTTCTGGGTGACAATGACAACTTTGTTCAGTTGATTATTTTAGTCTTTTCTGGAGGATGTAATGCGTCTGCCCAGGGTGGGAGAAGTGGCATTAGTTACCAGCCAAAAGTAAAGGCACTTTTAGTTTCGGGTGGGTAAATTCTTATGTTCTACCAATACGTTTTGGGCGACATTTTCCCCTGGTTCACTAGAGTTAATTAATGAATGGAATAGTCACACACTCTAGCTGCCTCTGTACAAGTTAATAACCCTGGTACACAACTGATTAGACTGAAGTAGAACAACATGTCAGACTAATGAATCATCACTTTAAATGCCTGCTTTCCATGGTAGGTCTCCCTTAATGCTGTTATGATTATTGATGTTAATATTGTTCTTAATTTTTAGAAGGCTTAGTTCATACAGGTACCCGTAAAGCGCAGTCCAATTATCTTTCTGACGTTTTGGTTCCTCTTCAGTTTTTATTTTATTTTTTAAAGAAAATAATGTAACTCTGTTTGCAGCTGCATTATATAGCTCTGTTTCTCCTCCTGTGACCATACCAGATAAAATATGATAAAAGCCAGGTGTGTGTCCTGTTTTTATTGACCATAATCAACGACCAGAGCATGTTTTTAACCTGTCCTCCATCATTAGAATCAGCCCTATGAAGCGATGTGAATGATAAACTGCATATGTAGGCACCATGTGCGATGGTTATGGATTCTGCCCTCCCAAGTTATCTAACCGTAGTATCAGCATTTCTCAGACATTATTTTGAGCATGCACTCATACTGAAACTAATGTTTATCAGAAACGCTTAGTAAATCGCATCTGTCTTCGGAGCTTATTTCATTAGCATTTGGATTTTGCTGAATCATTCATGCCTGCCAATTTGGTGTGCAGGTTTTTCCAACACACATTATATATGATCTTTCCCATCTATATCTATATTTTATTCATCAATTTTTATCACGAAAAATACTATTGGTTGAAAGTTATATCTCATATTTCACATCTGATGTTTTGTCAACAAGGGGTGTTGCACCACCCATGCCGTAGTCAACTACATCTCCCAGAAGTCCATTCGAAGGCTGAAGGTGGTCTTTGACCCCGGAAGTGTACAATAACAATATTTACGTCCTGCGGTGAAGTATGAACCTTAATTGGTTAAATATCTATATCAAACAAGTATAAACGGTGACTCGCTATCATTTACGTGCTTCTTTGGTTGCATTCATGGTTAACGACCCACACCACAACGAAAGTAAGATGTCCTTTCTCTATTATTATAACATTTGTTAGAACAACGATCGTTGAAGCTAATGTTAGCTTAGCTGGCACCATTTTCATAATGCACATTTTCCAGTATATTTTGTTATATCTTAACCTCTGCTCATTATTTCAAATGCATACCTAAAACATCCACATTTGTGTTTGACGCCATAGTCACGTAATTGATATAGTAAGAGTAGGTATTTAATGGACGTTTCAATGCGTTTCCGTTGTGTTGTCTGGACAGCTGGCACCACCACTCCCCGTCACCATGCCCGCTCTGCTGGAAAGACCCAAGCTTTCCAACGCAATGGCCCGAGCCCTCCACAAGCACATCATGAGGGAAAGGGAGCGGAAGAGACAAGGTCGTTGTCCCTTTGATTTGGATGAACATCTTATTGTTTTGGTCGCTCAAATACATACAAGATCACGACACATGACACTTATCTTGCATGCAACAAATCTGTCCATTGTTTAGAGGAAGAGGAGGTGGACAAAATGATGGAGCAGAAGATGAAGGAGGAAGAGGAGAGGAAACGGACAAAGGAGATTGAAGAGAGGATGTCTCTGGAGGAAACCAAAGAGCAGGTTGGAAAGAAATGGATACAAGGAGACCCCAAAACCGCTGCAATGTATTGACGAAGTGGACTGTATCTGTAAAATAACACCCAGCATCTACCCCCCGTCGATGGGAGGGCTGCATGGAGTTTGTCCAGTAGAGGGATGGCTCATCCCTACTTTGTATCGCACCCAAGACCACAGCAAACAAATATGATGGTACTGCAGCTGTCACACTCTGGGGTGCCGACTGTCCTCCTGTCTGTCTGGTGCGCCTCCCTTTCCTTCGCAGGTGATGAAGATGGGGGAGAAGCTCCAGGGACTCCAGGAGGAGAAGCACCAGCTCTTCCTGCAGCTGAAGAAGGTCCTCCACGAGGAGGAGAAGCGACGGCGGAAGGAGCAGAGGTAGTGAGTGACTTTGTACTGCGCCCTAAACACCACCTTCCAGCCCACCCCCTGCAGATTGCTTTGTATTCACTGGAGTGCATGTTCTGTTTGTCCCCCCCCCCACCCCCATCTAGTGACATCACAACACTGACATCCGCCAGCTACCAGCCCAGTCTGCCCATGCATTCAGGACAGCACCTCCTCAGCATTCAAGGTGAGAGCTTCCAGTCTCGTCATCCTCCCCCGACCCATGTTCTCCTCCCATCGTTTGAACTCGCGCATCGGCGTTGTTCGTCGTGTTATTCTGCCAATTTGATTTGAGTTCCAACGTTTTCCTCTTCCAGGCAGCCCAGTCAGCCACAGCAGACCCGGGGCCTTGCTGGGGGAACGCAGTAAACAGCTCTTCCCCACTCCCGTGATCCCTGTAAGTGTAGCCGTCCTCCCTGTGGCTGCTCCAAGCACTTTACGGTCATCGCCTAACATTAACACGTTCATACCACAGTCCGCTAGGAGGAGCCGGGGTCAAGCTAGCAACCTTCTGGAGGGTCGTCAACCGCACAGTTATTTGTCTTTCTACTCCAGAACGTCTATTAGGGAAAGTCTGATGGCGGGGTCATGTGTCCTGTTGGTGGTACAGAGCCTTATTGGCTGCATTGTACTATTCGGGAGGTGTTGCAGCCAGTATTATCCAGCATTTGGTGCCTAAAAATTGTTGACACCCCCCCAAATAAAAAAATACCGGACATGATCCACCTGTTTCTGTCTGTTAGCTTTATTAGAAGCTTTGCTGTTCTTACATTGTTGCGCCCCCCCCCCCCCAGGGACGCCACTACCAGAACCAGCCAGGGTTCAGCGCTGGATCGGCAGAACACGGCCAGTTCAGTGGTGGCCAGGGGGTCCACGAGCCTTACAGTGTGGCCCAGTCCCAGCACTCGTCCGGCTACACCCCCGGACCCAACTCGGTCCGCTTCCCTGGCAGCCCCACCATCAGAGGTGCCAGCTGTTCCTTCTTCAGAAGTTTAACATATCGCTTCCCTTGTTTGGGAAGTGTGCGCACAAGCTCACGGGTCCGTCAGTCAGATTTAGCATTGTTCTAACAGTGTTACGTGTTGTCCACTGGTCCCCCACCACCACCAGCTGCGTCTGCATTCCAGGCCATGCAGTACTTACCCCACCAGCAGCCCGGCTACCCGGTCCACAGCCACTTCACCTCCCAGCCAGGTCCGTACTCGGGCTCACTGCCAGACAGACAAGACATTCAGCCACAACTTGAATTTAAAGGCGCAGGAATACAGCTGGTGTGGTTTGTTTTTGCAGGCTTCATCCCCGGAACGGGGATATCCCTTCAGAAGCAGCTGGAACACGCCAACCAGCAGTCGGGCTTCACTGACGCCGTGAGTCCACAGAGACGAGCGCAGCGGAGATCTAGCGCTGCACGCGACCGCCGCGGCTTATCCGTCAGCTCTTGCATTTTTTTTATCTTTCAAAAAAGCGTTAATGTACCGTAGCTGTTATCAGGGTTCATCGTGACAAACCCGAGGGCACACAGAGCAGAGGGTTTACAACCAGAACCTTTTTCATTCATTATTCATAACGGAAAGCCTGCGGTGTGCCGTTGAGGTTTAGACGTCCCCAAAGGGAACACCGGTCACCCGTCCCGCCCGGTTTCTTGACGCAAGCTTGGCTCTTCTTCTGTGGTACCCTTCTGGCAGGGAGCTTTGAGACCCATGCACCCCCAGGCCCTCCACGCCACGGCCTCGGGCCTGCTGCCCACACCGTCCATGGCGGTCCAGATCCCCAGCGCCAAGGTGAGTCTTCAGCTCAACGTTCACATAATGTTGTGTGTGCATGTACGCGTGTCAAATAATGGTTTATTTTGTCGATTTAAATTAAATGACGGCAAGCTCCCATCACACATCGCCATCGGTTCTTCATCCTGATGATTAGCCTGTGAGTGTGCACGCTGACGTTGCTCCCCTAATGCTTCCCCACCCAGGCACCGTTCCAGGGCTCGCCCCAGGCCTTCCTCTCCCACGCCCAGGGGGCCCAGAGGTTCTACCACCACAGCAAGTAGACCCGCCCCCCCAAAGACGCAGTGGCTGCGTCAAGAGGGGCCCAGGTGTCTTTATTTGCCTGTTGTCAGCAAACGCGATGCTTTGCGGGTTCCCCCCCCCACCTCCCTTTCCCTTTTAAACATCATGCTCTTATGTAGCGTCAGTCCTCACTTTACTGGTTTGTGTTTAACTGTTTAAGTGTTTGCATATTCAAATGTGCCCGTTTAGTTGCGGAGACATGGCTTTTGTAATGGAGCGATATTT
Source organism: Phycis chesteri (assembly GCA_027123565.1). Lineage (NCBI taxonomy): Eukaryota > Metazoa > Chordata > Actinopteri > Gadiformes > Phycidae > Phycis > Phycis chesteri. The sequence goes on from JAOPJK010000059.1 coordinate 1,825,839, forward strand.
CTTAAGACGCCCATGGCCTTCCTTTTGAAATAAAAGAAACAAAACCACCGTAACAATTTGCATCGTCTTTTAATTTCGGCTGGGGAGACATTCTGCACAATCAGGGACATTTCTATGAACACAAAGTCAGGATACCAACACGCCACGAGATTTCATTCACTAATGAATCCTAGCAGAGTTAGAAAACATCAGGACACTGGTTTCCTTCCGACTGCATGTGGTCACCGTCTTCGCCAAACGCTTCAGGTCGTACCCCATCTAACGCCGTTTCAAAAGCAATACATAATGATGGCTGGGTCACTTTGGGTCCTTGTAGGAGAGGATTCCCCAGTATGTTGGAAGAGGCGTCCTCTGAAACCGCCTCCATACTGTTGATCTTTAACTACACCTGGTTCTGCCTGGTTTTTTTTTTTCAAGTGGGTTCATTTTAATTAGAGACAGGGTGATATACAAGTGAGAAAGACAAGACAAGAAATGCAAAGCAAAAAAAAAAACAAAAAAAACACACACGACATCCACGTTGAAGGACACAATGTCGATTCCGCAGGTTGGCTTACAGTTCATCGCGGCGCACTTGAGTGTGCTCCGACAAGACGGAACTAATTATATAGAGCCCTTGATAAAAATCGGGGACCAATTTTTTGAAACAAATGTTTTGACGGTCAGAACATTGTCATATGCATGTGTAAAGGAGACTAGGAAGTATAAAGGAATGGAGAATTAGTGGCCGGGAAGCAGGACCTCCTGCGCTTCTCCCCAGGTTCACATCCATCTTGTTTGCCCCTGAAAACAGAAGGGCAGCGGTGAGCTTCTGTGGTGATGTTGTGTTAGCGATGCATCAGACTGATGCTAATCCTACATGTTAGTGACGCAGAGTGATGCTAATCCTTCATGTCGTGTTTGGCAACACAGAGTGATGCTAATCCTACATGTTGTGTTTGGTAACAAATCAGACTGATGCTAATCCTACATGTTAGTGACGCGGAGTGATGCTAATCCTTCATGTCGTGTTTGGCAACACATCAGAGTGATGCTAATCCTACATGTTGTGTTGGTTACACATCAGACTGATGCTAATCCTACACGTTTTGTTGGCAACACATCAGAGTGATGCTAATCCTACATGTGGGGTTAGTAACACATCAGAGTGATGCTAATCCTACATGTGGGGTTAGTAACACATCAGAGTGATGCTAATCCTACATGTTGAGTTAGTAACAGTGATGCTAATCCTACATGTTGGGTTACTAACACAGAGTGATGCTAATCCTACATGTTGGGTTAGTAACGCAGTGATGCTAATCCAACATGTTGTTGGTAAAGCAGAGTGATGCTAATCCCACATGTTGGGTTACTAACGCAGAGTGATGCTAATCCTACATGTTGGGTTACTAACGCAGAGTGATCCTAATCCTACATGTTGGGTTAGTAACGCAGAGTGATGCTAATCCTACATGTTGGGTTAGTAACGCAGAGTGATGCTAATCCTACATGTTGGGTTAGTAACGCAGAGTGATGCTAATCCTACATGTTGGGTTAGTAACACAGTGATGCTAATCCAACATGTTGTTGGTAACGCAGAGTGATGCTAATCCCACATGTTGGGTTACTAACGCAGAGTGATGCTAATCCTACATGTAGGGTTAGTAACGCAGAGTGATGCTAATCCTACACGTTTTGTTGGCTACACATCAGACTGATGCTAATCCTACATGTTGGGTTAGTAACAGTGATGCTAATCCAACATGTATTTGGTAACGCAGAGTGATGCTAATCCTACACGTTGCTAGTAACGCAGAGTGATGCTAATCCTACATATTAGTAACACAGAGTGATGCTAATCCTACATGTTGGGTTAGTAACACAGAGTGATGCTAATCCTACACGTTGTTGGTAACGCAGAGTGATGCTAATCCTACACGTTTTGTTGGCAACACATCAGATTGATGCTAATCCTACATGTTAGTAAGGCAGAGTGATGCTAATCATACATAGTGCTTTAACAGAGATGGTGGATGGGTGCGGGGGGTAACCGAATATATACACAAAATATACACACTTTCTTTGGATCGCGCTAGGTCCAGATGCACATGGAGTAAGACTTACCTGTGCTTGCCGTTTACTCATTCAGAACCTTGGTGCCGACAGCGGCCTCATCCCCCATTGAGGTCTGAATGGTGACCTGGGCGAGCAGAGAACAGAAGGGGGACATGAGGCAGGTGTTCACGTGAGCCACGTTGGACCCCGCGGTGCACCACAATGACAAAGCACCACGTTTAAAGCTCATGGGAGGGACACTACTGACCATAAAACTCTCCCCCGCTTCATACTTGGTGCTGATCTCCTTGCCCAGGTCGTTGGCAGGCAGCTTGAGGTCTTCTTTCGTCTCGCCGTTTTCCTTAAGCAAGGACATGTAGCCATCTTCCAGCCCAACCAGCTGGGGGGGGGGGGAGATGACGTCAACTCAAGGCAGACTGAATAAAATGTTTTCACACATTTCACACACAGACAGAGACCTACCTGATAATCCAATCTGGTGACATTGGGAACGTCCATGTTGTGTGTGGAGGGACAAATATCTTCATACTTCTTGCCAGTGAAGATATCTATACCAACCATGTGGACCTGCACAACATATTAGATTATTAGTGTATTCAAAAGAACCACATGTGCAATAAAAATAAAAAATAAAAAAATCACATTCAGTCTATCCATCCACGTCTTCAATGCAATGAAGAAGTGGATGGACAGACTGCAAATGCCCTCCCCTTTCCAGACAAGGAAATGGTTGACCACGCAGGACGAGGCATTAGCTCAGGCATTAGCATTATTGCTTTCAACATCACCATTATCATGACCATCATCATCATCAGCACCAGCATCACCGCCATCAGATCATTTGTTTCAGACTAACCTTGGCATGGCCGTGTTTGCCGGTCTTCGAGGTGGACATCTCCACGATCTTGCAGGGTCGGCCCTTCAGAAGCACAAACCCGTTTTTGCGCAGGGATGAGCATTGCATGGGGTAAGTGCATGACGCCCCAGAATCAACCTTGTGGTAGGTTCCATGGTCTTCTTCCATGGTTGCGTAAATCTGCCATGTTTGAGATAACAAAAAATAACAAAAAACAAGATTGATTTTAGTTATGGTCGATTATTGATATCAGCAGTTCTGTTGCAGGTTTTTGTTTTTTTTCTTATACCAAAATAAGGACATTGTGTGGCATTTGGCTCGGTCTGCGATGGTACCGGGTGGTGGGCCGGGCTGGCCTGATTAAATCACTATGTTTGCATGCACAGCAAAAGTTAAAGCTGGACTTTCAGGTCTGCGAAGAACTATGTCCCAAACACGCCTGGATCTGCACAGAGCCGCCTACCATCTCAACGTGCAGCACGTTAACTTGTACACCAGGGGGAGGTATGGAGGTTCCTACCGCGAATGCACACTCACTTTATTCTCGTATCGGCTGTCAAACAAAACACTACACTCGAACAGACTTCGGTACAAGAACTAATGACAGTTAAACCCACGTCTGGTTAAAAGTGCAAACCTAACAGTCATTTCTGCAATCTGCACTCCTTCCGTACCAAATGTTAGTGGTTTAATCACCTTATCAGCGACATTTTCCCCATCTCAAAAAGGACCTTATTGGTTTAAGATAGGATATCTGAATAACCCAGCCAGAGAACCATAGCCATACCCGCTGAAATCTGATATGGATAGTTTATTCTAAATTTTAATATTTGAGTATTAGGTTAATGGGTTTGGTGCACCAGCTGGCTGGGTGCGTGTGGCGTGAATAAATCATTTGGGGTTAAACCGACTAAACACACGCACCACCCCGCTGAAAGCGTTAAGGTATCATAATGTTTGATAGACCGACTGGTCTGGTGGCTCCACTGGGTTTGGCCCCGGTGGGGAAAACACGTTACGTGGCAGTCGGGGACCGGGTCATTACCTCACCCGAGTTAAACCCGGGTTTTGGTCAGAAAGTGCATCCTACTGACTCATGGGGCTCCCGTGTGCAGCAAGTCACCGCCTCCCCTGAGCCGTAGACCTAAGTTCTTGTCCATCTGTGCAAAACAGCACAAGCTGCACAAGTATTATCACCATGAGCTAACAAACACCTCGCCGCCCCACTACATGTGTCTGCACCGCACCGGGGGGGCAGGCCGCTGGCAAGCAGCGGAGCTGGCCGCAGTGTACACACAAAATGCAATTCCACGGAGTGCTTATGTCATGCATTGCTGACAGACTGGCACCAATGGGTTGTCCGCAGTGCTAAGGCCGTGGCCTAGTGCGCACCAAGCGTGCGTAAAAGCCCCGAGCTGGCCACATGGGCCGGGCCCTCCGGAGAGGGGCCCTTTGTTCCAGATCCACCGCTTTAATGTGGCCGGTTGGAGTCATAATACAGAGTCATTACGACACCAGTGCAATAATTCGGTGAATGAAACGCACATTTGCGCAACTGCGCTCCAAAACGCAGTAAATGGCGAAGCTAACAGGCTAGTCGACGCGTGGTGGCTACAGCGTGAGCGGGACAACAAAACAAGTCACGGTGGGCATCGCCGTCCGTCGGAAAGACGCGCAAATACAGCAGAACATCAACTTTTATCACAAAACGCCCCGTCTTCTTGTGCCAACACGTTTACAGGACACCTTTTGTCATTTCTCGGTCTGATCGCCTAGTCGTTCACGGTGCGGTAGTTTGTGGCCCAGCGGGACATCAGCACATGTACAAAAAATGTTTTGCACTGGCCAGATTATCTAACAAAGTGGCTCTGGGTAGACTTCTGCACGATTTGACCGATGGTCCCACTCCCAACACCGGCGGCTGTCGGGTAAGACTCACCGGATGATCCTGGTACCGCTCCTTGCTGTTTGTTTCCCGACGGTCTGTAAACCCGACTCCAACGACGGCTCCTGTTCTCCGGATATCCGCACTGTGTCGTGTGATGGGTCTGCCCTCTCTGTGCTGCACCAGCGCTCCCTCTGCTCCTCGATCAGCCTAGCTGTTCTTCTTATTTCATCCCCGGTGTTCTCACGGTGTTCTCTCCGGACTGCTCGGATGCAGTCAAGCTGATGTTCGGCTCCACGTAGGCCAGACGACAGCTCAGAAAAGAAAAAGGGATGGCTGTGATCCAGGCCTATATCTCTTCTTCTTCTTCCTCTTTAGTCCACTGGCGGAAAGCAAATCGACGGTTATCAATGCATACCGCCACCTCCTGTATCAGAGTGTATAATCACAGCTTTACATACAGTCTATCAGCAATATTAGATCCTACTTACTAATTGATTGATTGATAAATATTGCTTTTCTGACTTCCCCCATCTACTATGCCCAATATAAGATAAGATAAGACTTAATTGATCCCCCAGGGGGGGAATTTACATCATCACCCCGTTACAAAATGTGCCTTTCTACATGGCACACTGGACAATTGATTAAAACATTGGTACGCTTGTTTGTATGCAAGACAGGCACGCATTATTGTTATAGATAGATAGATAGATAGATAGATAGATAGATATTTGGTCGCCTTAGCAGCCAGGGTACATATTTACATTTACATTTAGGGCATTTAGCAGACGCTTTTATCCAAAGCGACTTACAAAGAGTACATTTGTCAGAAG
>JAOPJK010000059.1:1878763-1890663 GCA_027123565.1 Phycis chesteri
GGTCCTCGGTGGTCCCTCACCTTGCGCAGGGTGGTGTGCTCCAGTCGACACAGGATGTCCTTGGCCCGCTCGGCGTCGCGCGCCGCCTGCCCCAGCAGGAACACCGTGAGCGACGGCGTCTTGGGCCTCTTGGAGATGTTGATCAGCTCCTTGAGTCGGGGCACTCCCAGCGTGACGTTCTTGGCCGACACGCCGGCGTAGTGGAAGGTGTTCAGGGTCATCTGCGTGGCGGGCTCTCCCAGCGACTGGGCGGCCAGGGCGCCCACCATCTCACCCGGGTGGGTCTGGACAGGAGAACGGATTCTTACTCGCGGTGCACGACATCTACAAACGCGAAGAGCCGATGCTACACCCTCTCCGTCCTTGAGACCACATGCGTTTCAGCTACGGTTTGTCTCGCGGAAAAGCTAGCGACTATCCCGAGGATCGCGCGTCAACGGGACCCCCATCGGCGGTCAAAGTCGGGGAGACGCGGCGGACTCACGATGGACTGGTTGAAACGGGTCTCGATCTCCCCGAGCAGCCAGTCGTAGGCCTCGGTGGACAGGCGGAACTCCTCGGTCATGCGCTTGGAGCAGAGCGTGGAGCGCAGGTGGATGTTGAAGAGCAGCGTGGCGTTCTCCTGGGCCTGTTTGCTCAGGGGGTCCTCGCCGTTCACGATCACCAGCTTCTTGCTGAGCTCACGAACGCCTGCGGGCAGCCGAGTGACAGTTGTGATCCGTGTGCAACATTTCAGACAAAGACGTTCCAAGGAATAGGGCTTTAGGTTGTTCGGATTGGAACACGTCTTGGAAATGCTTTGTCAACATTCTCCGGTTAATGAATGCACCGATGCAGGGAATTAGACCTTTTAAGTCCACTGAACTGCACTGCATTGAGGGAGCCTTTCTCAACTCTAAGCTGACTGTGGTCTACTTTTTATATAACCTGTGCGGATGGGCAAGGAGGCTTTATGTAACTAAGCACTGCTGAAGATGTCTAGGTGAAGAACTTTAATCCGCCAGTAAGACATTTGTTAACTTCGATGACAAAGGGAATATTAGGGCTGTTCCAAAATCTTGGTTGACTGAAATTCACTCTTCAATTGATGGGTCGATTGAAGTGCCTGGCAGCCTAAATACCACAGATGTGCTGGGTTGAGGGAGTCAGTGGCTCGGTGTGTCATAAAACCACTCTAAAATAAATAAAAATCAGGACTGGCATACCCTCGACCACACGGAGCGGATTGAGGTCTGTGGGGATCCGGGGGTTGATTCGGAAGATCTTCTGGGCATTCCAGATCATCCTGGCCAGGTTGCACGGCAGCACCACCTAAAGGCGAGGAAAAGAGCGCGATGAAAAAAACCCCCCAAAAATTCACACTCAACACGTTCAGCTCATAGAAACCCTTCTGATCATCACGGCCTCACACCTTGCTGTCTCCGGTGGGGAAGATGGCGCGGAGGATCTCCCTGTCCTCCTTCATCTTGTCGTACTCCCGCTCCAGGCTGCCTTGCACGTGGGCGTTGGTCAGCACGTCCTTCACCACGTCCTCCTGCAGGGTGCGCCGCAGCGCACGCTCGTTGGTGCAGTCGAACCTGAACCTGGATTAACGGGGGGCGGATAAGGGCCGGGTTAATCCACCGGCTGAACACGCCACCGGGGCGGCACTAAGGAACGCTACACTGAAAGGATTTATTCTGGAAAGTAGGATAGAAAAACAAAAAAAAAGGCCATAAACCAAGACCCAGTGTTTTAAATGATGACCTGATGATGTGCCTACTGGTCTCTTGTTAGGTACACATCGTGTACCACAAACTACCAAAAAGTTTAAACTAATCTAATAGGGATTAAAACAGGTGTAGCTCTTTTAAGTTAATCAGGGACTGATTATCTAGTATATCCGTGCTAATTAACGTCATGAGATACACTGCGTTCCCCTACTATTCCACCTCGGTGTTATACAGAGACCGTTGCCTCCACGGCAACATCCCTCGAAACACGCTTGGCTGACATCTCCCCCCGCCCCGCCCCAAACTCACTTCTTCTCAAAGGCCTTGTTGGAGGGCTTGAGCGTGGCCATGTTCTGGAACTCCACCGCCTCCCCGGCCAGCCCGTCCTCGCCGTAGCGCAGCTGCACCACCTGGTTGATGGAGTTCCGCACCGTGGCGTCGTACTTCACCATCACCGACTCCATGGACTTGATCAGACGACGCTGGATGTAACCTGGAGGCGAGGAACCATGGCCCCAACTGAAAACCTGCTCTGTATCACACATGCATAGACGCATACAGAGACAACGAGTGGCCCCGCTCGCCTCCGCTCAGTTCCGGCCCGGCCGCCGTGGCTCACCTGTCTCGGCCGTCTTCACGGCCGTGTCGATGAGCCCCTCCCTGCCTCCCATGGCGTGGAAGAAGAACTCGGTGGGCGTCAGGCCGGCCAGGTACGAGTTCTCCACGAAGCCCCTGCTCTCGGGGCCGTAGTCGTCCTTGATGAAGTGGGGCAGCGTGCGGTGCTTGAAGCCGAAGGGGATCCGCTTGCCTTCAACGTTCTGCTGCCCCACCACGGCAATGACCTGCAGGGGGGGGGGGAAGAGATCACCACATGGATGGCGAGATGAGGACGGATTTCTATTTCGCCCCATATTGAACACGGTCACGTTGACCCCGATTCTCAACACAACTGATCCGGTGCCCACCTGGGAGATGTTAATCTTGGACCCCTTGGAGCCGGCCACCACCATGGACTTGAAGTTGTTGTACTCAGACAGGGACTTCTGCGCGGAGGACCCCGTCTTGTCACGGGCGTCGTTGAGAATGCGGTTGACCTGGTTCTCAAAGGTCTGCCTCAGCGTGTTGCCGGGCGTCGGCTCCAGCTCGTTGTTGTGGGCCTTCTCGATGACCTGTGGGGGGACCACCGCAAATCGTTTAGGAACCCTCCCGTCTCGCCGTCATCGGCGGTGCCCCAAAAGCCAGGGTCTCTGGCGCACGAGTGAGCGCGCCCTTACCTCTATCACATCTTGTTTCGCTTTCTTGATTGTGTTCTGGATGTCGAGGTAGGTCTTTGCATCAGCAATGGAGTCTCCGATGCCGATGGAGTGACCTGGATATCACAACCCGTGTGGTGAGTACAACTGACAACAGCTAACCGATTAATGACCCAAAAATGTAAACCATATCCTTCGCCACGGTCTTCGTCCTTCCGTCACTTTACGCAAAAATGTGCTATAATAGTAGAAAGTTGCATTTCCCCGTTGCTCCGGCATCCTCACCTTCAATGAGCAGCCAGTTGTTGACCACCGTCTGGATGTTGGAGTAGAACAGCCGGGTGATGTCGTGGCCCATCTCCAGGTAGGAGATGTGGACCAGGGAGCCGGCCGACGTGCCCAGAGACTTCTTGCAGAGGATCCCCATGATCAGCTCGCCGTTCTCCACGATCACCTGGGAGGCAGCGGGACACGGGGCAGTGGTGAGTGGGACGCTTCAAATAATGTGCTGTATGACGATCAAGGAAGTTGGGTGATGTTTCATACACGAAGGTCCACATTTTTCAACATACACTTTTGTAAAGGCAGATGATGTCAGTCTGTGTGCCGTAGTCTACCTTCAATTTGCGAATCGTGAAGCCCATTGCGTTACGCAACGTCTCGAAATGTGCTTTAGAAATGCAGTTTGATTTGAAGTGATTTCGGCGATAAAAGGGCTTAGCGGTAGCCTAGCGCGCGGCGCCGGGTTGGACGGGTTGGCTCCAGACCTTGGTGTCCCCGGGGGAGATGTGCTTGTAGGGCCCGCTGTCCTCCTCGTCCGGGTGGGTGCTGTGGGTGCGGATCACGTTGATGTGTCCGGGAATGATGAGGCTGAAGATCTGCTTGCCCGTCCACAGGGGGCGGGGCTTGATGATGGCGGGCTGGGGCACCTTGCCGTCCCAGGTGGAGAGGAACATGAGCAGGTTCATCACCTCGCCCTGTCGCGGGGGAGAGAGGCGCGTGCGCGCGCGGTGAGTCGAGTGGTCCGTGGGACCACGGGGAGTGAATTCATCAGCGTTTAGAAACTTTTCACTTTAAGGCAAAAAGGGGAACTGGAGGTCCTTACCCGCTCTAGGAAAACGTCTCTCTTGGTGAACTTGCGTACAGCTGTGAGGGTGTCCTGCACGATTCCCATGACGGGCCGGTTGGACTGCGGCGTGACGATCATACGGGGCACCATGGCCAGTTCCTGGATCTCGGCCCGGGTCTCCAGGGACTGGGGGAGATGCAGGTTCATCTCATCCCCGTCAAAGTCAGCGTTGTACGGGGTGGTCACACTAGAGGGGAAGGGGGGCGAGACTCGTTATTGACTGATCGCACGAGCAAAAATTCACACTGTAGGAGCCGATTATACGCTGCAATGCAATGTGTGATTCATTAACTATCAAAACCACAACAATTGCCACACGAGTACAGCTGGGTGCTTTCCAGAGGGAGTGCCACAGTCACATTTTACAGCCCCACATATTGAAGTTAGGTTAGTTAGTAAATGACATCCGGTCATAATGTGTCACCTGAGGTTCATTCGGAAGGTGGACCAGGGTAGGATTCGCACCCTGTGCCCCATCATGGACATTTTGTGTAGCGTGGGCTGTCTGTTGAAAATGATGATGTCACCATCGCACATGTGCCTCTCCACCTGTGTGTGTGTGTGTGAGGGATATTCCATTAACCAAGAATACTTTTAGATGTGACGGGTTTTATTACAGATGGGGGCGTTTCCAGGGGTCTTACCTTGTAGCCAATCTGTAGATGAAGATCACTGGGCTTAGGGTGGAACCGCAGGTCAATCCTGTCCCCGTTGTCGCGGATGATGTACTTGGCGCCGGGGTACTGGCTGTTTCCTCTCCGTACCAGCTCCTGTAACCTGGAGCCAGAGCGCGGAGGTTTCAGCGCACCGGTAACGCGCGCGTCAACGAAAGGCCGAGCGGCCTCGGGCGCGAGAGGACGAGGCGTACCTGTCGATGTTGAAGGGCGTGACGATTTCCGGGAAGGTCATGTTGGCGGCGATGGAGCGCGGAACGCCCACCTGGTCGATCTGCAGGTTGGGGTCCGGGGTGATGACGGTTCGCGCGGAGAAGTCCACGCGCTTCCCCATCAGGTTGCCGCGGACGCGCCCCTCCTTCCCCTTCAGACGCTGCTTGATGGATTTGAGTGGACGCCCGGACTTCTGCATCGCCTGCAAAGAGAAGAGGAAAAAAACGATTCCGTTGACTGTGTGAACGCGAAATGCATATAAACGAAAAAGAACGCATTTTCACGTTCGTATTCAAACAAAGAACACATCCGTACCCTGGGCAGTCCGGGCAGCTCATTGTCCACCATGGTGGCGACGTGGAACTGGAGCAGCTTGACGTCCTCCGCGATCACGTGGGCCGCCGCGCCACTCTGCTCGTTCCTCCTCAGCTGGTTGTTGATCTTGACGATGTCGGCGAGCTTGTGCGTCAGGTCGTCCTGGGCAACGGAACGGAGCATTAGCATAGCAACACAACACCTTCCAAGGGAACCAAAGCTTCCCCGACCCATTTAACTAACGTTGTTTTTTTTTTTTTTTTTTTTTTTTAACCCCGGAGAAGCGCTGTCGGGAGTACCTGGTTGCGAGCGGAGCCCTGCATGACCACGGCCGGCCGGACGGCCAGCGGCGGCACGGGCAGAACGGTCACGATCATCCACTCGGGCCGGGCGAACTTGGGGTCCATGCCCAGGATGACGTCCTCCTCGTCGGAGATGCGCTTGAAGATCTCGTGCACGCGCTCGGGGTTCAGCAGGATCTTCTTCTCCTGGGAGTCCTCGTTGACGTGCTTCCACTCGGCGTACAGCTCCAGGCCGGAGCGACGAATGCGCGGCTGGTAGCGCCCGCAGCCTCCGTGGCCCTGGTGGGGGGGAAAGAGGGACGCACAAAGAAGTGAGGACACAGAAGCGCGTGTTGCCCAAGGAGCAAAGCGGCGTTGCGGACGTCGAGGTTAAACTGAATGGGTGGGGTCAGTGTCCGCCGGGAGACGGCGATAACGCTACCTTCTCCTTGGTGATGTCCTCAGACTCCTGCTGTTCCACGCCAAACTTGTTGTCCATTTCCTCCCCACCTTCACAGATGTTTTTGCCTTTACATAGCTCGTAAACATGCGTCAGGCGCTTTCGGGGCTGTCCTTTAGATTTGCACAGGATGTCTTTAATCTTGGGGTTGTTCTGTGGCAGTGATGACACAAAAGGAGGTTTGAAATTTAATTTTGAAAATGAAAGAAAAAGAGGCTTTCCGTGTATATTCAACTCCATAGCGGTGGAAAACCATTCTGAGCATACGCACCGAGTCGACCAACAGTTTGGAGCAGAAGAAGCAGACGCATCGGAGAACCTTCATGATCTTCGTTACGAAGCCGACGTGGAAAACCGGCTTGGCCAATTCTATGTGCCCAAAGTGGCCGGGGCATTCCGTCATGTTGCCTGTAAGAAAAGTGAAAAGTAGGAACAAGTCAAGGCAGATGCTTCCCAACCTTTGTGTAACGATGAACGACTTACACGGGCTTCACTTTACCTGCACATGTCTGACACCTTCCAGATCTTTCTATGACCCCTTGTCTTGGGTCCATAAGGCCACCAAGTTTTGGACGCCCTCCTTCAGTGGTTTCAGGGTACTTAATTCCCCCTTCAGTGACAGACATCCGTTTCTGAAGAAATAGCCATAATGTGAGTCATTTAACCAGCAAGTTCAAAATACAGTTAACTTCAGTTGAATCCCAAAATCGATCTAACATGACCATATATATATATTAAAAAAACATTAACAATCTTCTACCTGCATGGTCATTGCCAGATACAATTACTGGTAATACACCAAAATAACTTCGAAATAAAACATGTATAGCAAGGAATTTCTTGGAATTAGCCTTTATTAGAATTTCATTGCATTTTAAATCAGTTGAGGGTGAAGCAAACTTGTGAAAACTTGACGGCAGAAGAATTAGCTCTGTAGTGCACATTATTCGCCACTGTGACATTTGTGTGAAAGTCTACGTGTAAAACGGTCAATATTATAGGGGGTTTAATTCATGAGATGGCCTGATTTAGTAACGGTTTGCTGAAAGTTTGACCAACTTCCTGCAATATGCCCTTGCTAGTTAGCACAAGCCTCACTAGCTCGACATAGCTAGCTATGCTAGGCTAACAGCAAACGTTTCCTTGTAAATAGAACCATGTCTTTAATACGAAATCAAAACCGCAAGGCTAGTGAAGAAATCGTAAGATTAATGTGTGAACGATCAGAGAATAAATGAATACCCAGTCCCCAAAAGAAAACCTACAAGTTCATCTGGGCTGATGATGCCGAATTGCACTCTCTTGATGAGGCGCAATGGGCATGCGCTGTCGCCGGAGGGCGGTCCGTGCATCCTGTCTATTCAAAGAGACGCGTCCTCCCTCGGCACGCCGCTTTGTGAGAAGGAACAGCTTTAAATTGTAACCAGGAGTAAGTCCAGGCCGCCAGCGGTGACCGGAACGTCTCCGAAGGCGATATCCCAACTTCAGGCTGCCCTAGGAACCTATTATTTACGTTTTATTCCCGACTATTCTAGCTACCAGCTATCCCCTTTCCTTTTCCTGTTCTACTCTGTGGCGCGCTCTCAGCGCTTCTGAGAGCTTGTGAGCCCAACGCTCTGTTTTATAGACTGGATTTCTGCTACGGGTTTACACACTCGAAAGTGCAGGGACTTGCTCATTCAGAGGAGGAGCGTGGATCCATATCGTAAAGAGCCTATTGGCTATTGCACACGACATCATGAATAATACATTGTATTACACGTATAGCCAATTGAAAAGCACGTTTGTTCAGTCTACGAATGGTATCTGTTCAGACGTCACCAGCCAAAGCTCACAGTCATCTTATTGGATATAAATTAACAGAGGCGGTTCCACTATGCTCTTCTGGATTGTAGAATCTGAATATTCAATTTTGTTCACAGCGATTGGTGTTTTTCATTAATAATATGCAAGAAAATGGCACCACCGACCAATAGCATTCGAGATGTAAAGAAACATCAATAATTTGGACAAACCCCGCCTTATTTCCGATGTTTGCCGAAATGTACCGATATGAATTTCTTCCCTCAGAGCAAAATTAAAAAAAATCTGTGTTCTGCCGTTCGTCTCGCTCTGGACCAGCTTCGACTCCAAGAAAAGAAGCTCGTGGTTGAGGCCTACAAAAACTCGGAAGAAAGCACAAGAACAAAACATATCTTGTTTCATATTTTCGAGCCAAAATTGGAATATCTGTGTTATTTTTGTTCCTGTATCGGATGGTCATTGAAACTTCGGCTTTTGTTGACCGCTTTTTGCTATTTACGGGACTCAGTTTCAAGCCGCGGACTCGCGTGCGGCTCTGTTCCCAACGGTGGACTACGATTCCCGTACAGCTGCTGGGAAAAGTCGGAGAAAGCCTGCGGTGTTATAGTTCCGTTATATTTAAGACTACACGTATAATTTATTATACTATGTGGTACAGTGCTATGTCACCTCTACGGTGCTTGGTGTAGTTCCATGGTAGGGTATTTATTTCTGTATTTAAAGACCTTTTTAGAAAGTAGGCCACGTTTTCCAACGGGGACCCTGCCGTTGGCGGTAAGACGTTGAACCAACGCGGTGATCTGTCTCCAACGGGCTGGCGGAGTCATGTCTACCGACTGTGTCGTTTTATGTTAGTGTCTATACTCTTAGAGTTAGTGGGATAATGTTTACTCCTGGCCGGGGTTTGTTGCCGCTGCCGATTGTGAAGCTAGCTGCTAGCTTGCTAGCTAAATTGTGTCCGTAATTTAATAGCCTTTTCCATGTTCCTGTCACTTGGTTCTAAAGACGATTCACTACGGTGTCGGAGAATGTCGTTTACGTTGGTCGCCTGTTAATTAGTTTTAATGTCGTTTTTGAGTAGAGGTAAATTTGTTTTTTTTCAGACAGAACTCATGTCAAAGTCTCCTTTCGTGACGTCGTAGGCTACATGTTTGTGGATTTGGAGATTAACCTTGGGTGACATGGTTCTGGTACATGGGGTCGGAAACGGCGTATGTGCAATCCGCGGTTCTGTTGGGTGGTTCTGGTCGCCTTTGTCGCCAGACGGTGGTCGCCGAGGACGGCGAGCTGGGCCCGGCACTTCAACATGGCGGCGGGGTTGACGATGTTGTGAAAAAGAAAGATGGAGGCTGGGATCTTCTTGTTGCCAAGCCTCAACACTGAGCTGGCTGCTCGGTTCACACACGTCGGCTTAGCTCACCACTGTCACTGTTCTCAGATTTAACCCGTAGCCATTCGGGTCGGGTTTATGGTGGACTTGGACGTCTGTGGCTAAAGTGGATGCCCTTTTCTTTAGTTCGAGTGTGTGAAGACAAAATGTCTCGCTGGTGATTGTAGCTCATGGTTTGTGTAGTGAATTCACTGAACCGTTTCCTTCACATTCGTGCCTTGTTGGTGGAGACTAGGAGAGTATCTACATCATAAACTATTGACTAATCCCCAAGTATGGACTTGGTATATGAAGTTATAGGTAGTTGGTCTAGACGTTGTCAGGGCCCCGTAAAATACCACTGTTCTTTGTAACATTGAAGGGGAACTGCGTGATCGTCCCTATTCCGTTGTCCTATTTACCAAATCAGACTGCCAGACTGTACATCGGTTGACTTTGAGTTTAGAGAATAGACTTGCTACAGTGTTCCAATTGTTCACGTTGACGCCTACTTGTATTACTTCTGTTTTAAATAAAATGTATTGCCCCCACAATGGGTCTAAGAAACAATATGTACATGTTTGCCAATGTGTACTGCTCTCTAAATAAACCTTTTTTTAAACCAACTTGCATTGTCGTGTGTGTGTGTGTGTGTGTGACTGGGGTCGCGTCGTGGCACCCCCGTGGTTAGTGCCATCCTTGTAAGATGGAGAGCCATATATTGGCTGTTGTGGGGCTTGCATTGGCATGAACACGCTCGTGTCTAAACCTCGTTGACTTAGACCGGAAGACATTTTCAAGAACTGAAGCAGTGTTACATGTTGCACCGGCACTTTATTAATTTTATTTAATGTCATTTATTCCCCATTACATTTTAGTATAGATCAAAACGTTCGACTGTACAACGATATAACCTATACTGTATATACGATTTAAAACAAGTTTTTTCCTCACTTATTCAGCGTAACATGTATACCTAATACCAAAGCCATACAAAGGAGTGCTGTCTATTGTTTCTTTGGCTCCCCCCTCTGGTTCATATGATGAATTAACTGCAAAGTGTTGCACAACGACAGTAAGAAAATCGAAAGTGAACACCTGCGCCCTCTACTGTCTCAAATCGGTTGGTACCGTAACATGTAGAACTTGCTTCGTACATCTACCAGGTCTCATTATTGAAAACTATTTGGAGATGTGTGCTCCCACATGCTGTGTATCACCACAGAGGTGTAATAGTAGGGTGAAGCAAGGTGTATCACATGACGTTAATGGGCACTGGTAAGTCTACAGACCCATAATTACGAGCTCCCCCTATGTTCCCCTACTATTACACCCCTGTGATACTCTAATACACCATGCTGATTTCAGAACAATTACAACAAAGTTCAGTTTAGAGATTCTATTAACATTGGTTTCTGTTACCCTCTACCTACTTTTTGTTTGTGTACAAAATGTTACTGTAAATAAATGTACAATTTTCTTTTTGCAATTTGGCAATTGACATTTAAGAGCCATTAAAAGGCACACACATTTTGAAAATATACAGTGTTTTTGCAAGATAAATACTATTACCTGTCTTACTTCCAGATTCCAATTCAATCCTCATACTCTGAGTATCCTTACCATAACATACCATAATATATATTACCTCATGAAACATCTTTAAATGCTGTAGGCTGTGTATGCTTTATGCATTCTCACAATATATCTATCCTTTTCCATATTACAAATTACATTTGCATACACCATAGCCCTAATACCAATTTGTTCACTGTCCAATATAGATATGTCATCTTTTCTTTTCTTTCTTTCAAATGCTTATATGAAACTCAAATCTTCTATGATTGCTACCAATAATACCTGCAAGCAATTGTATTGTAATTATTTTTTAACACATCTATAGCTAAGATACAAAGATTTTCTAAATATATATTGACCTTTTCTAGTCCAACATTTACCAACAACATCAAAAAGTCAAGAAAGCAGTTTCCCCTTGTTCTCTATGCTGGGAAAGATGCACTAAGTTTATAGAAAAACTAAACTTAACTTAAACGTAAACTTAACTGCTGTTCACAAATGACATTCGGAGCCATAATGTTATCTTCGCGTCGGATCTTAAGGCGATGCTGCCACGTTTGTTTGGAACTCGCCGGGGGAAAACACTGAAGGGCATTGGAGATGGCTGGTGATGACGCGTCAACAGGAAATGACACCGCGGTGCACCCAGAAGGTGGTTAACCGACGTGAACTGTGACCGTGGCCCTTCTGCCGCCCGCCGGTCCCCCGCAGGTGGTTCACTCACCCGCGTGTCGTCGCGCTAAACGAGGGTGCTTGAGCTTCTTGCAGTGAGTAAATCTCCACTTGACCATTAAGGGTCAGCAGTGACCGCTATGGAAAATGTAAAACCTAGCCGGCTGGCCTTGCTCAACCGGCAGAGTTACCACCGCCGGCGGCAGGGGTCAGGGGTTCGCTTCCCTGTTGAGCGTGGCATTAACACCGCCAAGGTTGGGGGTGCCGGATGACTTACAATAGCCACTCAGGTGTATTTCATTATTATTAAAATCATAGCTGTTTTTGGGGTTTTGCTTTACCTTTGTCACATAGTTTCATTGCAGTTTTGTGGGGGGGGGGGGGGGGGGGGGGGGGGGGGGGGGGGGGGGGGGGGGGGGGGGGGGGGGGGGGGGGGGGGGG
>JAOPJK010000059.1:2996076-3008253 GCA_027123565.1 Phycis chesteri
GCTTTGGGATTTCACTAACTCCCGATTGGCCCGCGCCTCAACCAGGTAGGTAAGTGGTAAGTGAAGTGAACCTCCCATATATATTGCACAGCTTAAAACCAGCGGTAGAGATGCTGCAGCTGTAGGTAAAATTTGAGAGTTGAAGAGAGAGAGAGAGCGGAGAAGGGCAGATGAGAGCTCTTTTTAACCAAGTCCCCTCCCTCTTTGCTCCCTCCATCCCTAACGTTTCTCCACCATTGAGAAGTTTTGCATTTCATGCACCTGTGATCGACAGGCAAGACAGATGGATTCCCTGAACCATTCAGGGAGAGCACTCAACTCAAAACAGATATTCCCACAGCGCATTTCACACGCTAATAGCTGATGGATGGCTGTGCAATTACTACATTTCCACAAATTACACTCAAACAAAAGCTCTTAAATCTTACCTACTGCATCTTTAATGGCAGTCTAATATAAAATCAAATCATACAACATGAAAATATCTTAATAAGCTTCCACATTTAAACACATGCATTTAAGCACCACACCAATACGTGAGCACAAAGACAACCATGTCTCTCCAAGACCTGTGCAGCAATCATATCTTAAAATATCTGAAATATCTGAAATAAGGTTAAATTAAATTCTCAAATGATGTTAATAGCAAACACAAGCAAACACTCTCATACTAGTTTATGATAGCAGAACAAGAGGCACAACAAGAGTTATAACAGAAGTAATACAACGCACGGAGAACTATTTATACTTTTACACCGTGCAGAAAAAGAGGTGTTGCCCCCTGGCACTCACCCTTTATCCAGGAGCACATTTTCAATCGCTTTTTGTCCTATCTCAGTCTGGCACATAGTCTCACCTTCAACTGATGACTGAACTAACACCTGCTGTGTGACTAACTTATCCTTGCTGCTCCATGGATCAAAGGAGACCCGCTCTTTCTCAGATCCCTCAAGCTGTGCCTTAGATATTTCATCAATATCTGCCTCGGTCAACGGCGGCCATTTCTTCATGGCACTAGAGCCAACCACTCCCGATGACCCGTCATCGCTTTCCGAAGTCGGTGACGCGGATGCTGACCGTTCGGCGAGATCCCACATGTAGGGCTTTTCACTCTCAGGGAGTTGTATGCCGTGTTTACTTTCACTTTCACCCTCACCCAAGCCCTCGTGATTGGCATTCTCAATCAAAGCGATGTTGTCCGGAGAAAGCGGGGGGAACCCGTCGCATGGGATGGTCGACTCGTGAGACTCCAGATCCACTGAGGATGAGGCAGCCTGTGGCTGGACAGCTTCAGCCGCATCGGCGCTAGATGGCGCTAAAATGGACGCTACTGTCTCATAACTGTGGAAAAGGGATACTTTTTTAGGTGACCAAGCCATGACTGGGGCAAAATCACATGTCTCAAAACTAAAACAATATTTCACATCAAAACATGCTATATTCATCTTGCCTGCTTGAAGGCCATCCATTCCATTACAATAAAAACATGAATCTGTATTAGATTAAAAAATCCTTAAAATATAATAAAAATGGTTTGTATTTTGATGTTATCTCTCTTAGAAGTTAATTTGATGCCCACACTAAACCATGCAAGATAGATACTTCACACCAAGGTTTGACTTACCCTCTGTTGAAAACCCCCACAATTGTATTGACTAGTCCTGAATTATCTTTTCCTTTGACTAACAAGGATGACTCTATCTCCTGAGCTGTCACTGTGCCGTCTGCTTCCAAGACTTCCCAACCTAGGCCTACATCCTGTTCCGGTGTATCCAAATGCATCTTCGCAGTAGCCGCCTCCTCTGCTTTAGGCTTCTTTATTTGCGGGTTTCTAAGGACCCAGACACAATGTTTTAAGAAGATTATTCTTGCCAGAACAAAGCAAATGCAGCAGTAAGAATATACTATATAAATAGGATGTATTTTCTTAGACGGATCATTTGGAAGCAAACTACGCAAGAGCACTTCTCAAAACCATGCAAGAGCTCTGAGCTCACTTACCCATCAACCACAAAGGCTTGTTCTGAACTTTCAGATTTCACTTCTGTTCCAATATGAAAGAAACAACAAAGTAAAAACAAATAAAGCATTTTCAAAAACAAAAAGGATTGCACCAAGTAAAATCTAATCTGTCATTCAGATAAACTACTAATTCAGATAATTCAACCAACAGACAGCAAGAAGGATTCACCTATTTCCTGTCCTCACCCCCCTCCCAGCCAGACCTGACTCTAACCCCCCTACTGTTCTTGAGGAGTTGATCAAGGGAGGAATTAGCATGCAATGGGCCTTCTTTTATTTTACAGTCAAACAACAAATCCTCCACTGACCAACTGGCCAACTGGCCTGTGTGCCAATCTGACCCAGGTATCACATCTCGCCTGCTGTTTGTTTGTAATTGGCCTTTTCAAATAATGCTTACCCAGTGGAAAATAGGTTGGTTGCACCTTTCTGTAATGTTTAACCTCGACAACAGGTAATGACTGGAAGGTCCCGCCCTTGTCATGTGTTATGATATACTGTTGTATGTGTGAAATGAAGCAGGGAATCCCTGAAGGACTGCGCTGGATGTTTTGAGTATCCTGCGTGAGCCCCAGAATCAAGGTTTGAACGTTAGGTTTTGATTCCGTGGTCTGTTTGGAACAATGGATTCAGAAACTGCACCTTGATTTGAATCTTCCAAATCATTACATATTCAACATACATTAAAAATGTCTCACCATATGCATGTTCCACAGCAGGGGTGTTCATAGGTGTAGAGGTATGGCCAACGCTGCTTGCTTCTATAGAAGACTGAACATGTGCATAACACAGTTCTTGTGGTTCAGAGTCATCGGCTTTCGGCAAAGAACGAACAACTGCCTGACTATCTAAGGGGGTCCGAGGTAGAATGGAGGGGAAGCCAGGAATCTGAGCCGAATATGGACATGACGGTGCCATTAATGCCAGATGTTTCACATTCCCTTTTTCTTCTGCAGTCCACTCTGCAATAGACATCTTCCTCTTTAGCAGATTCTTTAGGAGGGGCTTGGTGCCGTGCATCCTGTACTTTGTATCAATAGCCGAGGAGGTAATCATTCTTGCTGATGGACAGCCAGGAACTGTGGAACAACATGGCGTTGATGCATACAAACTCACTATATCTGGGGGTCGGTTTTCAACAGGAGCAGAAGGTAAACCTGGCACCCGAGCTGCTTTTGGGCAGGATGTCACCAATGCCATCATTCCTGACGGGACATTGGGACTATATGGTTGCTCCTGTCCAGAGAGTGACATAATCATCTCTAATGGTTTGCTGTCAGACCTCATCCACAGAAGAATGGATTCCATTAACCAACCCGTGCATTTCACTTCAGTCAGAGATGGGAATCCTGCAATACCTGAAGCTCTAGGGCAGTGAGGCACGAGGCTACACTCATGGGCTTCCGTCTTGGATTTAGGGGCAGAAGGGAACCCATGAATTGTTGATGCCTGTGGACACGATGGAGCCAGGGCTAACATCACTTTCAGAGTTTCCCTGTCTTGGATGGAACTGTCTGTTGTGACAACTATGGCTCTTTGTAGGTCGCTTGACAAACTCTTCAACTCAAAGGACTCCTCTTCGGCAGAAATCCATTTGAGTTTTGTAGTTCCGTGAAGATTTGCACAACCAGGGAAAGTTGACTCTTTAGGACAAACCGGTAGTAGTTTTGACATACTGCACTGAGGGGCAGATGGGAAGCCTGGTAACATTGGGGCTCTTGAGCAAGAGGGAACCAAGGCAAACATATTTGATTTGTCAGTGTCAACTGCTGATTGTTCATTCATAAACTGATGTATTTTTAGGGGTTGCTTTGTTAAGGAACAGAGTTCTGCAACCCATTCCAATCCACTGACTCTTTCAACTGACGGGAATCCCAATATATTGGAATACTGAGGGCACAGTGGGAGGAGATCAACAATATTCATCCCATAATGTATCATTTTTGGATTTGGAATTGATGGGAAACCAGGCAGAGTGGCAGCCTTAGGACAGGATGGTACAATAAGAAACATATTATTCATGTTGTTTTTGTTAACTTGTGATCCATTTAACATAACATTCTCCGTCGTCACTGACCTCTGCAATAATATTTCCCTTGGCGGCACCCAAGTGGCTTTTGCCCCCCTCGTTATTGAAGGCATTCCTTGAATATTAGAAACATGGGGGCATGACAGGAGCTGGTTGATGTTATTTAGTCCATCATTATCAATGTGGGGGTTTGGTACTGATGGAAATCCTGGAATCTGTGCTTCCTTTGGACAGGAAGGTACCAGGAAAAACATTGGCTTCATGGTGTCCCAAGCTTTTTCATTCTTGTCAGTAAACAAGACCTCCTTATCCTCAGGTGTTCTTGTCCACAATGGCTCATTGCTTATCGGCCACTCTTGACATTTTGTATCTTGAGATGAAAGGAGTCCTGGTATTTGTGAGACCCTTGGACAACAATTGGAAAGATTCACCATATTTGGCACATTTCCAAAGTAAAGCTTTTTGGGGAGCAGCACAGAGGGGATTCCAGGGGTTTGAGGCTCTTTAGGACAACTTGGTACGAGAGACAACATTTCAGTCATCTCTTTCTTTGTTTCATATTTGTGTGGCACAAATAAAGGTTTCACCCAGGGTTGCTTCACCAACAATGGCGGACAATTTAATGACCAGTTTTTGCAATCGGTTGTCTGAATTGATGGAAACCCAGTAATGTTAGAGACTACAGGGCACGATGGGAACAGATCAAATACATTAGGCCCATGATAAATCACCGTTGGCCTTGGGACCGAGGGAAACCCTGGGATGGAAGCTTCTTTGGGACAGGTTGGGGTCAGAGCTAGCATTGGTTTCATTGTGTCCTTATTTAATATATCTTTGATCTTGCATTGCATTGGGTTTGCATTGGGTTTTTTATGCTTTTCCAAGAGAGGCATGCTATCTGTTAGCCATGTTTTGTTAAAAGACTCTTGTGATGATGGAAGACCTTGGATACAGGATACTTTTGGGCAAGAAGGTAACTGGCACACCATGTTTTCCCTATCTGTTTTCCCTATCTGGTAAATCCCTTTCCCTATCTGTGCGTCCGGTTTTGACGGAAATCCAGATATCTTAGATTGCCTCGGACAAGTTGGTACCAAATGCATCTTTTTCATTTGATTTCTTTCCTCTTGTGAAATGTCTGTCATAACTTTGTGTACATGTATAATTTTCTTCTCAAAAAATGGGTCTGATAAAAAAACCCACGAGTTGTAATCACACTGAGAGGTGGATGATAAACCAGGTATACTGGTTATATTTGGTAAGGTGGGCAAGACATCTACCATGTTCATTCTACCATTGACTACACTGGGGCAGGGTTGCAATACAATGTCCTTGCAAACATCTGGGGGATCTCTCCTTTCACTGCAGGACTGCTGGATGTCTTTCTTGAATTCATCTACCCTATTTCCGTCTGTCTTGTTTTCAAGTGTAGATAATCCTTCACCAACTGTGGTTTGAATGAAGCGATCTGGGATGCTTTGTTCCTCTGCCTTTGCTTCATCAAGTTCAGCTCCTTTAGAAGGGAATCCATGGATTTTGGCAGCAACGGGACATGAAAGGACCATATCAACCATTTCTCTCGTCCTCATGATCTCCTCTTCTGGTTCTCTGATATCTAGCTCTGCAGCGGTCTTGGGTAGCTGTTCCCATAGTATGCTCCGGTCCGTAGGACCTTTTTCGGAGTGGATGTTGAAGGATGGGAACCCCAGTGAAACAGCAGCATATGGACATGACGGGAGCAGTGAAACCATGTTTTGATTTCTATGGAGAGGGCAAAGTCATAATCAGGATTGACCTCAACTTTATCAAAACTGCTGTGCCATGCATTGCATATAATGACTAAATCAGAAGCAATGAACCCTTAAATTTCCGATGGCAATCATCATCCCCAACATCATTGTCTACGTAGACAGGCTTTACTGTTACAGATGTTGTTTCTTGTAACAACTATGCTTGAGTAAAAAATCTTGATCCCTATGAAAATCAAAAGCATAACCAAGACCCACACATATTCCTCCTTCTGTATCAACATAAATGGCTTGACGTTTTGTTATTCACATATGAAATAGCATAATTTCGAAATAATTTAAACTACTGGATAATAAAATATACAGTAAGTAAATCCATCTCATGAGCTTTCAATGTAAGTCCATGCCATGCAAATATACACCAACCAAACAACAAGCCAACAGTAACACAGGGTCAAATGCTACCCTCTCTCTGGCACATGTGAGGATGTAAGTGCCAAGTGTCATTGGAGGCCTTCCCTGACATCACTTGACACTCTCCTTGACACTGTGCTCTCTGGCAAGGGCGTGTCACACACACACACCCACACACACACACACACACACACTCATCTCACATCTCATAACATGGTGGCCCTGAGCGGGTAATTTCCACTCACACACATAACAAACAATAACAAAGAAAACTTAACCTCAACTACAAATTAGTCAGCCAGATGTTGATGAAATGATGCAAAGGCATTGGAGAAGTCAAGCAGACCAGCAGTCAAACCCTTGCAACCCACCTCTCTCTAACACTCAAGACTAAGGCCATATCAGGAAACGAGTGCCACATTCTGCAGTGCAAATGTCTGAAAATATAATTTGAAAGACAGGTCATTCAGCCACTACTTCGCTAATGGATAAGCACACAATTGTCTGGAAAAGCTCAGTCACAAATACATGAGCTTCTTTACCTGTTTGCCTTCACTCACCCTTTCTCTAGAATTCCTACATCTTCAGTGTCACTTGGCGTCCAAAAGCCCCTTTTCATTCTCTGACCACCCGACGCTGAGCCACTTTGTAATTCCACTTCTTTCTTATGAATTGAATATTGAATTGCATTAGGTCGAAGCAATATGTCCTTTGGCTTTTTGTTTCCACTTGAATATTTGTCTCCTGAATGTTCTGCCGTAAGATCAGTGACAATGGGCCCTCTGGAACAGAAGGATGCCTCACTTGTCATTCCTTGGCTACCAAATTCTGGTCCATCTTGTTTTGGGGGTATGGAGGGTTCCATTAACAATTGTGCAGCAGACGGAAAGCCTGGACTGAGGGCGTGTTGAGCACATGGTGGCAAAATACTAAGCATCATTTTCCTGTCACTCAATGGCATTTCCTTAATTTTCCAACTGTGCTGAAGTCCACGACGCGTACCAAACCGTCTCTGCAAAATAATACTCCTGTATGCCTGCCAGCCATTTTGTTTAGCTGTGTGGTTTGTGGCAGGTACACCTGGAATCTCAGAGTGTTTTGGGATAGTAGCCAACATTTTAAACATGCCATGTTGCTCACTGTTCACAGATGTGTATTTACTTTGTTGAAACTTGGAAGGAAATCCAGGTATAAAAGATGTTTTGGCACATGGCGGCAACATTGACACCATAATTTTAACCATATGTTTTTCATTGTCAGACATCCTTTGACCATATATAACCTTTTGACTTTTTCTGTTCCCTGGCTCCCTTTCCCAAATCAATCCTTTAACCTCATTCCAAATATCTTCATCTATGTCAGTGGGATATCTGGAAGGTATTCCAAAACATCTGGAATGCTTTGGACAAATGTGCTGAAGATGTATTATACTATGTACATCTGCTAATATGCTGCTTGATTCTGATGGGAAGCCTGGCAAATGAGCCTCTCTTGGGCATGATGGTACCATAGATACCATATTTTTGCCTATGTCTGGATCAACTGAATACATGCTCTCAAAATTGAGCACTGATCTCAGTTTAGGAGAAGTATGTGACTGTGTATCAATGGACCAGTTTGCTATTTTACTATGGTTTAAAACTGGCATTCCAGAAACTGTAGACATTTTTGCACAGGTAGGTTGCATGTTTTGCATATCTAGACTGCAAGCTGTTGTGTTCCTCCATACAGAGGGGAATCCAGGAACACTTGTCATCTCAGGACAAGATGGCAATGTCACAGCCATACACTCTGTTGATTGAACATCTCTTAGATCCCACTGTAGAATTTCAGTGGATCGTTTCGGTGCTGGTCTGGTCTTAATGGGTTCATTTTGACCATACCAGCCTTTGCTTTCAGAATGAATGCAGATCCTTGATGGTAAGCCAGAAACATGGGACTGTCTAGGGCATGTACATACCAGACTTACCATACTATGTGTTAGTTTCTGGGGTGCTGAGGGAACACCTGAAATTACAGTCTTCAAAGGACAGGATGGCAATATAGCTACTGAACTATACCATTGTCTCTTTTCAGGGCAATGCAAATGCATTTTGAAGAAATGTTTGGTCAACAATTCTCTTTTCCTTAAGGGCTTCACTAATTCAAGCTGTTTAACTGTTTCCAAACGCTTACCAGATGAGCTATTTGGTTCTTTAGAAGGAAAACCAAGGACCCTTGACTGTCTGGGGCAAGTGGACAGCATGCCAACAATAGAGACCTCTTGTCTTGGTGCAGATGGAAAACCATCTATTGTGGCCTTTTGTGGGCAAGAGGGCATCATATCTACCATGGCTTTCATCATTCCATGATGACTGCACATAATCTCTTGGCAATGACCCATGAGCAGCTCTTCTTTAGCCAATGGCTTCAGCCACAAGGAATTGCCCATTTCCCAAACTTCCTCTCCACTCTTTGTACACTTTCTGGACGCCAACCCTAAAGCTTTGGCCACCTTTGGACAAGTATGCAGGATATTTGTCATATTGGGAGCTTTTCTAGGGACAAAGGGGAAACCATCAATGGTCTTTTTGCTTGGACAAGATGGTAACATATTTTCCATGTTAAGAAAATCTTCACTAATCTTTGATATTTCATTCATAACATGATGAGGTCGGTTGCTCTGGGGCCGGCCTAAACGTTTTGTTTTGAGTACCAACCACGTTGTACTGTTGTCTGAACTCAGTAGTTTCCTGGTTGTTACACCTGCAATCTTGCTTGCCCTAGGACATGTAAAAGAATTATTGACCATACTGGGTGCTATTCTTTTGGGGGCTGAGGGAAAACCTGGGAGACTGGACTTCATGGGACATGAAGGCAAAATGGCTACCATTTTGGAATCAACACTGGCCATTTGTTGATTGTGATCAATGTGGAAAAGTCTTTCTCGATTCCTTAATGTTACCAACCACACTAGAGATGTATCCTTATGCCAGTGCCTATCTGCACCCTCGATAGACATTTTAGAGGGCATGCCCAATGCTCTAGCTACTTTTGGACATGTCAGCAGAAGGTTTACAAAGCTTGCCTCCTTTATTGGTGTGGAGGGAAACCCAGGGATCATTGTCGTCCTGGGACAGGCTGGTAATATGTGTACCATATTGTTTACATGTTCTGTATATGTTTCTGGCCTGCCATAAATCAGACACAGTGGAGTACTTTTCAACTCTTTGTTTATGCTGCTTAATTTGAGCCATTTGTCATTCTTGATTTGCAATATATGCCTAGATGGCATTCCTGTAACTATTGTTTGCTCGGGACATGTGGGGAGTAGATAGGCCATACTTGAACTCACTGCAACCTTCGGCTTTTCAGCTGAAGGAAGACCTGGTACCAAAGTCTTTCCCGGACATGTTGGCATCATGGCTACCATTGCTTTAACCATCGTTGTATCAACAGGATTTTCCCTGATGTGAGTTTGTACTTGTGCTTTTTTGTTCCAAAGAAAACTTCTATCCATGACACATTCCTTATAACAAGAATCAAATCCAGTTGAGGCCAAGCCTGGAACACTTGTCACTCTGGGGCATGAGGGAAGAATATTGACCATATTTGACTCTTGCTTCAGAGCAGTTGGAAATCCAGGAATACTATTGGATTTTGGACAGGATGTTGACATGTTAACCATATTTGCAATCATTACACTATCACCACAGAGTAAATGCTCAAAATATGAATGTGCACATGACACCATCCTCTTTCTGGGTAATTTTTCCAGTAGTGATAACCCATCAGTCGGCCAATCTACATCCAGTCGCTGGTCTAAAGAAGGAATCCCCGGAATGACTGAGAGCTGTGGGCATGATGGCAATAGCTCAGTAACACAGGGGTCTCTCACTATGTCTTTTTTTTGCTTTGAGGTTGCTGAAAACCCTAAGGAAGTTGGCTTTTCTTCTGTAAATGTATAGCGACACTTGTTTTCAACAATAAAGCAAGGGGTTGCCTGCTTGTCCCTCGTGTCTAGCATTTCGACATGTGGCTTTGTGTCTAGAAACATATTGATTGTTTCTGTTCGCTCTTTGAAATGCTTTTGGGTCAGACGAGATACATTTGAAAGGCTTGAGCCGCAGGATGCCAGGTGAACATCAGAGTCTTCTTTATGTGTCTGTGCTTGTGATCCGACATCTGACACTTTTCCCAAAGTGCCTGGGATGGCCATGGCTGCAACATCCTTTGGTTTCCTATCCTTCAATAATTTCTGAGCATCTGGTGCAATTTCTGGGCACTGTGTTTGAGGATTATTTGACAGTGTGTCCATAACCATGTTGTATTTTCCACTATTGGCTTCTAATGTTTTTCTCATTGCTGTTGAAGGAGAATCAGAGCTGACCTCACTGGGGAAAGACAGTAATGAGGCAGCTGCTCTCTTCTCTCTAAAGAGACAAGAGACATCAGAGACCAAGAAGATTTAATGGCCTTACAAATTGTCAAATATGATGGCAGAAATTAACACTCCTTCAATGATGAACAAAGAGTAATTTGAATGTATAGCTATGTTAACAGCAAGTCAATTACGCAATGCTAAAACAAACTATTAATCATATTTCCAAACTACACAAGAAATATTGAGCACCATGCCACACTTACCCTAAATCCATAGATACAGTGGAATCTCCCATGTGATCCACAAGAACATCTTGCATTTGGTCTACTCCTATCCTTTGCTTCTGGTTTGGGATAGTTTCAAAAGGTTGACCTATTTGCGGCAATGGGGTTTGGGCTGCTCTGGTGGTTGGCTTGGTGTTGGAGGCAGTATTGTGCTTACTCTGAACTGGTTTGGATTTGGCATTGGGGGGCCCTAACTGAATGGTCATCTTGGCCAAGTGACACTTTTGGCCATCTACGGCCTCCCCGAGTGATGAGGCGGACGAGAGCTCAGGATCGGCCAGACTTCGCTTGAGCGTGGCGGCGCGTGAAGGAGCAGGCTCTCCGACTTTGAGCTGAGCCTCTGTCGGCTTCGGTTCAATTTTAGTCATCTCAACTTTAGGCATCTCTGAATAGTGGAGCCCGGGTGCTGAGGACGCGCAGGGGTTAAAGGGCAGCAGATAAACCAAGCTCTCAGGTCTGAAGGGCAAACAAATGGGGTCAGAGTTACAAGGTCAGCAGAGCGACTGCATCTCCAAAGCATTGTGATGCCAAGCACCATGGTCACACTCCTCACAGCGGTTGACACATGGGGACACACATGCACATGAGTTTCCTCGCATCCATTCATTCACTGTGCCATCATTATACTTTATTACATATATTTCATTTTCTAAAAATTACAAAGTAATAGCAGAAAGTACAGCCAGTGACACGTCATGCTTAGTCAGAAGAACTTCCCTTTTTTCAAAGATTACATTGTGTCAGTGTTGATATGCTTCACATGACATGACAATATCAACATTTCTGAGAAATTCTGAGTAAATGATTCTAGTTCTTCCTTTCTGAGAAAAAGACAACAGATTTCATCAACAGAAACGTTTTCTTGAGAAATTTCTAAAAACATAACATTATTTTGAAATACAATCAATCGATATTCTGGCTTCAGTGAAAGTAAATAGTTGTCCTTTTTTTCCACGGTAGCATATTAACAGCATAGACTACCATGAAGCAAATATAGTAGATAATAGTACAGCAAGAAGGAAAACATTGAGAAAAAAAATGCACTAAATGTCATTGATGCCATAGAATAAAATATTTACAATGTTGAGTATTTTGTTTCATCAAGTCAGCTCAGTCATCTCCCACACAATAATATTTTACACATGCTGAAGTTCAAACATGCCACAGTGCAGTTAATGTTAACACTTTACAATAACATTCAGTCATATGTAATTTATAAGCCTTTAGTTAATGATGAACTAGAAGAAGAAGAATGTCCTTTATTGATCCCCCGTAGGAGAAATTCCCAATTCTCTGCATTTGACCCATCCTATGGTA
>JAOPJK010000059.1:3067442-3080927 GCA_027123565.1 Phycis chesteri
AAATACAAAATAAATAAATAAAGGCATCCCGGTCGAGGAACAGGACAGCGAGAGACGCCAGGGAACATGGCGGTCACTTCTGATGGGTCATCTTTTCTTTCTTGTCCCTTTTCAGGTTTTTTCCAATTCAGGTCCCATTCGCTTCTGCAAAAGAAACACGCAGTGGACTCGGTAAGACGTGCAATATGAAGTTCTTCACATATAAAGAAATCCTTCAATGAATTGTCTTTTTATCTCCCAAGTCTCCTGTTCTGAGACCGGCCAGCCCCCACAATTACTAGTTACTTTTCAGCCTGAGATGTACTTAAATAGCTTTGCCAAGTTTCCTTTACACCAATCCTTACATAATGAATAGAGGCCGGACATGATGAAATCAGCACAGAAATGTATGCAATGTGATGTAATGCCTAAAAAGCTGGTCGTCTTTCTCTCCGTCTATACATGCATGGGTCTAACCCCCTTTACAACCTTTGTCCACACACACATACACACATACACACCCACACCCACACTCTAGAGTGTGGATCGGGCCGGAATTTTCTGTCCGAGCCCGGCCCGCGTCCGACAGAACAGTAACCTGAACCCGACCCGAGCCCGACAGGCATCAAGCTTTTTATGTCCGAGCCCGATACAGTTAAAGTCAATTTTTTTCACACCAATGACACATTTACGTCTGTGGTTATGAAAACCCGCCACCCGACTGCAACGCATTTGCAAATGTCAACAAACAGATGAGCGCAACTTCCGCGGGTAAATTTCAAATCGCGCAGATGTGACCGAGCCCGACCCGAACCCGAGCATAATTTATAAATATCTGTCGGAACCCCGACCCGGCCCGATAGGTACCGTTGGGTCCCCGTCGGGGCTCGGGTCGGGTATCCATCCTCTAACACACACACAAGACATGTCTGTGAGGCCAATGGCGTGAACGCCCCCCCTGTGCTTTACCTGCCAGGGTGGTGCCGTGCTGCTGCAGCTGGGTAGTGAAGAAGCGCTCCCGCTGGGACACCTGCTCGTCCCAGGCGTCCAGGATGCGCCGGCACTCGGGGGGCTCCAGGTTCAGCGTGTCGGGGTGGGCCTCCTCGATGTGGGCGCGCACCCCCTCCAGGCTGTGGGAGTACAGCAGGTCCCCGCAGACCATGCACACCAGCAGCTGGTTCAGCGGGTCGTGGTCCATGAGGTAGCGGTTGCGCCAGGCGCCGTCCGACACGGGCCCGAAGTCGTCGCCGTGGTCACCTTCCAGGAGGCCGCAGTCCACAAAGCCCGGGTCGTCGTCTGGAGGAGGCCGAGACATTCACATTTACATTACATTACATTACATTTACATTACATTTACATTCACGTTTACATTCACATTTACATTCACATTTACATTTACATTTACATTTACATTCACATTTACATTCACATTTACATTTACCACATTTACGTTCACATTCACGTTCACATTCACGTTCACATTCACGTTTACATTCACGTTTACATTCACATTTACGGGCATTTAAGCAGACGCTTTTATCCAAAGCGACTTACAAAGAGTACATTTGTCAGAAGAAGGTGAAACATTTCATTGCTGCTAATACAGTGAGAAGGTCACCAGAACAAGTTTCAAGCATTTACAGTTACTGTATTTACAATACATTTATAATACGGTTAATTTCACGGCAAAACAAGGCAATACAAAACACACAAACAAAACAACGAGGGGTTACGTTCACCTTCTATCGGAGCCGTGTAACTTGAGTGTGAATAGTAGCCCATTTCAGCATCTGAGGTAGAGCTGTGGAAGAGACAAAATCCATGTAAAACACATTTTTACATTTTATTTCCACAAGTGCAGGGAGAGGATTAAGGTTTCTTGCCTCATTAGATGTTCAGATTCCTCATAGGCAGTGTCACAATCTCCCGGGTCCTATAGGAATGTGCAGAAGACAACATAAGCTGCTGGTTTATCACGAGGAACCACTTTTTTTACAAGGGATAGATTTCACACCCGTACCTGTGTCTCTGCGCACTGGGGCCGGTCTTGATCCTTGGCGGGCCTAATGGGCTTCCAGTTGCCAGGTGATCTCCTCTGGGACAGCTCCCGGTCTCGAATGGCCTTCCTCGCCCTCTGCTCCTTCTTTTTAACCCTCCAGTACTCCCTCTTCCTCCTCAGGAACTCGTCTTGGGTCTCTCCCGGGATGGGCTTCGGGGGGGCAAGGGTGCTTATGGGCAACAGTTTAGTGGGCGAGACCTGGGGGGTTTTTGGCTTCGGGGGCTGAGAGTACGTGGGTTTCACAGGGCTGCTGATGGACGACTTGCAGCCCGAGGGTGGAATGAGGGGTTCGATGGGTAGAAGGTTGATGCTGGACAGTGGATTGTCCGGGGGCGTGAGAGTGGCCAGGGCAGGCGCAGAGTTGACATTCTCCTGCACCGTCCATTTCCTCAACCGGCACCCATCCACGGAGGAGCCTTGCGTCACTTCCTGCTGGTTCTCCAACAGACGCAGACTGCCGTCCGGCGGTCCGTCCGACATTCGAGCGTCGAATCTGCCTTCCGCGGTTCTGGAACACGCCGACAAGTCAGGGTCACAAGACGTGCCCGAGGGCGGGGCGTTGACCTCATTCTGGCCCCTGCTGGGCGAGGTGGTGAAGCTGCAGACCGGCGGTTTAACCTGCAGCGTGTCAGGCGACCGGCCCACGTTGGACGCGGTGGGACTGACCACCAGGAGTGTAGGAATGCTGTGCACTGCGGTCAGTGTTGCAGTAGCAGCCTTGGGCTGCAGGGTGCGTCTGTTCAGCGGACTCTGGCCTTTTCCGGCCTGGCCGTTGTTGTGAGAGAGGGGATTCAGAGCCTGAAATACAAAAATACTCAATACTAAATCTTGGTGATCCTAAACAATTAAATGATCTGTGCATTCAGTGCATGACAGACAGAACATTTAACTCTTGAATCAAGTCTGTGATGTCATGCCTTAGTATTTATACCTTCAACAATTCATTAAAAGTGGGATTAGGAACTCAAGCAGGCCTATATCTACATTGTGAAAATGGTGCAGAATGTCTTGAATGTACGTCATCATCAATCCATGGATCTGGACGCTTACCTGGACGGTGTTTTGGGCCAAGAGCCTGCTGGTCTGCCGGTGGCCGAGACTCCCCTTCTGTCTGGCTTTTGATCTGGCCCTTTGCTGCCTCTTCATCAGCTTCCAGTACTCCCTCTTCCTCTGCAGGCTGCTCATGCCACTCATGCCGCTCATGCCGCTCATAGCGCCCTCCGCGGACTCCCCTGCCGAGGGTCTCCTGCACTGCTGCTGTAGCGCCGACGGCTGGGGCTGCGGTGGGCACCGGGAGGGCACCGTTTGCACTCTTTGCGGCGGCGGCGGCGGCGGCTGGTCCGAGAGTGAGGCGTGCCACTTGGGCGGCTCTGGGGTGCAGCAATGCTGGTGGTGACCCCCCGACCTCTTGGTGCACAGCCTCTTAGCCCGACGGAGGGGAGACGTCGTGCACCCCGCGGCTTCGGCGGCGGCGCACTGGAGGTCCTGCGTGGCAGAGGGGGACAGGGGAGGCGGGGACCTGCAGGCCTGGGCCGAGGCCTCCTGGTAAGGGTCCTGCGAGCAGGCGTGCACCAGGTCGTCGGGGTCTGCCCGCCAGCTTTTGATCTGCAGCGTGAGGTTGGCGGCGAGCGGCAGCTTGTCCTCCTCTCCAAGGGAGACCGTCGGGATGTGGGACTTCATGTCCGGCTCCAGGTGCTCTTCAGAGATGTAATCGTCCATCTCGGTTTTACAAGGAGGCTGCTCCGTTTCGGTCTGACACTCGGCCACCGTGCTCAGGGATTCTTCCAGTAGCTTCTTCATGGAGGCCACGGCTAGGAGGGTGGTAGCCTGGGTCTCGGCACTCAGGGTTGGATCCGGCTCGGGCTGAGACAAGGCAAGCGGTGGCGAGGGGGGCAGCTTGACGGGGCAGATGGCTTGTTCAGGTGGAATATTTAGGTCAGCGGCCAGTGCTGGTTCTCCCTCTACTTTTATCTGTTTCGCCTGCTGAGGATTAGGCACATGAACGTTCGAGGAGGGTAGGGCGTTCACTTTCTGTTTGGCAACATTCCCGCTTTGAGTAGCGTTGGTGGCGGCTCCTCGCTGCATGGGCGTCTGCTTGTGGGTCTTCCTCCTGTGCATGGCGGCGCTGCCCCTCGCCAGCAACAAGCCGTGCTTCAGCTTCGTGGCGCGAGCGGCCCTCTGCTCCCTCTTCTTCACCCGCCAGTACTCCCTCTTCTTGGCCATCCGCTGCTCCTCCGTCAGCTCCGGATCCTCGCACGGTGGCGGCGGCGGCGGCGCCAGCAACGACGAGACCGCCATCTTCATGACGCACCCGCCGGCGCCAACCCCCATCGCCGACACCTCCGAGCCGCCGCCGCCGCCGCCGGGGAACGGCGGATGCGTGAGCGTGATCTGGGCGGGGCTGTACACCGCCAGGCGGCTCGAGTTCGCCGCGGCGGACCTCGGAAACGGCGTCCTCTGCGGCCTGGCGGACAGCAGCCGCGGTGGCTTGTTCGCCGACTGACCGTCGCGCGGCGGCAAGGACACCCAGACTTGGTTTGGACGCAGCGGCGGGGGGGGCGGGCGCTGGCTCGGCCGCCCCGAGTCCCCGAGCGCGACATTCCTGCGGTAGCCCAGAGGCCCGGCATGAGGCGGGTTCTGCGAGCGAGCAATGACGTCGTCGTCGTTGTCGTCGCCCGGGAGCAAACAAGAGGTCCGCTCGGCCTCCAGCGCCGCCGCCGCCGCCGCCGTGTCCGTGGTAACGTGGGGGAGGTTGATGGTCACCGTCCCGTCCTCTTTGATGAACCCTCCGATGGTCTCGGAGGCGTGGGTGAGCAGGCCGGCCGTCTGCCGGGCGCCCTCCAGGGCCAGGGTCTGCGCTCTGGCCCGCCGCATCTCCTCCAGTATTTTCTGATAGCGCTTGACTCTCCTCATCAGAGAGTCCTTCTCCTTCAGCCTGTTCTTCACCTCCAGGGACTGCTTGGCGCGTTGTTCTCGCTTCTTGATGCGCCAGTACTCCCTCCTCCTAGAGGCCGTCTGCTCCGGGGACTCGTTAGGGTTGATTTTGGGAACGTTGCGGGAGTTGTAGATGGTGGCGAGGGCTGGGAACTTGACTCTGATGCCCCTTTGACTTGAGAAACACTTCTGGGTGTCGATGAATCTTTGCCTCGGCGTCCGGCATCGGGCGATGCCCCGACTCACGTTGGAGAAGTACATGTAGTTGGAGAACTTCCTGGTGGGTTCCAGCCTTTTTTCAACGGTGACGTTGGGAGCGAAGGCCGACTGTGTTTTCTTTGCGACGTGCGGGTTCTCTACTTTAATAACCACCGTGCTCTGATTGTGACCGGGCTCCACCGTGTTCAACGTGGCTGCGACTCCCGACTGTTCATTCGTTTCCTCCTCCCTCTTTACAGCTGTGCAGGCGTGTCGAGGCACTGGAGATGAATCAACCGTGACTTGGGCGTTCTTCACTAACCGACCGGCAGGCGCGTCCAGAGCCTTGGGGCTCCCCGCGCCTTGTTTGTGGCCCGGGCTCCTCGCGGGAGACGGAGAAGGGAGGTGTTTGAGACCGCCGCGGAGGTGCGATACCCCCGTCTTCTGCGTCGGCGACCTCTGCAACGCTGCCTCGGCGCACGGCGTTCGCTCTCTGCTTTTCGGCGACTGAGCCGCCAGCTTCGCTCTCTGTTCTCGCTTCTTTATCCGCCACTGCTCTCTGCGCTTGGCCGCTCTCTCTTCCTCCGACACCGGGCTGACCCGTGGCTTGTCGGGCCGCCTGCCGGTTCCCAAGGCACTCTTCTTTAGTCCGACCTGGCCGGCCACACCGCTCCTCCCGACCTTGACCGGAGCGAGGTGAGTGGACGACGCGACTTTCAGGCCGGTGGTAACGTCAACATTTAAAGTTTTGGGTTGAGCGCATACGACTTGTGCCTTGTGTTGTGCTTTAGGTAATGGCACGCCCTGCCTGTGCACACCTGCATGGGGCGCTGCTTTAGGGGAGCTGCCTTTTGTGGACATTTTGGATTGTAGCTGGCAAGCTGCTGCCGTCCCTGATTGGTGCAATGTAACTCTGTTTGGAGGCACTGAGGGGGCACTGACGTCCAGCGCAGCTCCGCTGCATCTGGATCGAGGTGAGGTAATATAACCACCCGCGGTGCCTCCCGTAGATTGGCATTTCACTGGATCGCTATCAAACGCACTGGTTATGTTCGCCACATGGCCCGATGCCGCAAACTGTGGCAACACCTGGTTGAGCTTCATCGTCTGAAACCACCTCTCTTTTTGGCTTGGACTCGTGTCCCCCGCACCCTGAATCCCCCTTTTCTCCCTCAGCGAGCTCAGAGAGACGTGGACCGCGTTGCCCGAGTTCGGCCTCTTCTGCGCCTGCGGAGGGCCGGCGGCCCTGCAGCCGGAGGCCTGCGACGCGCAGACCTCAGAGGCCTGCTGCCTCGCCCCTCGGCCGTCCGGTTTGGACCGAGCCCGCCGTCTCTCCACCAGCCGGGCCCTCTGCTCGCGCTTCTTGTTCCTCCAGTACTCCCTCTTCTGGGCCAGGGTGTCGTTGTCGAAGTCGGACACCGGCCGGTAGCGCTGGGCGGTGAATCCAGCGCTCCCCCCTTTACCCCTCATGGCCGGAGCGTGCTCGTACCCGGGGCCGGCAGCCTCCGACGTCCTTCCCGTGCTCAACTTCAAAGAGAGCGAGAGAGAGAGAGCAGGGGGTTTTAGTTGCATTGTAGTACTATGTATGCAGTACCACAGTTATGCAGTTCACACACTTTGAGACTGTGTGTACTCGATGGCTTATCGGCTCAGTCAATTAACTGCAATATAGTTACTGAAATATGTAAATGTGTATATCATTTCTATATTTCAATCATATACCACCGCCTGATATGGTTAATTAATAAGCACACATACACACATACACACACACACACACACACAAACCTTAATGATGTTGAATCGGCAATCTATACGTTTTATTCAAATAACAATGCAGACGGGAACAGACACGCTGTACCAATGCCGTCCAACACTGTGACGGAGGATTTGTATCCCAGGATCTTATTAAGGGTGAGAATTTACATGTGGTCAAATCGTATGCTATTGCTATGCCATTTCACATCCAACATCTTTAGGTTTCTGTAGCATCCGAGGTGTTCTCAACATTTGTTTATGATCGCGAACAGGAACCAGGAAGGAAGCAGAATAGCACTGTCCCTTTAAACCTGTCCTTTTCCATCGCACATTATATTCAACGCGAAACCCATTTCATTCTTTACACCTCTTTCACTTGAATCCGACATAGCGATATAGTGAAAACGAAGACGAACAGCACAATCACATCCCAAAATACGTTACAGGACGATTCGACAGATTCATGCGTGATCTGTGTGTTATGTAGCTGTGTGTCTCTTGCAGCGGCACAATGGACAAGACCTTCCTCCCCTGTCCACACAGACGGGCGCCTGTCTGTGTCCGCTCCCTGACTAAAAACGAGCAGTGAGACGAGCTGCTACACCCGGGGGCTGAAAAGACGTGCAAAAAAAAAAACATGCATATGGCGTTACCTTTGAGTTACACTTAACTTTTCCGGGACAGTTTGGTGAACGTTTGGACAGATATGTTCTGCCAGGACACTGCAGCAGCTACTTTCCGCGAGAACTGCCTTTCTCTCTCTCTGGAGCTGCCTGCTTGACAACGCTGGAAAGTACCAGGATGTGGGACCTTGGTGTGTATGTGTGTGTATGGTGTAAGTGTGTGTGTGTGTGTGTGTGTGTGTGTGTGTGTGTGTGTAGTGCATCGCGTGGACATGTAGGCTAAAACCCTCTTTTTTTTTTTTTTTTTTCCTCTAAAGCACTCGTTCATCATCAAGGGACCTCATTTTATCCATCCGTGACAAATGATCCAAAAAAAAAAATAGAGTAGGCCTAAGATGGTAAGAACGTTCACTGTTAATAGATTCAATTTAATTGCTCTGATACGGGAAGCTAAATGATTGAATGGGCTAAAATATTTCTGCCAGACATTAAGGCTACACAAAGCATTAGATAGCTGCACCAATTATGAATCAGAATATCCTCCACATCATCAACAATAATAATACGAATAATACTAATACTAATAATAATAATCATAATACTAATAACAACGACTGCATTATAAATTATTGCATTTGTCACGGAATCGTGACCACACCAAGGCAAGTTGGAACAGCTGGACAAAGCTTCCCTAATTTGTAGGCTTTTATTAGTTAACAACAGCCCATATTTATTCAACGTATTACATTCAAATGACCGCTAGTAGACCTACAAGCATTATATAATATAGTGTTGTAGTGTTTTATATATATATAATACAGCGGCTAACGCGCTTTGTGTTATGTTGCGTTGTTATTTTGTTATCAGTTTTTATTATAAGTAGTGTGTTTTTTTTATAAGTAGTGTCCCGGTGTTGTCCGTGGATTGACCTGATTGCGGGTTAGACAGTATTAGTCCTGCTCCATCTGGCCCCCGGGCGCGCGTGTTGTCAACGCGTGAAAGCCGCTACTGTCTCTTTAAATTTACCCAGGAGCCCCTTAAGGAGCCCCAGGGGCCCCTAGTACGGCTCCCCACCCCTGAAGACAAGCAGAGCCTTAAAATACATACTGGAGGCCCGCTCCAGCGCTTTACAAACAAGAACAACACACACACTCCGTGGAGCCCGAAGACGGACCATAGGAACGGGGGAGATACGGTGGCGACAAATATAAAAAGTTAACTTGGCTCCCCGCGCGGAGCGCGTTGTGTGTGTGTGTGAGTGTGTGTGTGTGTGCGTGTGTATGTGTGCGTGGGGGACGGAGGGGGCTCATACAGAAATACCGGACACAGACACCCAAAGGCGCTGGGTACGTCCTCGGCATGCTGTGCAACACTGCTGTGTGAAGGCGATCGGGGATCCTATTCTAATGGAAGAGAACGATACGGGGGAGAGCGATCCTGTGGACCTCCGGTGTGCTGAGCAGACAGATCTCGTCTCATTAATAATAAGCGGAGAGGAGGAAGCGACGCAAGAGGAGGGTGACTTGGGACACTGTTCACTACTAGGAGGTAAAAAAACCCAGAAAATACATATTGTTTGTGTTTTACGTCCGCACCACCACCACCACCACCACCACCACAAGCCCGTGTGTCACATCCACGTTCTCCCTGCCAGCCATTGTCAGCCAGAGTTAATCCGTGTCATGGACAATGCCGTGTAGCAGCATGGCCCCTTGTCTCAGTGGCTCCTATAAACAAAGGCTGAATACCGTGCTGGCAGGACCGGCTGTGATGCACAGTCGCCACCCAGCGGAAACTAGCGGTGGGAGTCACCGCCCCTCAGATGAAGGAGGCAATGCGGAAACGCGTTATTCCTTTCTGTTCCTCCCCATCGCAATATGTGTAATTCGGCTGGATATTGAAACATAATGTATGTATGCCACGCGTGTACAACGTTCCTCATTCATGATCACGATCTGTCATTCATAATAATGATCTGTCTGGTAAATGTCAGCCATGCAAAGTGACCAGAGGACCTCAGTGGAAATGTCTGTGGTGAAATGTCTGTCTGTCCCCCAGACGACGAGGACGAAGGCCTAGCCAACGGCCACGATGAGGACGAATCACAGAGCAGCATGGCCACGCCCGCCAGCTCCCCTCGCACCAGCTACTGGAGCGTCACCGAGGGTCCCGACCAGCCGCTGCTCCTCTCCCCCGCCCCGGGCCCGTCTGGCGGCGGCGGCGGCGGCGGCGGCGGGGGCAAGGTCCGGGTACCTCGGGCCTCCCGCCAGGGCCTCAGCCGCATCCCGGGTCGGGACCACCGGCGCTACTACCACGAGTACTGGCGCAGCGAGTACCTGATGGACTTCGACCAGCTGCGGCAGGGCATGATCTGCATGGTGTGCGGCAGCTCGCTGGCCACGCTCAAGCTCAGCACCATCAAGCGCCACATCCGACAGAAGCACCCGGACTCCCTGCTGTGGAGCGCCGGGGACAAGGAGGTGATCCGCTCGGGCTGGGAGAGCCACCTGGGCCTGGAGGGCACCCGCAAGCCCTTCTGCCCCGCCGAGGGGGAGGGAGGAGGAGAAGGAGGAGGAGAAGGAGGAGGAGGAGGAGGAACGGGCGGGCCCCTGGACCCCCTGGACCCCCTGGACCCCCCGGTGCCCCTGGATCCGGGGCTGGATGACCCGTTTGCGCAGGATGACCCCACCCCCGCGGCGGAGCCCTCCGCCACGGCCGCCGCCGCCGCCGCCGCCACGGGTGGGTTGAGTCCCGCGGAGGGCCCCGGGAAGCGGTCTCGGTCAGGGGGGGGGGTTTCTCTCTGGCCGGGGTGTTCCCCGGATCCCACACTTGGTGGCAGTGTGAGCTCGGCTGGCGGGCCTGGAGCCAGCCGGGGGGGGGGGGCAGTGAGGATGATGTCATGTTGTTGCCGTGGGCCTGAACGGCGTTCACGTCGGGCGAAGGGGTTGCGTGGTCAGACGACGATGATAACGGCGTTACTATAGCGACAGTATGTACAGAGATGATGTGAGGCAATCAATCAACGCACGGCCCAAATATAGACGGTTTGAGCAGAGTGTGTTTGCGGTGGCCAACGGTTGAGAGAGTCCTGAAACGGCCCGTTTGGCTTGACCGGCGTGATGTGCTGTGATATGCCGTGATGATGTGATGATCAACTGCTTTGAATGCTAGCGCCGCGGCTTTCACTTCATGTTATGAAGTTTTGAGGTAGTGTTTCATGCGCGTGGCCGGAAATGAGATCGGCTATTTTGGTTTGGCGCAGACGGGGAAAAGGTTACTCTGGTCTGACCTGCAGGGTTTCCATGGGTCTGCTGCACGTGATTGGCTCCTCCATTTGTGTGGTGTGCGCGAGGTCCCAGGGACTTCATTGCCCCTCGACGGTTGCACCGTCGCCCTGGAGACCGGATGGTATGGCAAATGTACGCCATTTTGTTTTTGTCTGGTACCCTCCGATAGAAACCAGCTAACATTAGCGTGAGGGAGTCTCCATCACGAGGGGTCCCTCATCGGCAGGAAAAAAACCTGGAAGGTACAATGTGTACCGCGGACACTTAACACGTGGCGGGCGTGGGGCGGCAGTAGCTCAGTGGGTAGAGCGGGGTGGACAGAGCGGGTCGTCCACTATCTGTAGGGTCGGCGGTTCGATCCCCTTGATCCCCCCTCCTCATGTCGACCCTACAAATGTAGTGATTGTAAGTCGCTTTGGACAAAAGCGTCTGCTAAATGCCCCCTTTACCCTTTACACGTTTAAAATGGCCACCGCAAATTTAGGATATAGGGGGGGACTCGTCTCTGCTCGGCGTCTCAATTCCATTTGGAGAGGAGCGCAATTATTCTATTTTGATGACATGCGTCCGACGCTGCGAAGTCAGCTGATGTTTGTCTTGGAAGTCCTTCTGGGCTCTAAAGCTGTCTCCCATGTTAGAAATGCAACCTCCCAAGATGCACCTGTGTCACGGAGGACCAGTCTTTTTTAGGATGGGCAGAGTCTAGCGCCGTCCCAGTGGGTCCAGCGCGCTTGTGTGTATTTGTTTCCTTACCAAAGGGACATTTATAAACGTGAGCATGCTGGCTGTGGCGTTGCTGTCAGCGAGGCCAGTATTTCAACTCTGCTGACATATCACGGTCATCTGATGACAAAGTGGCCTACATTTGTTACATCATGTACCCCCCCTTTTTTTCTTTTTTCTTTTTTAAACCTTGACTTCCAACATGTAATGGTTTTGCGTGGCCGTACTGAATGCCACAAGGTCACTGCTGTCCTGGGTGACTGATGGGGGACGTTCTGACATGAGTGAGGATGTCCTTTTGGTTTGCAAATGCATCATGCAAACGAGTGAGGTCCCATTACCTTTAGCGGTAGTTGTGTAAATGGGCTTCCGAGTGCCGCTTCGCATTTAACGATTCATTCAACGTTCAAATGTCACTACTATTTAGTCATTTAGCTGACAATAATCACCCCGACCCACTTACCTGGGGTTCACAAACGGTCATTCAGAAGATCCTTGTTCAAGGGAAGCCCACAAGGGCCCACAGGTACCGAGGTGGACACGGGGGGGGGGCTCCACCTCGGTACCCTCTGGGTCGGGGGGGCCGACCTCCGCCCGTCACCACACCACCCTGACACCACCCCTCCACACTCTGGGTGTTTTCTTTGGGTTTCGCAGGCTACATCGACCCCACCTCCCCCCGGCCCCGCGCGCTGAGCCCGGGCCCCCGCGGCACGGGGGGGCCGTCGGGACCGGGACCGGGACCCCGGCCCTCCAGCGACGAGGAAGACGAGGAAGAGGAGGAGGAGGAGGAGACGGAGACGGAGACGACAACGACGATGAAGACGGAGAGGGCGAACGCGGCGGCCGGGGCGGAGGCGGCCGGCGAGGAGCCGTCGG
The DNA here is from genome assembly GCA_027123565.1 of Phycis chesteri. NCBI lineage: Eukaryota > Metazoa > Chordata > Actinopteri > Gadiformes > Phycidae > Phycis > Phycis chesteri. The sequence goes on from JAOPJK010000059.1 coordinate 3,079,883, forward strand.
CGCGCACCCTGGAGCGCTACCTCAACGACTCGCTGCACGCCTGGTTCAGGCAGGAGTTCCTCATGGAGTACGAGGCGGCCGGCGGGCCGGGCGCCAGCCGTCTGCTGTGCATGGTGTGCGGGGGCCAGCCGCGCTCGCTGCACCTGGACCACATCAAGGGCCACGTGCTGGAGCGCCACCCCGACTCGCTGGTGTACAGCGCCGAGGAGAAGCACCGCGTGCTGCAGGCGTGGGCGCGCGCCCACCCGGGTGAGTCTTGACATCTTTCACTCAGAGAGCGAACGCGGCGTTTGTGCCGAGACTGAGCCATGACCCGTGAGCGGGTTCAGTGTCATTGCCTGAGCGGCCAGCGGTAGCCGCGCTCCTAAAGCGAGGGTGAACGTGTGTTTTCAGAAGAGGAGGCGGACCCGTACATCAAGTCGGAGCGCGACACCAAAGACGCGGAGGCCCAGCTGTTCCCTCCGGACGAGGGGTTCCTCGGAGGGGGCTACGCCCTCCCGCCGGGCCACGCCCCCCTAACTCAGGACGCCGGTGGCGGCGTGGGCGGCGGCGGCGGCATGGGCGGCGGTGGGGGGCTCATCGACGAGGACGGCATCGGGGGGTTCGGCGGGGCCGTGGCCGGGACCCCCGACCACCGGGGGCAGCGCGGCCGCGGCGCGCCCAGGAGGAGGCGCCTGCGGGGCGGGGAGCCGTGGCGGCTGCGGCTGGACTACCTGGTGGCCTACGGGCCCCGGGGCCGCGGCACCTACTGCATGGTGTGCTCCCAGGCGCTGGCCGAGACCAAGGTCAGCGGCTTCCGCCGGCACATCCAGGAGTGCCACCCGGAGACCGGCGTCCTGGGCCGGCAGGACCGGGAGGCCATGGCGGCGGCGTGGACCAAAGATTACCACGGCGACATCAAGGAAGGTACGTGGCGGACCCAACATCATAACATTTGGTTACATATCCCCCCCCGCTGCCCCCCCACTGGGCGTTCAGCGTCTCACTCCCCGCTGTCCCCCCCCCCGCCCCCCCTGCAGAGCTCCAGCCCAGCGAGGTCGTCGCC
>JAOPJK010000059.1:4534204-4546578 GCA_027123565.1 Phycis chesteri
CCGTCGTCGCTCCTGCTTTGTCGTGTGGGGGATTGTCCTTGAGCGCCCTTCCCCCCCCCCCCCTTGCGATTGCTCTCTCCTCTCTTCCCCATTGTTCCCCCAACCCCCCTTCTGGCTTCAGCCTTTGACCTCTGAACCCTCTTGTTTTATAACAGACATGTGACCTCGGGAGAAGTCGGGCTAAAGTTGAGGAGTTGCAGGGAAGGAGGGACTTTCTCCCTCCTCGTCCAATCAAAAGTCCCTGTGCATTGGATACGATTTGAGATTTGCATGGTTGCGATTGGGGGAGGGGCGGGCTCTCTGTAGGTCCTTCTGTATCACTCTCACTTGACTCACAATAAAAGGAAGGGAAGAGAGAGGCAGAGATTGCATCATCATCGATTACTGTTGCAGTATGTGTAAGTGGTGTGTTTTTGTTGGTGTATTTGGGTCTGATGTGCGTATCAGCTGACTGATGTGTGTGTGTGTGTGTGTGTGTGTTGCAGGGTTGAAGAGCCCCCAGAGAGATGACTGACACCCGACGCTGAGCCCCCGCACTGCTGTCAATCAATAACCTGCTGGTACTCTGAAAGGTACGCTTTGTGTCAGAGAGCAGAGACAGTGTGTGTGTGTGTGTGTGTGTGTATGTAAAGATGGTCCAGTTTGTGTGTGTGAAATGAGATTGAGTCGTGGAAACTATAGGGTTAAGTGAAAATCATTGTGTGTATGTATAAGTAAAGACCGTAGAGTGTGTGTGTAAGTGTGTCAAATTAGAGATTAGACTAATGTGTGTGTGTGTGTGTATAAGCAGAGACCATTGACAGTGTGTGTGTGTGTGTGTGTGTGCATGCGCGCATGGGTGAAAACCATTTCAAGACACCGTTTCTTCTCCTGTGCGGACCACTTATTGATCCAACACAATTTTCTTTGGACCAGCATCCCACATTCTCAGCCTTCCAACAACACGGGCCCGTTCCACAGTCACACACTTCCACTCTCTTATCTGCTCCCTGTGATCTTTCCATTTCCTGTCCCTGTGGCACACGCGTGTGTCCACAAGCAGCTGGTCCCCTGGCGCGTTCACAGCGGCGCTGGGATCCGACCGCGTCCACAGCGCAGACAACATCCGTCTCTGTGCTGCACCAGTGTCTGTTGAACCCTGGTGAGAGCACGAGAGAGACAGACTATCGATCAGTCTCCCCCCCGCATCGAACATAACGGAAAGTCTCTGGCCCCGTAATGCGTTTCCATTCAGGCTGTGATGGACAACGTCGGGAGTAAAAATAACATGCGGGGAGGAAGTTCTTCGTTTTCATTCATTCGTCTTCCCGGAGGCCAGGGGAGCGTGCCATATGTGACCGGTCCCTCGTCAGTCTCTTTTGTTCCTGCTGTCCTTTTGTTTCTTCTTAAGAAAAAAAACAAACGTTGAAAGTAAAACCTGGCGTTTCTGTTTCTTCAATCTGACACCTTAGGTGCCTTGTTACCCCGCGTGGGTGGGTGTGTTTTGTGTGCGCGTCAGGTGTTGAACGGGTCAAGGGGAGGCGTCTGTGTGTAAGGGTGTGGCATGATCGGTTAGTCAGCCTCCCTGATGCATTCGTCTCCCCCAAGTCTTTGTTTGATTCCCCAGGTTGTGTGTGTGCGTGTGTGTGTGTTCTCTGCATGGAACCATTCCTGCTGCACACTCCACATCCATCTCTCGCTCTCTCCCTCCTCCACTCACCATAGTCTCTCTTCCCTACTCCTCCTCCTTCACCCTTACCTCTGCCTCTCTTCCTCCATCTGTGGTGGCTGCCCCCTCCTCTTCATCACGCCTGCCTTAATGAGATTAAACCCAGTGTATCTACGCACACGTGCACGCACACACACACACAAATAATGGAGAACTCTACTGTTTTCATGCATGCTCACTAGTGTAGGCGGAACCAGTACACATATAGCTCGCACACTTGGCAGTGGTCATACCACGTGCACACCGCACACACACGCACACACTCTTCTGGCGAGGGTCCCAGTCTTCGCTCTCACTCTGGTGGTGAGTCGCCTAGTAACCTCAGGTCTGTGTTCTTCGAGGCCATCTGGACCCTGCTAACAATCTCATCGCACTGGGCTCACCAGTACCCCCTGCAGGTGGCCACAGGGCACTGCAGCCTCTAACAAAGGCCCCGCACAAACCACCGGGCCCTCAGACACATTTCAGAGGCACGCCGAGTGTATATAGATTCAAATACAGAAGTGGAAGTGCATTCCTGTGAAATACGGGCGTGTTGTCGTGGCGATGGCGATGGGTGTGGACGGTGGTGGGGGGTGCAGAGGACATAGGTCTGGAGAGGGAGAAAATTGGGAGATAAATCAACTTGTGGAGGAAGAGGAGGTTCATCCGTTTTTGTTTTTTTTCTTCATCTGCAGTCCTGTCCTGCACTCTCTCCTCTCCTTACCAGAGCCTCTCTCCTCTCTCTCCTCATCACACACCTCTCCCTCTCTCTCTCTCTGCAGTCTGCCTTCTTCCTCTCTCACACACACACGCTCTCCCACAACACGGCAACAACGGAGACAAGTGGCACTTATTGACCTGTGTACGTCTCTCGTCTTTCTCGCTCGTCCGCTGAACATGTCGATCTTTCCGCGAATGGCGGCATTCGATTTTTAATCTCTCTCTCTCTCTCCCTCTCTCTCTCTCTCTCTCTCTCTCTCTCTCTCTCCCGGCCAGGTCTTCAGGGTCCTCGGTGCTGTAGAAGTAACGGGAGGCTGCCGGCAGACTCTCAGGGTGTGAGTGTGAAGCCTCCTCTCTGCTGCAGTGGAGGGCTTCACACAGACAGCTAGTCTGGTGAGTACTGCCGTCCCCACGCGGTCTGGGGGGGTTTGGAGCACTGTGGGGGGTTATGGATGTTTTACACAAAAACATCATTCATTATTGAAACTTGTGCCCAAAGTGGACACTTGGAATGATGAGGCCGACGTAATGTTCTGCCCAGTGTGTGTCTGTGTGTTTGCTAGCTAGCCGTGGTGGTACCGACTGTTAGCAGTCTGACATGTTTGTTTGTGTGTGTGTGTGAAGTATGCTAGGCTAACCCACCCTGGGTGTACTCCTGTCCCTGTGCTCCCCAGGCTGGATGCATCGTGTGTGTGTGTGTGTTTGTGTTGTGGTAGTACTGACGTGTGTGTGTGTGTGTGTGTGTTGTGGTAGTACTGACGTGTGTGTGTGTGTGTGTGTGTTGTGGTAGTACTGACGTGTGTGTGTTGTGGTAGTACTGACATTGTGTGTGTCTCCCCAGGCTGGATGCATCGTGTGTGTGTTGTGGTAGTACTGACGTGTGTGTGTGTTGTGGTAGTACTGACGTGTGTGTGTGTGTGTGTGTGTTGTGGTAGTACTGACGTGTGTGTGTGTGTGTTGTGGTAGTACTGACATTGTGTGTGTCTCCCCAGGCTGGATGCATCGTGTGTGTGTTGTGGTAGTACTGACGTGTGTGTGTGTGTGTGTGTGTGTGTGTGTTGTGGTAGTACTGACGTGTGTGTGTGTGTGTGTGCGTGTGTGTGTGTGTGTGTGTGTTGTGGTAGTACTGACATTGTGTGTGTGTGTGTGTCTCCCCAGGCTGGATGCATCACGCGGTAGAGCAATTTGGCGGGCGTGGCACACGGGAGCCCTTCCCTCTGGACGGACTCAACAGGGGACCATGGACTCCCGTCGGCAGCCGCGCCTGGCCGCCGCCCACCAGGTCTGTTGTCATGACGACGCCTCCTTTTGGCCCCTCCCCCTTCTCGCAGCATCCCAGAGCTGCTTCTTCCTGCGTGGCTCGCGTTTGATTTAGTCTAAACTGATGACTTGATTGCGAACATCCTTTTGTAGAGAAATCTGTGTTTTGGGGCCAACATTTTCAGTGGAAGTAAATGATATGCCTGTTGAATGGTAGTTATGAAAATCAAGCAAACGGCAAATTTTTTAACATTTATAATTTCAAGCTTTTTGAAAGATATCAATTACTTCGTAACTTGTTGTGTTTCAAAGGTAATCACTCTGCATGCCATTTTGCTAACAGTGTAAAAACATGTGTTTCGTCACGCCAGGTGTTCGCCTGGAATGAACCAACACCAGCTGCTCCCCCATCTACCTCTCGGTCCAATGGGCGGACTCAACCATCCGGGCAAATTCTTCAATAATGGGTGAGTCCACCACCCTTGACCTTGGACTCATTACATTTTAGCGGCGTGTCTTCCACTGTGGGCTCCGTGGACGTACGGCCGTCAGTCAAAAGACACCACGCCAACATCCACTGTCCCAGAACCATCACAGCACTGTCCTCCAGCGGAGGGAACTCTGACCTCCAACCCAACGGGGTGTTTCTTCACAGACCCATGCCGGGGCGAGGAGGAGACAAACTTGACCTCCCGCAACACGCCTCGCTACCAGGCATGCCGAGGGAGCAACAGAGAGCACCTCCCCCGCCCCACCACCACCACCTCCACCCACCGCCGCCTCCGCACAGGATGAGGGAGCAGCTCGGCCAGCTCTACGACCCCCACCCACCCCCGTCACAAGGGGGCCCCGCGCCCGGCGACCACGCCCTGCGGCTGCACGCCGGCGGAGGCGGCTGTGGGGGTGGAGGAGGCTACGCTAACGGTGGTGGGGGCCCCCCTCCACCGAACCCCCACCCACCGCCGGGCAGAGTGGGCCAGCTTCTCAAGGTGAGCAAGGGGGAGAACACAAATATGACAACAACTTTACTTGCACATAAACAATACTAATTGCACTAATATTACACACACACTATCAGGGGAGTCAAACAAATTAGGGGGAGATGTGTGCGTAAGGGAAGCTGATTTTACCCAGGTAAACAATGATTACAAAGTGGTGTGCGTGTGCGTGCGTGCGTGTGTGTGTGCTTAACGATCCCGGTGGTCTTCCTCTCCAGTTCGGGGGCCCACAGGAGCCCCATGTCCCCAGGGCCCCTCAGCCGCTGGGAGAGGAGACGTGGGCTCAGGTGCAGCAGGTGGGCCCTGTTTTTAATTGGCTGAGGTCCTGTTTGTACAGCCGCTGTACCGCCCAGCTCTATACTGGCACTTAACACCCCCCCCCCCCATTGTACTACTGGGAGAGACCCACGTCTGTGATTCTGTGAAAAACATGTAAAAAATGTACTCATCGTTAATACGACTGTATTTCCATCACAATACAATCAGATTTCCCCGTAAAGGATACATTTCCGAGTACAAAATATGGACGGCTTTAATCTCGAAAAAAAAACAGTACAGTATCTGTACGTTTTGTTCAAGAACAAAATGTACAGATACAATTGGCACTAATATGCTGTAAAAAATACGAATACAATAATACAAACTCAAAACGTATAATTACATTGTATTATTAAAGCTCAGTAGTAATGCAGATGAGTTCTAACGTATAAGCAGCTAGACGCCATCCCAGTCAAAGTGCAGATACACGCGGACCGCCTCACTGCCGTTAACCCTTCGCACGTCTCCCGTCCCCAGCAGCAGAGAGGAGGGGGCTACCCGGTGAAAATGGCGGGGGCCCAGCTGAAGAGGCCGGCGCCCCCCGCGGGCGGGGAACACTCTGTCATCCAGCACACCCCCGCCCTGCACCCCTCCGCCCGGCCCGCCCCGGACCAGGACTGCTCCAGCCCCAAGAGGAAGAAGAGATCCGATCAGGTGATGCTTCCCGCGGGACGACACTCCAGCGCAAGCTGGTTCTGATTTATTTATTATGTGTCGTGGTGTGTCACGTCATCTCCAAAATTGTGGGTATAATCTTGCTTATGTATTTTGGAACTGCTGTGTGTTCAGCGTCTCCCCGGTTCAGCCCGTCCTCTGAATCTCAAGGTGAACCGGAGGAGGTTCTTCCAGTGGCTAACGTCCGTCCCCTATCCCCTCCTCCAGGTTCCCCACGCGGGGCTCCAGCGTTTCCCAGGCCCCCCGGCGGCCTCCCAGTCCCTCCACCCCCAGGCAGCATCTCAGGGCCACTACCCCCCGCCTAAACCCACCTTCTGGAACCCCCTCAACAAGGGCAGCGCTCCCTGGCAGCCCCAGACCGCCGAGCGCAAGAACCTGGCTCCCCACGAGTTCCAGGCACGGCCGGTAAGAAGCCTGGGCCTCCTAACCCATGGTGCTAGCGGTCAGGCTAACCTCGGCCTTCATGGTAGCCTTCATAGATGAACAAAATAAAATAGCGTTTGTTTTTACTAATGTGTCCACTGTAAGCTCTTCTCTCGCCTCGATTGATCCATGGCTGTTATTGAATGTTTAGTTTTTGTTGCGCGTGTTTGTGAAGGTGCTGCAGTGTTTCTTCTATACGGTATGTCTGATGTGTATCTCCTCTCTGTCCTCCAGGACACCAACAAACCAGGCTACGGCCACAAGCCCTCCGCCCCGGCCTCCACTCATTCCCCCCCCTCCCTGGGGGGCTACCACCAGGGCTGCAGTGCCCCCGGCCCCCAGAAGACGGGCTACCAGCACCACCACCCCCACCACCAACCACCACCGGCGGTGAACCAGCAGGCCACCCACTCCTCGTACCCCCAGCTCGGGAGTGCCAAGCCGGCCCCCGCCCCGCCCCGACACCCGTCCCTGGAGCCCCACAGAGGCCACCAGGGGGCCTCCCATGCCCCGTCCACGGCCACGCCGCCCAGGGGCGCTCGGGACCAAGCCCCGCAGCCTCGGCCGTCACCAGCGAACCCCCCAGCGGCGACCGGCAGCAGCGTGCCTTACAGTCACTTCCAGCCTCACCCGGGGCCCCCCGCGGCCTCCGCCCAGCCCACCAGCAGCACCGCCGTACCTCAGCAGCAACCCAGCGCCCCCCGCGACGACTGGAAGTACCAGGGCCGGGCTGGCGGCCACCCGCTGGTGAGTTTACCCTGGCTCTCTGAGCTGCTCTGGGAACATGAAACACAAAGCATGTGAGCCTTGGGTCTCCATGGCTCTCTGTAGTTACTGTCCAGAGAGATGAGATGCATTGTAAATAGAACTGAAATGAATGTAAATAACTGAAATGGCAGCCTGAACCCCCAATCAAATCCCCCGATTTCTTTGTGTTTTTCCCAGGAGGTGGGACTCTACAGGCCCACCCAGATCCTACCTCAGGGCCAACAGAGCCACGCCCCCTCGCTACACCACCCTCACTTACACCACCACGTCAGCCCCCCCCTGGTCAACCCTACCCGCACCCCCGTGATCACCCCCAATCCCCCCGCCTCTCAGCCCTCCTGCTCCGTCAGCGGCTACGGCAACAACAGCAGCGGTGGCACCATCAGCAGCCGGACCATGGCTGGTGTTTCCACGACAACCGCAGGGAGCTGCTTAGTCAGGAACGGCGGCGGCGATGCACTCTGGCACCGAGAGCGGCCACCGGTACTGCAGACCTCCAACCCCACCCACACCCCCACCACCTTTCAGCGGGAGGCCCTGCTGCAGGCGAGCTATCAGGGAACCCAGGCTGGCACTGCTACCCACAACCACCACCCACAGCACCATCACCCACAGCAGAGGGTGGTGCACAGGACACAACATCAGGGCGCGCCCAGCGCACCGCCGCAGCCCCAGCCCCCACCCACGCAGGGAGAGACCGCCTACTATCGGCGGACGGCCAAGATGGAGCAGCACAGCGCGCCCAAACCTCCACCTCCACCTCCACCCTCAACATCATCATCGTCGCTTTCCTCCTCCTTGTTCTCAGGTTTCCAGCGGGCGGGAGAAAGTGTGATCACCAGCAGATCGTCCTCCATCCACCCTCCCTCCTCCACTCCCATGGCTCCATCAGCACCTCACCACCACCACCACCACCCCGCCGCCCGGCAAGCCCACCCCGGCTTCTCCAGAACGGGGCACCAGCCCGGCTCGGCCCCCCTGAGCACCACCCAGGCGCAGGCCCGTGGGCAGCCCCAGGTGTGTGCGCCGGTGCCGGCCTCGCAGTCCATCGAGGAGGCCCTAGACAAGCTTGACGCTGAGCTGGAGGGCCACATGCAGGCGGAGGAGAGGAGGAAGAGGGCCAGGGAGGAGGAGGAGGAGACGGAGAGAAGGAGGAGAGAGGAAGAGTGCCGGAAGAGGCGGGAATGGGAGAGGCAGCAGGAGGACAAGAGGCAGAAGGAGGAGGAGGAGGAGAGGAAGAGGCGAGAGCTGGAGCGGCAAGAGAGGAAGAGGAGGGAGCTGGAGAGGAAGAGGAGGGAGCTGGAGAGGAAGGAGGAGGAGGAGTGCAAGAGGAGAGAATGGGAGCGACAGGAGGAGGAGAGGAAGAAGCAGGAGCGGCAGAGGCAAGAGGAGAAGAAACGACAGAGGGAGTGGGAGAGGCAGGAGGAGGAGAAACAAAAGAGGGAATGGGAGAGGCAGCAGGAGGAGAAACAAAAGAGGGAGTGGGAGAGGCAGCAGGAGGAGAAACAAAAGAGGGAGTGGGAGAGGCAGCAGGAGGAGACACGAAAGAGGGAATGGGAGAGGAAAGAGGAGGAGACACGAAAGAGGGAGTGGGAGAGGAAAGAGGAGGAGACACGACAGAGGGAGCGGCAGGAGGAGGAGAAGAGGAGGATGCAGCAGCTGCAGCAGAAGAGGAGAGAGGAGCAGGAGGCCGCCGCTAAAGGCAGAAGAGAGCAGACCGCTATGGACAACCTGGAGAGACTGCTGGCAGGCCACTCCTCACCGACCCCCGCGCCCCCCCGCCTCGCCGTCACCCCCACGCCACCCGCCCCGCTCACCCAGGCCTCACCCCCCTACCCCTGGCTGAGTCGAGGGGGCGTACTCCCCTGTCCTCCGTCCTCTCTGGCGCCCAGCGCCGCCACCTCCACCATTGTCACCACCCCCCTGGAAAGACTGCGGCCGCCTCCCCTCACCCCCCAGACGGAGTACGCCAGGGAGAAGCAGAGGCAGAGGGAGATGTGGGGCAACAACGGTCACAGTCCCCCCACAGCGCCACATCATGCGCCGGGGGTGACCCATCCCACCTTCCCCTCCGCGCACGGCTCCTCCAAAGACCCGTCGAGCGGCCAGAAGCCCACCTCCCGCCCGGGGCCTCTCCCCTCGCTGCCCACCCTGATGCTGCGAGAGCCCCCCAAACTCTACCAGGCGTTCCCGAGGGACGCGCGGCCGGCTGCGCCGCCGTCCTCGGCCACCAGGGGGCTCGCGCTGCACCCGCAGGGCCTGGGCGGCGTGGCGAGCGGTGCCGGCGGAGACTCGGACAGCGCCCAGTTTGAGGAGGAGCCCTCCGAGCTGTCGACGCTGCTCCCCGACGGCCTGGCCAACATCATGGCCATGCTGGACGAGTCCATCCAGAAGGAGGACGAAATGTGCGCCGGGACCCCCCCCGGGGACCCGGTCCAGGCGGGGAAGGGCTACCTCTGCGCCCCGGACCTCATCCCGGCGCCCAAGCACCAGCCCAACCAGGAGGAGTTCGCCAGCCCCCCCGTGCTGAGCCGCCAGGGCTCCCTGGCCTCCCCCTGCAGCCGCACCTCCTCCTTCAACGAGGAGGACGAGGAGAGCCTCAAGGTGTCCCCCGGCGTCCTCCCCCAGCTCCTCCACCCCAGGGTGGCCCCGGGCCCCGAGGAGAACACCAACTACCGGCACAGCGACCTGGCCAAGCTGTACGGCCTCCCCGAGCTCAGCAAGAGCGAGGCGGACGAGGAGGAGGATGAGGAGGAGGAGTCGGAGACGCCCTCCTGCTCGCCGCCGCCGCCCCGGCGGCCGCACCTCCACCAGACAGGCGTCAACAGCATGTTCAAGTCCCTGGCCACGGTGCCGGAGAGCCAGAAGTACGCGTACCGCGGTGGGCCCTTCGGGAGGCCGCCGCCCTCCGCCCTGCTCGGGGTCAAGTACTCGTCGTCGCTGTCCCTCGGGCCCCACATCCACCGGCAGCAGCAGAAGGAGGGCGGCTCCCCCACCTCGGACTCGCCCCATCCGGGGTTCGGCCCCGCCGTGGCCCCCGGCGCCAAGTCCTCCCCGCCTCCCCTGGCAGAGAGCAAGGCGGCCCAGAGGACGGCTTTCCCCCGGGAGAAGAACGCCCCCTGCGCCTCGGAGCCGGCGAGGGTGGAGATCAAGCGGGAGCCGACGGAGAAGCTGACCACCATTTCCGAGTCGTCGCTGGCGGAGCTGGGCCGCAGCTGTGACCTCATCATTGGGCGCCACGCCGACAAGAGGAGCTCTCCGGAGTGCCGCGTCAAGGCGGAGGGCCGGGGACACAAGTCACACGGGAAGGAGAAGGAGAGGACGAAGGACAAGAGCCGGGACCGGGAGCGGGCCAGGGAGAGGGACGGAGAGGCGAAGAGGAAGCACGGCCACGGCAAGGGTCACGAGGAACGCAAGGAGAGAAAGAAGCAGGAGCGGGAGAAAAGAGCCGACATGGCCTTCTCCTCCTCCTCGTCCCCCTCCTTGTCCACCCACTCCGGCCACCGCAAGCGACACAAGGAGGGCAAGGGTCACAAGGAGAAGGACCGCAGGATCCTGGGCGACCTGGACCTCCAGGGCAAGGCGGCGCGGGAGAAGATCCACCCGCCGCACGACAAGAAGAAGCAACGGAAGGACGCCTCTGCGGCCGCCGGCTCCACCAGCGAGGGGGAGCCCGGGGAGTGGGCGTCCCGGGGCGAGAGGGCCTCCTCGTCTTCTTCCTCCTCGTCGCCGAGCGGACACGACGCGGAGTCGGAGGGCGCCGCGCTGGGCTCCAACGACTTCCTGAAGCTCAAGGCGCTGTCGGACGGGCCGCCCAAGGAGCTGAAGATCCGGCTGATCAAGGTGGAGAGCGGCGACCGCGAGACCTTCATTGCCTCGGAGGTGGAGGAGAAGCGGATACCGCTGGAGGAGATCACCATCAGGAACACGGCCGGAGAGATCATCAGGGCCTGCAAGTGAGTACCTCCTACCAGAAAGAATTCATTTTAAACACATATATTTAATACACATGATAAATATAGCGAATGAAGGTAAGGTTTTGGTGGTTAACAATTCTGATGTAAGCCTGTGAACCTTTTGGATTTTGAAAATATAAATGAAAAAGAGCCCACTTTAAAGCCGTTTTGGATTGGATTTGGATCACCAAAGGCTTGCACGTCTCCAACCGAACATGTACGGTGTTTCCTGAGCTCATTGACTGACCCTGTTCTCCGTGCTTCCAGGGGCTCCAGGGTCAAGGGGAAGTTCAGGGAGTCCTACCTGCTGCCAGCCTTCTCCGTGAAGCCCCCCACCATGACCTCGGAGGTGCCCCTCCCCAGGGAGAAGCTGTACCCTCCCACGCCCAGCATCTATGTAAGAGGCCCGACACGCTAACCTTGGTTTACTCAATGAATGCCTCGGGATGTTTTTATTGTGACGATTCACTGCAGTGAAACCAGATTGTCGTCCTCTGGCAGCTGGTGTTTTTAGGGGCTTCATCGCAACTCAAGTCTGCAACAGCCTATTTACTTTGTTACCTTCATATACCTTTGACGTGTTTTAAATGGTTTCATTGGTTTTCCTTTGTCTTTGAAATGAGGGCGTTTTCCTGCCTATGCAGAGGAAGTCTCACACGAGTCTCTTCAGCCATCTAGTGGTGACTTGTTCATTGGTAAAAAAAAAAAAAAACCAATGTGCAGATGTATTTTAAAGTGTGTATGATCTCGTCCCGGCAGCTGGAGAGCAAGAGGGATGCCTTCTCACCCGTTCTGCTGCAGTTCTGCACCGACCCCAAGAACCCTGTGACCGTTATCAGAGGCTTGGCCGGATCACTGAGACTCAGTACGTGCTCACACACTCCTACAGTCGTCTTTAGTGACTCACAGTGCATTCACAGAGATCACATCATTAAGGAGCAGGTACAGGGCACTACGACTGAGATGAATTGCATGTGATATTTTTTGAACAATGGATTAAAAATTGATGTAAAGCAAGCTTATTCAAACTCTGTTGTTGGTAGTGTAACTCTGGCAGCAGAATAGCACTGATAATAATTATGTTTGGCATTTGGTAGGAAGATTTAACCCCTAACCATGGCACACTGTTCCAGTTCAGCTTGACCCGATGGGGAAGGCCTTCCCAGTCCATCTCCCTCACACTAGAACCTCCTCTTCCTCCTCCAGACCTGGGCCTGTTCTCCACCAAGTCCCTGGTGGACGCCAACGCGGAGCAGGCGGTGGAGGTGCGCACGCAGGTGCAGCAGCCCGCAGACGAGAACTGGGACCCCAGTGGCACGGGCCAGACCTGGCCCTGCGAGAGCAGCCGCTCCCACACCACCATCGCCAAGTACGCCCAGTACCAGGCCTCCAGCTTCCAGGAGAGCCTGCAGGTGAGCAGACCGTCACCTAGAGCAGCCATCTTGGATCCAAACACTTGAAGTGGCTTCAACATGACTGCTGCCGGTTCAAGTTTGTTAATGTCTGTTCATGTGTCCACAGGAGGAGAAAGGAAGTGAAGACGAGGAGGATGAAGAAGGGAATGAC
>JAOPJK010000059.1:7823637-7840302 GCA_027123565.1 Phycis chesteri
GGAACACACGCACACACACAGAGGCGCACGCCAGGAATACAGAACAGCCACGCACACAAGCTGGCTTCTAAGAGAGGAAGCTGTAGGGATCCTCTGCATTTCTGCAGTTCAGCTCAAAACCTGAGCTGTTCTCAACATAGAGAACCTGTCTCCCTCACATCCGTTCCCCAAGTTCGATAAATCACTAAATCTGTCATCGAAAGGAGCCTCCACGCAAGCTTCCTAAAAACAACACAAAAACGTCTTGAACCTTGAATGCCAATAAAGGAATGAATCACTGTACTGTATTTAAGATGTGTTTAAATGTCGGTTCATCGTCCAGCCTGTGCTCTGTCCATGTGCAGTACAGAGTTAATAGGTCAGCGCTCACACACTCCCCACTTCCTGCATTGTGTTGTGCTGTTATGATGCTGCTAGGCAACCCCATCCTGGAAATGCTGTTGCATCCCCTTAGACTACAAGCTGTTTGCAGTCACATGTTCTCACATAAATGCTTGCAGTGTGGCTCGCTGGACCCACACGACTCAAGGCCCTTACAAAATCAGACTTTCTGCTCTGATGAAAGGGCAACGGTCCAAATGATTAGGCACGTCGTCATGATGAGGAGGATGAGGAGGACTCGGCATTCGAGCGTCTTTTAGCAACAAATGTCATCTGATGTCATCTGTTAGTTAGAAAGTTAGCAGATCCAGAACCTCACTCTAATGAGGAGTGAGATGTCAACCCCCGACTTGAGAAACATGTCACACGTTCACACATGGACAGCAAGCGCTAACAACACACCGGGCTCCTCAAGTCACAGCCGTCTGCGGCCCGTTGACCAGGCTAACGATGACGGTGATTGTTGTGCGCTGTTAAGGTCACGCTCGCCGCCCTTGATGTCGGGGCACAGCAAACCTGACACCTGGGCCAAGACACACGTTTGATGTGCACCACCTGTGTGACCTCATATGGGTGTGACTAGAAGAACAGAGGAGTAGGAGGCCCTAAAGACACTTTAACCTAATGATCTCCAGCTTTGATATATATATATGGTTGGTAACACACAATAAGAGTAACAATTAACAAATAATCATGCAGTAATAATGCAGTGATAAGCATTAATTAACAACTAACTAACTGATGGTCTTTTAATCATATACTTATAGCATTCATGTTAGCTAAGACAATAGTGTTCATGTTAACTAAGGTATTCATTTGGGTTAGGGTTAACCCTTACCCTGTTAAATAGTATGAATGTATGAATGAATACCATAGTTCACATGAAGACCATTACCTTAGTAACAAGAATGCCATTACTAAACATGAAGATCATTAGTAAATTACTACTAGACTAGATTAGTTAGTGAATGTTAGTGAATTCTTAGTGAATGTTTATTACTGCAATAACTAACAACAACTAACTAATTGTGCGCTTATTGTAAAGTGTTACCATATATCTATACTATATCTACACCATATATATTTATATGTCCAGTTCAAACAACTGGGCATTTTGTTGAACATTCAGACGGCGCTGTGAGTGTGACATGGACAGTTCTAGGTTCTTAAGCATGTGGAAAGTGTGAAAGAGCAAAGTAATTAATCGGTCCAAACGTTAGTTACCATGAATAGCCATGCCATGAAACAAGCACTGTTTATTTTCCTTAGTCATATAAAAGCAAAAAGGATTGACTCGCACATAACTGGACTATTGAAGGTTTTTAGCACTTGTTTCCCTGCCTTGCCCCAATGAAGACATTACTAGTAGGAACAAACTGCTCACTGGCCTGTTTGATGTATAATGTGTTGCCTCCACTCGTGTGTAGATTTCCACGTAGGCATAGCAAACAGGAGGGTGACACTGGATTGGCCTGAGCATACTCACACCACACTCAACAACGTATTGCTGGCATAATGGTGGCTCATATAAAGTCCGACCAGGTCATTATAGCATTGTATTAGTAGAAACATCCTTAATGAAGTTTACAACACCATGTGGACTGCAATGATTTTGTTCTGAAGTCATGTTATATGTATGTCATTGTTGCCACTGTGATTGTTATGATGCATACATTTTTGTAAGGGTAACTCCAGTGGTAATTCCTCACCCTTGCATCGTTAATGCAATGCTTGGCCAGTTGAACAAGGCAGGACCATGGAATTTGATATATCTGTGACAACCAAAATTGCAAAACAACCTTACGCAAGGAGCTCCAGTTCCTCGCCAAAAAAAACAAAGAAAACTGCTTGGACTTAAACCGCTCAATAAAAAAATTGCTTAAGAGTAGGCTGATGGGCAACTACACCGAGGTTACTAGCCAGCATGGTTAGGTCACCCAGGAATCAGCATGCTTCACAAAACTCCACCATGTCCACATGCAACCTCCAGCAGGGATGAGTTAACTGTCAGAGGCAGGGGTCAAACGTTGAAGTCACACACCAGGTTCAAGAAAGTGAATATTAATAATATAATAAAATAATTATTATAATAATTCATAATATTAATTAACAATATACTGTCTCAATAAGGACTCCCAGTGGGAAGCTACTAGCAGGAACACATAGGGGGAATCAGCCTTCCAGCGAGGGGTCCAAGTGCAATAGACACTGAGGGACAAACAGGAAATGATAGGAAGATAAAGGAAATAGTTAAATTAAGGCAAAGATGAATGTTATCAAAGTCCATTGGAGCTATCCATGCAGGAGCCTCAAAATAAGGTATGTTCATACATACCTATCTGCCACACTACAAGCAAACAATGCCACATTGAGTCCAGAAATGCTGCTACCTTATGTCATTTTAAGGACTTGACCCTGCAATTTCCTATAAAATATCCCGTGCCTGCATCGAGTGGAAAAATCTAAATCTAATCCAGCATTTGGATCTTGATGGTATAACTGAACCCACATGCTAATACATAACTGCTCTAAAAGGAAACAGACTATGTATTCAAGCCATTCCATGAAAAAAAGATTTTATTTGACTTGAATAAAATATATGAAAGCATGTTTATTGAGTGCTAAATTAGAGTGTGACAATAATGATCTATAAATACCATTATTAAATCATGGCGGCCACGAGGTGCATATATATTCATGTGTTGTCTTGTGTCGTATTTGTATGACCTTACAGCCAACAAAATCTGGGATATTTGTGCCTTCACGATTTCCATGGAGAAGACCATCTGTGAAGAACAGGTAGAAAGGATATTGATATCTTATAGTGTAGGCTCCACACACTAGTTCAATGCATTTTGTTAATAGCATACAATTGTCGGACTTTCAAATGCATGCAGAAGTTTCCTTAAATAGGCCTGAGACTAAAGGTGTCAACAGTTCTGACATTTATTCCATGACGTGACGTTATCACAGAATAACGCATGCAGGGAATCTAGGCACATTCTTACAGATGTTTTCGTTTTGTTTTTGGTGCAGGTTTATTGTATTTAATTAATAACTTTATTAACTCTTCCTATTCAGCTTCATGGAAGTGAATGCATTGTTTTCATTTCAGTAATTGGGGTAAAATACAATGAAACATTTCATTGCAAATAATCAGTACAGCCGGCTACCCCGATTTCCCAATTCCCTCTAATCATAGCTTCATTTGTTTCTAGCTATGTCTGCAATAGACTAGTGTTACCACCTGTAGTACTAGTAGGCTACCCTATTGATCTGATTTCTTTGTGTTTAAGGGTTAGGGTCTCAAATAAGGGTCTCAAATAAGATTTATTTGTTTATTGACAACTCAAGCTTTCAATCCTTTCAATCCTCTGTCATGCCAGCTCACCTAATGTTGTTTATGCTAACGTATCATCTACCTTCACAGCAGAGGTTCACTTCTCTGGAGATGGGCCAGAGAAGTAAACCGAGTCGGGTTTATATTCCCCGACCATTCATTGGACCCCCTGGTAAATGCGCTATTGCACTATTCATGATCCTGTGCGTGTGCAGAGCAGTATTTCACCTTGTGGCCTGTAGACGCTGACGCCAACATTTGTCAGCTGGATATTCCCAGTTTGATTGAGGATGTCACTGTGACCGTCTGCGACACAAGAGTTCATGTGCCATTTATTTTTTTTTGCCAAATAAAAAAACAAGAAAGAAAGATAAAGTGTGACAAATCAAATGAATCACAGATTACATTTCACTCATAAATTAGTTTAAATGATCGTAACTAGGCTTGTTAGCCATACAATATGTGGGGAAATGATAATAGTGATACTACAGATATATACAATTGCAATTGAAATGCTTGAAACTTGTTCTGGTGACTTGCTTACTGTATTAACAGCAAATAAATGTCTTCTTCTGACAAATGTACTTTTGGTAAGTCGCTTTGGATAAAAGCGTCTGCTAAATGCCCTAAATGTAAATGTAAATGTATATAGGCCTACAGCAGCAGAGTAGGCCTACTTAGGACATGAGAATACATTTGCAAATGCAGCTGATGTCATGATTGAAACTATGGAGATGTAAGCACTGTACATTCAGAATCTTCCGCGCGTTACATAAACGCACAATATGCTCAATAAGGGCAAACTTAAATGGGAAGCAGACATCCATGACAACTGGCCAAGAAGGAACAAGACCAAAAAGAAGATGGGAAAAAAAAAAAAAAAAACATTCTTTGGACCTACGAGGAGGTATAAAATGGAAATGTGTTGAGCACATGAAGAGCACAGCTGCAAGCCATCTCTCCAACATCCCATTTCCTTTGATTCCCCCTCACTCTGTAAGCAGCGCTGCCCTGGAAGGACACCAGGCTCTGCAGCAGATCCACAATGGCAGTGCTGCAACATGGCAAGTCGCTTTCATACCTGGATGCTCATCTGGCAATGCTGCGTTTTTGTCGCATAAATGTTATTTCCTTTAGCGGTGGTGACGTGGAGGTCAGAATGTGTTTATTTGAATCACCCTCTCGCCTTCTTAATCACATGCCTGTTTAAAATCCCCCTTATCTTGACCTCTCTTGCAAGTTAAACGCTCCATCTAAGTGAAGCTTGGTTGGTTGAAACATGTTGGACAGATTACGAGTAATGATAATTACATCCAAGATGACCGTCATATGAACTTGACAACAAATGTGAAGTAATAATACTGGATGGAATCTCACATCATATTGCTGACGACTTAAAACTGCACACACAGACAGGAGTTAGGCTGCGAAAAGACAACCCGGCAGTCCTTTCAGACACGTCCAGGTTAAATTCCACTGCCGTGAACATCTAAAACAGACATTGGGAAGGCAACTGCATTCGTTTGAAACTCCGAGAACATCGAAGCCTCGCATAAAGATAGCGGCCTGCCGAAGAAGTATCACAATGTCAATGAATGAACGCGTTGATTCTGTGCAGTCCTTCCGTGCAGAATGTTTATTATTTATTTCTCAAGCAGGATGTGTGTCTTTGGTGGGGCTTTATTTAGATAAAATCATTACAAATACAAAGAGAAAATGCAAACAGCCACCAAATGTCAAGGGAAAACTCAGTCAGTTCCAAGTCGGGTTATTTAATCAATTCCTCTTTCAAATAGGATTTCTAATGTTGCGGCAAAGTATTGGTATAAACAAGTTTAAAAACACTATAAAAAAAACCATGCCCTAACATGTGACGGAGTCGATGTTTCCATGCGTGATCTGGGGGTTTGGACGGAGCTTCTGGAACACTTCTCCTCAAGAATTCCCATGGTCAACCTCAGGCCCTCGCTCCACCTCTCCCCCTGCAGTATGACATCCATGGAGCAGCTCGTACCGCCCCTTCGCACCGCCCATTCCTCCTCAGTGGGAGATAAACACTCTCTCTCTCTCTCTCTCTCTCTCTCTCTCTCTCTCTCTCCCTGAGGTTCACAAACAACGTGGTTTAATGACATCTCTTCATCTTTACATGCATCTAAAAATAAACGGTGACAATCACTCAAATGATGAGTGAAAGGCACAGAACAAACCCCCCCCCTTCAGTGTGCAGTCGTCGGTCGCCCTTCTCTAAATGCTGTGTGACGGTTTGTGCTGCTTCTTAAGGAACCACACCACAGACTCAAGGGGACTGCGTGTCCCTCCAACAGCTAACTACCACTGTAACGGCCCTCTGGTGTATCACATCTCCCCCCCGCCCTGCCAAGTGGAGCCGCACGGCCTGCAGCCAGAGACGTTCCTCTGACTCACCAATCAGAGCGAACAATGGCTGCCATTGAAATCCCAGCGGTTGACTTAAATTGACAGCTGGAATCTATTAATGCTTCAGCCATGGGTAGCCATGACTACCCCACAATAACTGAGCAGCATATATATATATATATTCATGAATGAAAGAAGGAAGGGAAGAGAAAAAAAGCATCGGAACAGGGTGGAAGGAGGAACCACGGTCTCGGACTTTGTGACGCGGTTCTAAGCGGCGTTCGGCGTGGAACAGAGCCCTTTAGAGCGGCGCGTGTTTAGGCCTTGACTCACCGCGCAGTCGCCTTTTCCACCGCCGCTGCCCCACCAGCGGTATTTACCTTGAGGACTTACAATTTCCAAGATTTGGATAAATGAGGCAGCCCTCCAGACATCTGGAAATCATTTGCACTCATCAGGCTTACGCTTGTGTTTCCCCCAGCCTCCTAATGCCGTATACAGTACTGGAAGGGTGTTTGAAAGGGGCCGCCGTACATCATGCCCCCTGCCTTGTCCACCAACAACGCCAAAAATACTGCTGACAAGCCTGACTAGATAGAAACAAGAGTTCCCCGCATCCTTGTGACCTCAACCCTCGACGTCCAACCCCGCCACAACGTATAACGAGGTATTAGAGAAACAAGTACGCGCTGCGTGGCGTCTGTGTTGTTTTAACTCGCAGCATGACTTGGCATGATCACTAATAATCACTGCACGGAATCACTGCAGGAAGAAAACCCAACGACTGAGTGGTTTTTACTCCAAATACACGTACCTCTGTTGGATTACGACTATGGTGTAGGGGAGCGGCTCCTGCAGCTGTGTTAAACGTCCGGTGTATTTGAAGGTACTTGCCAGCATCTCAGAAGACGGTATTATGTTTTAAGACCCTGAACGATCTGGTTTGCAGGCTCACGCTGAGGGAACTGCTGCATGAAGTCAGCATTGTAACAAATGCCTCACCATGGAAGGTGAAGCAAAATAATGTTTTGCAAGGGTTTGTGGAAGACATGGGCTCTTGGAACCAGGGCCATTTTAAACAAACAGGAAATGGGTTTGAAGGATGCTGTCCAGTTTTGGGGTAATTGGACTGCAGTCGTTATGACAGCAGGCCCCTTAATATTGAGTCATTTACCTTTCTAAGCTAGAGTTGCTGGAGTATGCTAGAGTTTTACACCATAGCGTGTAGCCACAGGCGCCTGGGGAAAGTCCATCACTCATGACTGTGATCTTGACCCCAGTTAGCAGAACATGCAGATGGTTTGTCGAACGAACGAAATGACCTGCTTTGTTCTGCAGTTCCTGACGCTGTGCATAAGTTACAGTATGTCAGAGTGGCTGTGGTCTGAGGGGTAAGCTGTGACTGGAGGTTGTGCTAACAGAGGCATCAGCACACAGTCTCTAAGCTGTTCTGAATGATGCCCAGGCAGACTTCTTCCATTCCCTTTCAATTGTTTGTCTTCAACGTGGGACATTAATAACAGCAGTAATAAATAATATAACATTTATTTTTATTCTAAGGCACAACTTAAGGCACGTGAAATGCAAAGTTAGGCTCTCTTCTGTCGATGTTGATGAAGTTCAGAATGAAACGTGAAAAGGTTTTACAGCTGTTGTTATGTGATGAGTAACAGACAAGACCCAAACTTAAAAAATCTGATCAAATTCCTTTCCTATTGACAGGCTATCTGTCTTCATCTCTCTCTCTCTCCCTCTTTCTCTCTCTCTCTCTGCCTCTCTCTCTTTAAGTCTCTCCTCCTGACTTAATCTCTCGTTCTCTTCTTCTCACTGTCTCTGTCTCTCTCTCTTTCTCTGTCTCTCTATCTCTCTAACGGTGTCTTTCTCTCTCTCACACACACAGATGTGAGGGTGAGTTCACTCAAGTCATTTACATTCAAAACTATTTTAACACATTTTGATCCTCCCTGCACTGTTTGCTGGCTTTGTAGAATTCCCCCTTATGTTCAACATCCCCTTTGGCAGTCTCCATAATACGCCTTTGTTACGCGGCCGAAGCTGCTCTCGCTTTGGAAAAAATGTGTTGGAGTCAGGCGCCGTTGCCCAGCTGGACGTGTGAGGGGAAAGTTGTTCTCTGCGATGCGTTTGCAGTGCTGGATGCCATTAAACTGTACGGCCGTTGTCAGAGCCAACTCCGGACTCCTCATACCCATTCTACAGACAACTGTAGACAATTGCTTACAACAGCCCGGCTTTTACACATATTACGGCAGAGGCTGCAGTGTCGGAATCAGCCCATTATCACATCCTCACAAGTTTATGCATCATCATAACCATCTCTCAGCTCATACCTTAATCTGACCATTCATAACCATATACATCAAGTTAACATTGTGTAATGCAAACACTTTTTTTTTCCAAGTCATCTCAAGCCTCAAGTTTATTTTCATATGTCCCTTAACAGAACACCATGCAGCAGTCACTAATGGCTCTGAAAATGCTTGAATTCCTTGCTTCCTCAACACCGCAGATAAGGAAAACCCACATACGCCCCGGGCATTAGATAAGACCATGTCCCCTTGTCCTCATGGCACCCCCACCCCCACAGGCAAGGGAGCCGGGGAACTCAGCCCTGTATCCGCTCTGATAGATGAAAGTAGACCAGGGCTGTCTGCTTGAAGACTGGCTGGCTGGTCGGGGCGGAGGGGAGCGGGGCTACTCTGAGTGCCCTTAAGAGCGGTGACTGAGGCAACTGAAAAGTTAAGCCAACGATTTATTGACAGCAAGGCAACCTGAATGAAAAACGATAAAATGTAGTATAAAGAAGGATGGGTTTCAGTGAAGGTTTGCCAGGAACACGCTATCTAAACAAAGGCTGAATCTGGACTATATATTAGTCATCAACTTGAACTTACAGCTATATGGCAAGAACATAATGGCAAGAAAATTGGCTTTCAGATGGTTCAACAACAGTTCAGGCTGCGGATCAAGAGGGGGCACCTGCCCCCTATTAACCCCTCCCCCGTCACATGTTACCCGCAGGCGCTGGCAGGGTCTGCCGGTGAGAGGAACCAGAGCCGCTGTCTTGTGGGCCTCAGCCACATTCAACAGATATCATCCTCAGCAGGCCAGAGCATGACGTGGTGCTCTCAGTTCTAACTGTTTGTTATTGTTACGGTGCAGAGGTAATTTGCACAGACGGTGGCACTGAGACCGCAGGCTCTGAGTGGGTGATCCTTCACTGTTTAGACTTTCAGATTGGAAAATCCCTACCATGCGCGACACAGTAGGCCATTTTTGGGGGGTTTATCGGATGACAAATAATGTGAAATAACCCGCGCATAGTTTCGGTTGCCTGGACATCCACGGTGGTCAGAGGTGGAACGAGGGCCGCCAGCCGTGTTAGAGGAGGAATGAGCCCCGTTAGGATGGAGGACGATAGCCATCACTTTGTTTTAAGTGATAAGGGTCCTTCCTCTTCCTGTTTCTCTTGGACTAACAGGATTGGACTGGGCCGGAGTTGCATATCTGGAGGGGCTGAATGGGAACCGGGTGTTTAAGTCGGATCAGGGTGCCGTTAACAAGTCTGGATCTCGGTGGAGGGGAACAAATAATATTCTTTTGATACTGTTGATAGGAGAGAGACAGAGAGTATAGTTGAAAGGAAGAGGCCGCTGCCCTGCATGGAATCTACAAGTTGGAAGAGACGATGAAACAGAAATGTGCTTTTTTTTTACACCGGTGAGCTCATTTCCTCTGCATCAGACTCGTTTCTGTTGATCCTGACACCAGAGATTCAGAAGACTTGGGTGTGCTGTACACATATTACCCAGTCCCTTGTACGTTGAATGACTCCCTGATCTCCTGTTTACCCTGGAATCATATCAGGCCAAACAAGCAACAATGTTGTCTTTTACATAATTAAGGAGTTCACCAAATGTTCAATATTGTGCTTTATATAAGAAATTTATCATTTCATGCATAGGGCCATGGAAATGTAGCATGTCTATATTGCATGTATTTGCTGGTTGGTAAGAGCATATTAAAGCTAATGTGTGTAATGGGTGAGATATTGACTTACAATGGCGGGCTGGTTGCTCAGCAATCTCATTGAGAATAATTTGATTATATGTGGAGTGGATAGAACTGACGGTCAGCTTTTCTGCCATCAACATGTCCCACTCTGTGTATTGCTCCCTTATTTTGTCATTTTTAACAGTAATTTGTTGAGATTTTTTTCATAATTTTAAAAGTTTTCATAACAACAACAAAAATAACTTTTCCAAGAGGAACGTTGTTGCTTTTCTCCATTGCCGGACGATTTGTGTTACAGTTCAGTACTGCATTACTGGCGCAGTGTGCTACTTTCACCAGTAGACAGGGTTTCAAAACATCACCACAGGGATTGCTAAACGGACGCGCCAGATTTGTTAATTGCAAACAATTCTTGTGATCTTGTGAATCCAGCTCGCTAAGTAAGGGGAATGTCCCCGTTGTCTTAAATGAAAAAAATAACACTTTAAGTGATAGATGCAATTATGAAACATATGGAAGTAAATCACAGCCATAATGATTTTAGTTTTACGAGCCATTTAATTTTGTATACGGAAATGTAAACACCATTGAATTCATAACATTGAAATATTATGCTTTGAAAACAAGGTCATCCGAGTTTATTTGTTTTGAATTCACCTCTATAAAGTTGTACCATTTCAAAAACACAATTTGAAATACATTTTTTTTTTAAATATGAACCAGTGCTTATTGAGCTCAGAGTTTGAATATAAATAACTGACACAAACCAGACAACTTACTGGAGCCCTGTCATTCTCCCAGTCAGCCATCTTTGGGTTTAATTCTTGAGCAGTTTTCTCAGATCACATGATCACACTCTGATAGGCCGGCAGTCGGTTTGATTGCATTTGGAATTTGCTACTGCAGTTTGCAGTTTTATGGATTGAATTTTCTGGTCTGTATTTTGACCACTTGAATATGAGTTATTGTGAAGTATATTAAAAAAAAAACAATGAATGTACCAATCATGACAAGCTGTGCAATAAGGTGTGCTAGGTTAAGAATTAGTAAGTACTGATTAATGCGCCATGATTAATGTCATGTGCCAGTAAAAGATTATACATGTGATCCCGCGGAATAACACGGGTGTTCTGCAGACATATACTGTAGCCTACTGACTAAGACTCGTACACGAACAATTAAAACAGATGGGCACCCAAGGCCATGTGCAATGGATATCAATGCATATCTCTAAAGCACATTCCTCTGTACGAATAAAGACCCAGAACACGCGTATTTTAGTACTCATTCCCTCTCTTGCTCCGCAGTTTATTGAACAGATAAATCATAAAATAAAGTTAGTTAAAAGTAGTCAGATTCGAGAGTCATTCTTAAAGAACACGGCATTATGACTTTGGTATTTCAAATAACTGTGACTTTAATTTTCGTATCTGAATTAGTGGACATTGAAAAAACCATATCATATTAATAACCATATTTTAATGGACAAACTAATTCAGATGACCTTGTTTTCAAAGTATAAGATTTCAATGATATTAATCCAATGCTGTTTACATTTCTATATGGCATATGGCAGTGATTTGATTCCATATAGAAACATATCTTATGCTGACATATACTGTAGATACACTGATAGCGATACAGATATAAAACAGCTGCTTTACGTAAAGGGGAGACTCCAATGACTGCAGTTAAAATGGTTGCTCTATACATTTGGCCAACAGCCCGGTGTGTGTGTGTGTGTGTTCGTGCGCGCGTGTTCAACGTATGTCTGTATTTCGTCTGTGTTTGCACAAAGCAAGCGGGACTGGGTCTCAGGTTACACCTACATTAAAAGAAGCAATGAATGTACCAATCATGACAAGCAATACAATAAGGTGTGCCAGGTTAAGAATGTACTGACTAATGTCATGTGCCAGTAAAAGATCATACATGTGATCCCGTTGCTAAATATCACGGATGTTCTGCAGACATATACTGAAGCCTACTGACTAAGACTCCTACATGAACAATTAGAAAACATATGGTCACCCAAGGCCATGTGAAATGGGGAGTACCGCTTTCATATCTCTAAAGCACATTCCTCTGTACGAATAAAGACCCAGAACAGACACAATATATGCAGAACACTCTAGGCAGAGCATCCGTGGATACGAAGCTGGGTGTATCTCTATGTGTATTTTAGTACTCATTCCCATCTTTGCTCCGCAGTTTATTGTACCGATAAATCACAAAATAAAGTTATAAATAGAGTTAAAAGTAGTCAGACTCGAGAGTCATTCTTAAAGAACACGGCAAATTGGTGACCCCGACGTGATTCAAAAAAGAAAAGAGGACCAAGGACCAGAGGCGAGCTGCGGCAGGCGGGAGCCCGCACCATCTCTTCTACAGGCCCATACTAAATAAGGTAAGCAGAACCTAGTGCTATAAAAGCTGAATCTGCATAGTTAGATTTAGGAACGTTTTAAGTGGAAGAGATGGGTGGTTGAAAACCTGCC
This sequence comes from Phycis chesteri, assembly GCA_027123565.1. Classification (NCBI taxonomy): domain Eukaryota; kingdom Metazoa; phylum Chordata; class Actinopteri; order Gadiformes; family Phycidae; genus Phycis; species Phycis chesteri. Next base: position 7,836,265 of record JAOPJK010000059.1, read on the forward strand.
GTGCATGTCCTGTGATCCTGACCTCTGTGCATAAAGATAACTGATTATGTTCTAATATTGCATTGCTGTATTACTGCATTACTGCGATACTGCATTTGTTAAGTGCGTTAGGACCTATTGTACTGCATACAACTGCATGGGAACGGAGCAAAGTTGGGTAAATAAACAGAGGTAAGGGACTCCTGGAGAGGAGAGCCCATATAACCATTTTCGGCCTGGGGCCGATAAGAGTCTGGCAAATATAAAAATCTCGGTGGGCCTGAGAAAAAATTTTGGTCCGGGACCGATAAAGTCAGTTAGAGTCTGGAGGAACCGTAGAAGAAAACCAGTAGGATCCGGATAAAACCCGTTAAAGGGGCGTTGGTTAGAGTCCAACGGATTAAAAAAATAAAAAAATAAATAATTAATAAAAAAAAATTATCAAATAATTAACCGAAAGTAAAATAACAGAACCATGGCAGATGGAACCATGGCACATGCTACTTAGATGTACGGATTATAACCCTGACCCAGGTAAATTGAGAGGTCCACCTAGAGGGAGTGACGTTCCGGTTTTATACCGATAAGCGCACAGACCCCGTTACAGGGGCAGTGGTAGTTCTAACCCCAGAACAGAAGGAGGATTTAGCGCAGTGAACAGTCCGTATAACTAATTGGGCGGCAATAGAAAGATATTTCCCCGAGCAGGCGGAGAGCCTAAAGCTTGTTGTAAAAAACTGTGTGCACGTGGGACTGGGTGACGACCCAGTGCCAGCGGCTACACGCCGAATCAGGGACACGTACCAGGGTGACAATAACCCTCCCTGGCCCGGAAACCTTTTTACTGACATATTATGAGAAGGAAGACGCAAAATACAGTCCAGAAGTAAACTATTTAGCCACCCCAGGGCTTAGACTAATTCCGGTGTTGAATCCGATTTCCAGACTCTTTCCGAGAGGAGAGGACAGAGTAGGAGCGGCTAAAAGGAGATTATTAGACCTCCATTGGGACAGACAGGCAGCTAGAGGAGAGCTCTATCAGTACCAAGTAGAAGAAGCAGAGGAGGGGACAATCCTGCAGCTCTCCTACCTAGAGGGAGAGCTAGTGGCGGACGACAGAAGGGTATTCTGATCCTTCCAAGGAATGATGGCTGAGACAGTCCAACCCACTGTCCCATCGGCTGAAGGGGGGCCTAAGCCCACTACCCCCGCCGAAGATAGGGTCGTTGTATACAAGTTTCTGGTAGCAAATGCAGACAGTAAAGGCCCCCTCAGCTCAAAGCAGCAGAAAGAATGGGAAAAGAGGGAGGAAAAATACAGGCGTGAATGGGAGACACAAGGAGTGTGGCCAGCAGAAAGAAAAATAACCGTTGAATTAGCACAGGGAGCATGGAATGCCATAAAAACCAAAATTATAAGAGCGGCACAAAGGAGAGAGAACTCAAAAAAGAAAAGTCCGAAAGATGACCCAAGGCGCCTGGAAAAAAGGAAAATATATGGAAAAACCATTCTGACAGGCTACCATGCGGCCATACAGGCAGAAAAGAGGACAAGCCATCCCAGTACGGCCCCTCCCCCGGTTGTACTTCCGCCTCTCCCAGCAACAGTGACGCAGACGGTGACAGAGAAGACCACTCCCCAGGGCTCCACCGGATATGGGACTATCCCTAAGACGACCACTGGCGGAGGCCTCTACCCGAGCATGAGAGACCCGCCCCAACCAGGAGAGGTGCCACCTCCATATGTCCCCAGCACAATGGAGTTCCCACCCCCCGAAAGATATGAGAACGAGTATGAAGAAGACAAGGCGGCATGGGAGATGGTAGAAAAGAGAGCCAAGAGAAGGGAGAAACGAGAAGGCAAAAGCAAGGGAAAAGAGAAAAGAAGAGTAAGTAGTGGACCCTGCGCCATCAGAGAGGAGCGGCAAGAAGGTGAGAGGGCGCATCGTGGCTCCGCCACAATGAAGAGAAGACGAGAAGAGAGGCGGTCACCACACAGGTTTGAGACATCCGACCACCGAAACAAAAGACGGTCCTCTTCGTCAGGAAGCTCTGGAAGCCGCAAACGAGAACGACAGCCAATAGGGCTGAGAAGCCAGAGCGCATGGGTGCATGAACATGACAATGATGTAGAACAAGAGAAAAGAGCAGATGAACGGAAGAGACGGGGAAAGGATTGCGACAGTGAAAGGTACCTGGAGGAACTAACTGCGACATACAGAGAACGGGAACTACAGCTGATGGAGGCCTACCGGATGGCGGAAGCACTGACCTGCCGAGATGCCGCCTCACTTCCCCCGAGCACTAGAGAGTCCAAGCAGACCCAGAAGAAAGACCAAGGAGTGAAATCCAAAGTGGACAAAGGAGTAAAAACCTGGGGAGATAGGAGAAGAGATGAGCAGGAGAAGGCCCAGAAGACCGAGGAGGACCAAGTGCGCTCAGAGGATCCAGGGTCTCAAGAAGAGGACAGAGAAGACAGGGCCGGAGACGAGCCTCCACAGAATGGCATGCCAATATTGGAAGCCCCAGGAGGGATACAGTACAACCCATGGGGCCACAGGGACATGGCCACCATACAAGCCCGCCTTCCCCCAATAACGCAGGGAGCGGCCCCCTGGATAAGGAGATTCGAGAAAGAAACAGCAGCGGACAACCTGGCCCTGGGCGACCTGCGGGCCATCATCACGTGCACGAACGGGCCAAATATTATGAGAACCGTGGAGGGAAACACTGGAACCTCCAGGAGCCCCAACAATGACCCCTTTAACCAACATCGAAACAACTGGTGGGGAGTTCTGAGAGAAATGTTCCCCGCAAAAACAGATAGCGCTTGCATGACCGCCCTGAAGAAAAAGACTGATGAGACCACCCATGAATACCTACAGCGGGCCAAAGAACTATGGGTGGAATGCCATGAGTGCCACCCCAGATCAACCAATATGGCCTCCACTATGTTCAAGAAAGCGGTGGTGGAAGGCCTACCTCCACCCGTCCAGACAGCCCTGAAGAAAGTAGTGGGACTAGGGTCCCTTCCCTGGGGAGTGTGGCAAGAGCACGTCGACCATTTCTCTAAACAAGAAGATGAAGCCCAAGCTACCAAGAGCAGCGAGGTACAGGACTTACAACAACAACTGCTAAGGATGCAGATAAAAGAACAAGTGGATAAGTCCAAAAGACAAAAAGAAAGAGAGAAAAGCACTGGCATGATGGCAGTGACACCAGAACCATACCATCGCTCTCAGCCCCTGGCCACGCAGCAACTGGTCTCCTTGGGAACACCTCAGCCATCTCCACCAGCCCCCCAGCAATCGCCGCATTCCCCCGCAGCCGTGCCCCCACTCCCATATGCACCACAGGTATATGCCCCATACCCGATGGCCTACCCCGTACCGTATCAAATGCCACCTCAAGCGCAAGCGCCCTATCACTACCCCCGGAACCAGACACAAAGAGGAGGCCCAAGAGGGGGGTACCGGGGAAGCCGAGGACTGAGATCCGGGCCCAGAGCCCCACCAGGAGTGTGCTACCAGTGCAGACAACATTGGGCAAGGGACTGCCCCAACCCACCACAGGGTGGACAACAACCCCAACAACAAATACAACCACCCCCGCAGCATCCCAGACCGGCAGCCCAGCATCAGGTGCAGCAGCCACCAGCTCAGCCCTCGCTGTACCAGCAGCAGCCCACGCAGGGCATGTTGAACCAGCTGAAGGAGCAGCCCCTCCTGGGCAAGATGAACCAGCTGAAGGAGCAGCTGGAGGAGAGGACCAGAATTCTGCAGGCGGACATCAAGACCCAGCAGCAGGAGCTCCACAACATCAAAGAGAAGCTACAGCTAGCCAACTTCCAGATGTTTTTACAACCACCTATCCACACTGACTGTGGCCAGATCCAGCCCCCCCAGGCACAGGGAACAGGGCGACCCCTGGCCCAGGGGTCAGGGGTCATACGCCAGATCTCCCGGCAGGGCCAGGAGCAGGCGGTGACCCTGCCGGTGCAGACCAGCAGCAGCCTGAGCATGCCGCTGTACAGCAACCCCATGATGTTCTCCTCCAGCAG
>JAOPJK010000059.1:7887315-7903363 GCA_027123565.1 Phycis chesteri
ACCCAACCTCCTGATGAGTCGCTCACCATCGCACCGATCACCCAACCTCCTGATGAGTCGCTCACCATCGCACCGATCACCCAACCTCCTGATGAGTCTCTCACCATCGCACCGATTGCCGAATCTCCTGATGAGTCACTCACCATCGTACCGATTGCCGAATCCCACCCCAAGCCTGGGAACGTTGAGGACAATGAGAATGAGGAATTGGAAAACGAGGAACTGTCCAGCAGACCTCAGGCCAAAGGAGCTGCAGGGAAGAAGAAGAAGAAGAAGAAGAGGAAAGGGAAAAAGAAGAAGCCAGGAGTTGTGAGTGAGGAGAGGCAGAAGGAGGACGTGGATGATGGTGTGCCAGAGAATGTGAATGAAAACGACACAAGAAAGAACGATTCCAAGTCGGGTACAAAAGAGGATGGCTCTTTTATGGGATCTGAGATTGCCAGTTCCAGCCCTCTCAAAATCCTGAAAGAATCTCAAATGGATCAGCTACAGGAGAACCAAGATGAAGAGAATGTTTTGGAACCTGGGATCGTGGAACCAGAGGTGTGCGGCTCGGTTACCAATGCAAAGTCCAATCTGGACGTATCCGATCCTGTTGTCAACTCTGAAAGTATCAACAGCACTGATTGCCTTGATACGGTAAACACACCATGTTTAGCTAGTCTTAGTCAGGAGCGTGTCTCACAGATAGAGCCAGAGGTCATTGCTGTAGCAGATGAAACGGATGATACCGGGTCCATAAATGACGTTTGTTCAGAACATAAAACTCCCAACTCTACTGATAATATTGAGGCCCCACACAGTGACAATGATTGTCAAAAGCAAGATTGCACCAGTATTGATATAGCCATTGACTTTGTTTTGCACACCGTTAATAATTCCCAGAGTGAGGATAATGTGGAACAGTCAAACCCCAGTGTCCTTCCAGTGTGTCTGGATAGCACATCTGGCCCTCAGGAGCCATTGGAGACAACACTATCCACTGATAAGGTCCCTTTAGGTATTGATGAAGGAGATGTTGACATCAAGTGTGAAACCCCTTGTGGAGACACTATTCAGATGAAGGACTCAAAAATACAGAACGCTGGGAAGGAAGAAGGTGAAACATCAACCGGGTTTGACCTTGAGGAGTCAGAAAGGGATGAGTTGGACAACATGCTTATAGTCAAGGAAACTTTAGATCAAACCGACCACTCAGAAGGAATAGCCGACAGTGTGTTAGCAGACAAAACCTGCACCAAAATGTCTAATGATATACCTAGTCAGAAAGAGAATCTCACTGTCATTTCTAGTGAAGCTGAAAGAATAATGGAGATCACAGAGGGAGTTGCAGAGATGATTACCTTTCCTGATCAGAAACACCGTGATCTAGGATGGGATGTCTCTGAAGGGCTACAACATGAATCTGACCAGAGCCATGTTCACGAGTTTGATAAACCTTCATGTCCAGTGGAAGACCAAGATGATAAAGTCTGTAGAGTCGAGGAACGGGAAACAAAGTCAGAGGAATTTGCTGATATTCATTCTGTTCCCGATGAGAAACACACTGATAGAGGATCAGACATCACAGAGGAGCGAGAACATAAATCTGACCAGAGCCATGTTCAGGAATGTGATAGGCCTTCATATCCATTGGAAGAGCAAGAAAATAAATTCAGCACAAAGAAAGAAGGGGAACCTGAATCACCTCAAGTGATTCAGCTGGACAATGAGGATGAGGATGAAAATAACAAAGGACAGTCATTTGACATGCTCACAGTAAAGGACAATTTAGATCAAACCGACCACTCAGAAGGAATATCCGTCAATATGTTGGCAGATAAAACCTGCACCAAAATGTCTAATGATATACCTAGTCTGAAAGAGAATCTCACTGTCATTTCTAGTGAAGCTGAAAGAATAATGGAGATCACAGAGGGAGTTGCAGAGATGATTACCTTTCCTGATCAGAAACACCGTGATCTAGGATGGGATGTCTCTGAAGGGCTACAACATGAATCTGACCAGAGCCATGTTCACGAGTTTGATAAACCTTCATGTCCAGTGGAAGACCAAGATGATAAAGTCTGTAGAGTCGAGGAACGGGAAACAAAGTCAGAGGAATTTGCTGATATTCATTCTGTTCCCGATGAGAAACACACTGATAGAGGATCAGACATCACAGAGGAGCGAGAACATAAATCTGACCAGAGCCATGTTCAGGAATGTGATGGGCCTTCATATCCAGTGGAAGACCAAGAAAATAAATTCAGCTCAAAGAAAGAAGGGGAACCTGAATCACCTCAACTGATTCAGCTGGACGATGAGGAGGAGGAGGATGAAATTGATGAAGGACACTCATTTGACTTTGACGAAATGGATTTAGAGGCATCAATAACAATAACATCAATGACCACAACAAGTGAGGAGGCTGAGAAAGCGACAGGCGTCACGTCACAAGATACAAACCGTGACCTTGGCCAATGCGAGGCCAGTGAGGGAAGCATCCAGAAGGTTTCTGAGGTGTGTCCAGCAGGGGAACCGCCGGGGAACACTAAAGAGACCGCAACGGTTGAGTGCTCGGTGGTAGATTCATCAGAACCCAAAAACTCCACTTCATCTCAAGAACCTCAAAGCACGACAGCCAAAGAACAAGGTGCATCCGAAGCGGCAGACAAGGGGATTGACCAACTGCAGAACGTAGTGGAGAGCTCGGGGGTAGTGGACGAGCAGAGGAACATGCTGAATGAGGGAAAGGGTGAGACGCGTTCAGGAGGTGTTGGATTTGAAATGGGAAAAGAAGCGTTGGTGTCGTCCATAGATGAAGGACAAGAGGTCCTCAAAGGTGGGGATGGACTGGGGGTTGGGAATGCAGAGGAGCAGGTGAGCAGCCAAACGGCCTCGTTTCCCACTAAGAAAGATTCTAAAAACGTCCCTAAAGGAAAGGGGAAGGGCAAGGGGAAGGGCAAAGAGGACTGTAAGATGTCTTAGTTCTAATATTAGACGTCAGAAACATGTACACAACGCATCTTGTCACTTACCCTTTCTACCGCTCAGTAGTGAATTCAATAAGAGAATATACAGGAATATTATTCATAGGTGTAGTCACAACTTGAGACATTCCAATCAATCACGGTTGCCTGGTAAATCAACGGCTTTGAGTGTATTAAAGAGCACGCTATTTATTCAGATGTACATCAACAGACTGTCTGGGTTTATTTTATTTTCATTTTCTTTCTGTAGTTTTCATGTGTGATTTGTATAACTCCCCACTCCCGTTTTGTTTCGTCACTGGCCTCAAGTGTTACATTAAGATTCAAGGCAAATTGCCTTTGCAATAATCCTAAGAAATGAATTATGACATTTCATAATTATGCTTTCAGGTTTTCTTTTGTCTGTTGTCTTACTGTTACTTATGAGCAACTGAACTGTTGAACCAATTTCACCCTTTCAATAAAAAAGCGTGTTGTATCCAGTGGTCCTACTACATATATTCCAGCTCTTCAGAAAATAGCAGCAAATCTTAAGATTCAACTCTCAACTAAGTGTTTAATTAGTCTGTTAACGTTGATGTTGAAAGGGTCTGCCAAACGGTAGCTTTGGTTGTTAACTTGAATGTCACGTCAGTGCTTTTCATTCAACTGCTCCCCACAGTGTTTGCATGTTCCCCTCACGCAACCTCCCATCACTCTCCCATTGGATGGCTGCCTTGTGTTGCATGCATCATGTGACCTTAAGCTCCTCCCACCCTGACCCACTCCCCCCCTCCTCCATCCCTTTGGCTCCACCCCTCCACCCTGGTACGTTATTTATTTTACATATAACTTACTTACAAAATGTTTTCTATGGCGATGTCGCAATATATTTGGTCATAGTTTGGTGTTTTTGTTATGCATGCCCGTCATGCCTTGTTGTTTATTTCATGATGAAATACCGTTAAAAACTGAAGCAGAGAGAGAGGACCTTTCGGTCTCACAGCCTTTCTGGTTTTCCCTTTCAGAGATCCGCCTGAGGAAACTAGTGGACGAGCGGGAAAAAATGATTGAACAGGTACACACACACACACCACTTTATCAAAAGAAGGGCAACTTGTAGTGGGACATATACGTGTGATACACGGTGAACATGGGGTTCAGGCTGTGCGTAATTCCGTGACCAGTAGTTGTGTTGGTCCCCACTTACCAACATTCCTCCACCCGTGGTGGTGGTTCCTCCAACAGGTGAAGAAGCTGAAAGCCCAGCTGGAGCAGAAGACCACCCAGAAGAACGGCACCGACAGCAGTTTGAGCCCCGACGGAGAGATCCTGGAGAACGGCACCGACCCAAACCTGCTGGAGCTACAACGTAAGTGATGCTGTTACCACATGTGAGTGACTCTCCCTGCCCAGTCGTAGTCACAGCAATGTTAGCATTTGAGATGCAAATGACCGGTAGGAAGCTAACTGGAAAATGTCTGAAAGGATAGTATAGTGGCCCTTAGAGCCCTGCTGTCTCCCTGTCCTTCAGCAATATATCCTCATCAATAGATGCTCCTTAATGACCTATATATTAACACACTTAGTCGCTCTGGATAAAAGTGTTGGCCAAGCGATTGAATGGTCAACAGTCACGGTAGTATCTGACAGGATGCAGAGGGATGTATTCTGCACAGCGTGAGGGGACACCCTTCCACTGGCTGATTGTGAACGTTTCGCAGGAGATGCCAACCGGCAGATAAATGACCTGAGGTTCAAACTGGTGAAGGCGGAGCAAGAGGTCACCGCGTTGGAGCAGAACGTACGTACGGTCAACAGGAGACGCCTAGTGTCCGCCCCACCGTCTCAGTGGACCCCCGAGAGCCTCGTCACTGCGCTTCACCTCGCTGCTTCCCCAACCTTGTTGACCTTTGACCCCTTTTTTGAAATCCTCCAATCATTTTGACGCCAGCTTGCTGTTATATTTTTGCGCGTGTGTGTTTCCCCACACATCTTTTTAACCCAATCCAACGACCTACATGTAATGTCAATGTCTCCTGTTAATGTGTGCGTAGTGCCACACTAAGAAGTGACTGGTCATTCACTTGGCGGTATGAATCATTGGGTCTGTTCATATTAACCTTTTTGAGCATTAAAATCGTTAATGCTCATTGCTTATTAATGCTTATTTTTGAGTTTACATCATAAGCAAGGGGTTGCTGATAAGGCAGCTACATCCTAATACAGTCAGTGTGCATGAATCAAAAATGGCCTCATATGCTGTAGTTGTAGTTTACCAAACAGACTGTAATGGCCATGGCCCTGCATGGACCACTTCCCCCTGTGACACACAGCAGGCTCCCAACCCCACCGCTGATAGTGGATTAGGTTTGAGTATTCTCACATGAACAGACTTGATACTCATCAGTCTTTGTGTTCTGCAGGTCACCAGAATGGAGGGCCAGGTGACCCGCTATAAATCTGCTTCAGAGAACGCAGAGAAAGTAGAGGACGAGCTGAAGGCGGAGAAGCGCAAGCTGCAGAGAGAGGTATGTTCGCTTCGACCCGCAGATATGAAGGACTTCATGTCACTGGCGTCGTGCTCCTGGGACTTTAAATGATTCAGAGCTGGATTTCAAGGCCCTGATGACACAGATTCTAACAAAACTAGTGGATCATTTGTTGTTGATACATTTAAAGTATATATGCTATGCATACATTGTGAAAGGGAGCGGTTGTTGAAATCAGACTGGGACTGGAAGGTCTCTGGACACCAGTATCAATATGAACAACACGTGAACACACCTTTCTCTCTGCGGACGGTTTCAGCTGCGGTCAGCGCTGGACAAGGTGGACGAACTTGAATCCAACAACAGCCTGCTGTCCAAGAGACTGGAGAAGATGAAGTCCAGCCGTGGAACTGCACAGACTCCGTAGCAACCTCCCATAGCGACCGCCTGAGACCCACCCCCCACCCCCCGAGAATCACCCGCTCCTTCCTCCAGCTTGTTAGCAACCTTAGCACAAACCAAAAAAACTTGAAAAAGATAAAAAGGAGAGATAGCGACCCCCCCCCCCCCATAAGCATACACATGACTACACTACCCAAACACGTGACACTGTGCCATTTCTTCTTGTTTTTGTCCTTGCAAGTCTTGCTTGGGGTCCATTGAACCCCCGCGAAACCCGTGTTTGATGAGGTCAGTGTGGATGCGTGTGTATTTGATATCCGTGGATGTGTGTGTATTTGATGAGGTCAGAGCATGGATGTGTTTTTTGATGAGGTCAGAGTGGATGTGTGTGTTTTTATGAGGTCAGTGGATGTGTGTTGGAAAAGTCAAAGTGGAGGTGTGTGTGTGCTTGATGAGGTCAGAGTGGATGTGTGTGTGTGTGTTTGAGGTCAACGATGCGTTGTCATATTTGGAGTTGTTATTGGATCATTAGTGATGAGAGTGATGGGCTTCGTTACCATGGGGATGGACTGGATCGTCATCAAGAGGATTGCATCATTTCATTTCTTTACTGTAAGACTTTTGGGTCCTCTGCTGTAGGAAGAATGTAAAACTATTGGCACTAGTTTCTGGATTGCTGAGCTGCAAAATATGGACACCAGAATCTGCCTTGTTCTCGTCAAGTAATGGACCGGAATGCTTGACCCTTTAAAATAAGACAGAAATGCTAAATATAGTTAAGAATAAACATTTCTGAAAGACATCCACAAACCCAAGGACTTGTATTGCTGTGTCCAGGACTGTTTGTCTACACTGTGGATGAAAGGAGGGATGAAAAGCCCATTTGTGTGTGTTGTTTTTTTGTCTGTTTTTCCTTTTATGTGTCATGCTAAACAGCAAAAACAATATATCTACAGTATTTAAAATGTATGACTTTGTAAAGTTAGTCCCAGGGTAAATTTACTTTTTTTTTGCCCTTTTCTATGAAAAAAGGTTACCTCCGTATATGGGGGAGAAAAAACGACATTCAGTCACCATTATCATTATCATTAACACAACCAATTTTACTTTCTCAAGATGCCTGTGTCACCACTTTCTTTATTTTATTTACATATTAGTTCCATACAGGGGAATCTAGTCCTAAAAAAAAGGTAAACATCCTGTCATTTTTCCCCTGTTACACACTCTGACACAGAGACTAAGGTGATGAAGAGGACTTGTGAGGAAGAGGGGGGTGTTTGTAGTAAAACAACCCCGCTGACACTGGGAAGATGCTGCTTCACTGTTTACAAAGCTTTAAGATGTTTGTAAGAAAACAACAAAAGACTGCAATCTTTGTGCAATAAAATGTCAATGTTATATTGGGAGGTGTTTTGTGTGTCTGGTGTGTGTGGTGTGTGCGGTGGGGGGGGGGCGGCATTTCTTTGGAAATAAGGCAGATAAAGACAGGTCCTTTTTTTTTCCAAATCCTCTTCAGTTTACACACCAATCTCATTCAAATTGATGCAAAGTAATATTGAGCGGGTGGACTTCTGGGTAATGTAGTCTCAAGGGTGTTTGTCCGTGCGGTCGTGAGGTGTGAACGTCCTCTGCTTAATGCGCTGAACCATGCGGCGACCATAGAAGTCCCGGTATGCGGCGGGCAGCTGGCCGAGCGCGTGCAGGGCCCTGTCGAGGGCCTGCAGGGCCCGAGCCGCGGCCAGCGGGTCTTTGTTACCGTAAGGGTCCTTCTTATCGTAGCTGTCGGCTGCCAGGTGACGCCAGAACACATTCACACCCACACCGAACTGCAGAGCCAAGGTGTTATGGAACCACAGGGCTTAGGGAAACGATTTGAAGTTAGCAAACACAATCCGGTTACCAACATTGTTTGATAAGTTAAACCAACGGTAAGATGATGAGGTTTTAGTTGAGCCGAATGCCGCAAATGCTGATTATTATTTTTTGGTTACTTACCAGGGATAAATAGCAGGTCTCCAGGTTCCAGCACACATTCAAATCGCTCAGCTTTCACAAAGTCTGGAAACCGCTCCAAGTTTGGGGAGTCTATGTCCAATACCTCTGATTTGTCACCTGAACAATTCAATGTGAAGTTGGCATTACCGTGAGTATGCCATGAGTATCATGGTGAATCTCTCTCATATGGAAACATCTGTGTCAAGCAACGATGGTCCCATTAGGTAACAAAACCACACAAAACCCCAAGCCAATCTGAGGTAAGACTCTCATCACCTGACAGGTAGAGGTGCAACGCATCCTGGGGACTATAGAGCACCACTCGCTTCCTTCCTGTCACCTGAGCCAGCAGGTTATCCATCACCTGAAACCACAACAGTGGGAAATAAAGGACTTTCAGTTCCAAGCCCCAATTTCTGCAGTCTGGCGGTAGGCAGCTTGGCACAAGATGTCCTAACCCATACACTGCTCATTAGTGACATATAGTATCTAAAAATGTAATGTATTCACCAGTGTCTTTAAGCATATCTACGAAATAACAAATATACATTTTCCACCCAGAACTCACGTCGTAATGTGTCCACAGCTGCAGACGGCAGGAGCTGATGCGAAAAACACTGGAGAAGAACTGGTCGGCCTCAAAGAACTCTGGGATGTGGAAGTCCTCCGCCAGGGATGGGAACTGCTTCCTCAGGTCGGCAGGCTCCTGAGGGGAGGAACGGTTTGGTGTGTAGAGGACTTGTTGCTGGTACTTTGAGGGATGTAGGACATGTTTCAGCTTTAAAAACAAAAGGTCATTTGTATACCTTTCTCACGTCATCCGCCAGGGATCTTAAGTAATAACTCTCATCCTGAGACACCAACAAAGACATGCTGTATTAAGTGCATATAGTGTGCATGGATTTACACAATTAAAAATAAAACATACATGTTATATTTGTTTCATTGCTTACATCTGTGAGAAAGAAATCGCTGTGCTTTGTCTCTGAGGCTCTTTTCACAAATTCATGGAATGGCAGAGTCCTGTTCATAAAAAAGAGGTGTAATATCTGTGAACGTGAAAGTAAATATAACAAAACATGGCACTATTAAGAACAGAGTGTGTGTGTGTGTGTGTGTGTGTGTGTGTGTGTGCACTCACTTATACACAAAGTTCTTCTTCAGGAAGTCCATCTGTGGGACAGTGGACACGTGAATCTTCACATCTCTGTCGCCTCCTTTCTGTACAAGATATTCAACTGTCCACTTCTGGACGCATGGGCCGAGATTCACTCCTCTCAAAACGGCTGGCTTTCGCTTAAATTCACACACAATTAGTGAATAAACATAACATGCGTTATATAATGTAGCCAGGTAATTATGTATGGGAAAACACAAAATACAACATAGGCCATGGAAAATAACTGAATCTAAGGAAGTCACACCGTAGGATGGGTTCTAGTAGCGTATCGTACCTGTGGATATACATCTTGAAGAAAAGTGTCTCTGTCTACACAGGTGAATATCGGCACCGAGAACGTCCCCTGGATGGGCTCCATGTAAAACAACACAATGTAGCCTACTAGCCTCTAATTTTCAGTTATCTACCATGGCGTTCCCCTTGATCTAGTTAGTGCCTGTAATGAACGCTAGTATTTTTTTTTACTTGAATCGTTATCTTTCGTTTGAAATGTTTAGAATAATAAAAAAATCGCAGGACTTCGGAGATACAGGCACACGTCTGCTGTGAATCCGATGTGTGCGCCGCGTTTCCAGTCGGACGGTACAACCGGACGGACCGATATGCTGAGGGGGAGGAAATATGGCGCTTCCCTTGTTAAGAGGAGGCTACTGTTGTAGATTACCTTCATTATTCAATATCACTCGTCATCTAACACCCGATCATGTTGTTCTGGCTCGATCTGGTCAAACACAGTCGCCCCCCGTCGGCCCGGTGACCTCAGCCCGCTCCTATAGCTCTGATCGTCCCAAACCAAACCAGAAGGTAACGGTTATGGGGATCCCCAACCCCCTGATATGGCTCCGCACACGACTCTACTACTTCTTGATCAGGGAATACTTTGACAAGGAATTCAAAATCGACGAGTTTACCGAGGGAGCTAAACAGGTGTGTATACACTGTCGTGGTGAGTTAGCGATGTTGTCGAAGTTGTTGCTCGAAGGAGATTTTGAGTACATTTCATCTGTGTGTATTTACTGTTTACTACACACACTATTCTTGTATAACACTTAATACACATAATTATAGTACACTGTACTATAAATGTATATAATAGGTCAATTATTGGTAATAATGGACGGACTTTTTCAGTGTCATTGTTTTCAATAAGACTGTTGATTGCCTTTTTTAAATTCTACTGTACTGGGGCACCCGGATTTCAGGGATTCAATTAAGTATTATCTTTTCTTATCTTAAATATAATCCTGGAATTCCCCTTCTGACGGAGCAGGCATTTTCCCATGTGTCCAGACTGCTGTCACAGTGTCAGTTCGAAGCCTTGGAAGGTCTAGTAGCACAGGACGTAAGTAAAGATGTGCCTCCTATCCTAATGACCACACTTCTTTAAACGTCAACTGTAGCTTTCCTTCTGTTTTTCTGTAATAACTACATATTACTGTACTACAGTTACTATAGAAATGTGTTCTCATTGTAAAGACAGAGCCAGACCTAACTTGTTTATCCTGTTGGGTTTGATTGTGTCAGTTGGTTGGTAAGCTGGAGGAAAAATGCAACCATCTCCAAACAAGTCACAAGCAGGCCCTCTCCGCCAGCCCCGACGACATCCTGTACACAACACCTAGCGACGTGGGCATTTACTATGACAATGATGGTGGGCATCAACAACAAATCATCTAATGAACAATTGCATAATGAGCCTGGGTTTATCTTGGCATTCATAATCAAACACCATGATTTTGCAGGGAGAAAATTTGTCAGCATTCTCATGCACTTTTGGTATCTGACGAGTGCCCGGCTTCCTGATGACCCCACGGAGGGGTCGCGCGTCTTCAAAATGGCCCTGGGTACCGAAGGACAGTCGGAGACTAAACGACTGTTAACAGCTAACTACGAGTGAGTGTTTATCGTCACCTTTGGAAATGGACAATCCTGTCATTATGGACACTAGCTTTTATTAAATTTTGTGGCATAATCCCATGAAAATAAGAATCGTCGTGTTTTGTTACCTTAGTTACAAAACACCTTAGTAGGCCTTTTTATCTATGTGGGGAGCGGGTCCTCTTGTATGGAGGCCGCCATATTGCACCGCCATTGTTCTACAGTAGCCCAGAAAGGACAAACGGCTCTACAGAGTACGCGTTTAAAAAAGATACGACCCATATGTGACACTTTTTTTAATGCCGTCGTTGTGTAGGAGTGTTAGTGTTAATGTGCAATGTTGTATATGAAATACACCATGCAACATTATACTATGTATGCAAGAGGCTTGATCCTCTAGGACGCGGACATCAAAGTCAACTGCCAGCCAGGAGCTCCACACATCTTCACCCACACAGTGCGTTATACTATAAGTGACCTACAAACTTAACCCTCTCTCGGACCCGGACATCAACCACTGCACAGACGGAGCTATGCACGCACGCACGCACCGTGGCGTTATATATAAGTGTCCTAGTTTGTGGATGAGGGGGATTGTGATAAGTGGGTGTGCATTGTTTGATGCAGCCATGATTTGAAAACGTTTTTTTAAAGTAATATCCCTGTTTGATATCTAAAAGTAGGCTATCGCTCTTTTGAAGAAAGTCGGTATCCAAAACAAAACTGTAGCGATACAACTGCACCCTGTCATGTTATCAAAAGCAACACATGTTCAAGTACTGCAGTGTAAGTAAACATGGGCTTATAGCGCTGAATGCTGTCGAGATGAATGATCATACACAGAATGAATACATATAACATAAAGTGATGATTATTGGTCTGTGAATATAGTTTCCCACTATTGATGCAATAACAGGACTGCATGTGAGAAATGTAAAAGCCTGTTACCTCTGCCATGTCCTACATCATGTACAGTGTCCATGGTGACTATGAAAAAGATACCAGAGTGTGATTGGTGATTAAACTGATTTGTTGGCAGGCTTAAAAGTCGTAAAGAATCAACCTGTTTAAAATGTATGTCTTGTTTTCGCAAAACGGAAGCCGTGGTGGCATGTGTGTGTGCAGTCCCAATCAGCTCCATGGTTGTAATTATTTTATTGACGCGGACAAAAATTGCAACAAACTATTGCGTTCAATTTAAGAGGACCTTTCCTTGTAAGCTATGACCTTTAGTTGTACATTTACAGACTAAATAACTAACTACAATTCATCACAACAAATCTGTTTTGGCCAAGTATCCTTTCACAAATGCAAGCACGTTTGGATTCAGCCTCATTCTCTTGAGATGCATCCAAATGACAATGAAATGAAATGAAAACAAAGTAATGGGTGAAAAAAATATGGTACTATTTTGTCAATCTCAATATTGCTATTGTGAGTGACAGTATTGGACAAATTAAATCAGAGATGCATGTCCAATTTTAGTGTGGTTTGAACTAGAATATCTAACTATCCTTGTGACCTTAAACAAACAGTATAAGCCCATGTTCATTCAAAGTTCTGGGGTTGGATCCATATTTAACCTTGTCTAATACAATTTAGAATTTAAATGTTCCTGGAATTGAGATGGTAATCTTCAATCACTCCGATAAATCACATCCACTCCCTTTTTATATAATGAGTTGAGAATCTAAGAATCAGTGATGCACGATCAATCATCCACCGATCATTATTGACTGATACACGGTCTATGCACTGTACACTCAATTTGTCAATTTCAGGAGCGGATCACATGACTCAAACTGTTTTGCACAAGACAAATCACTTTCACAGAATGCACGAACCAGCCTCCTGGTTAATTCTGCTTCATGTGAAACTTAACCGGCTACTCTGCTACTTTAATGGAATATGAGCAAGGGACAATTTCCAAAATCCTTATGTCTCTAAATGGTGTAACCCAATCGCTATGTAAATGATGGCAGCCACAGTACTAACGTGTCAGAATAGTTCCTACAATGTGAAGAATAACAAGGCGTTCTTGAAACCTAGACCCCTAAAACAGGACTGTACAGTGTGGCTGCCCCCCGGGCTCTGAGCTTGTGAGTGAGGCCGTTCACAGTGCTCATTTCATGGGCACAGGTTTCGCAAAGAGTCGGTGTGTGGCGCAAACACAGTTCAGCTCTACTTTTGAGTTTCTGGTATGAGCAGGCTAGAAATAAAAACTAAGGATGGGCTTGAAGAGGAAATAGTGTGTCTTCTGTTGCAGCAGCATGTCTTCCACAGTCTTTCTCATCATCGTTCAATTAAAAATGTGGCCGTAGGCTGTGGCCGACTTGATTATTTAGTATCAACACCCACGAGGCCTGCAGCCTTTAAAGTGATAGTCCATTAAAAGAATATATAGATATTAAGTATATAATAATATGTTGACATTGATATAAGAATATTTGGCATCATCCATGTCCATAGCCAGTTTATGTTTGGTAATCAAACAGTTGATATATCTCTTAAAGTTATATTTGTGGAATGTTTTGTATCTAGAATACCAATAGAAATTACATGCAAAGCCGAGGCTCAATCATTATTAAATTTTTTAGAGATATGTATTATATTATGAAAAAATTATCTTGATTATCTTGTATTATATCGTAATAGGATTTTTATGGATAGGATATATATATATATATATATGTATATGTGTGTGTGTGTGTGTGGGGCAGCAATCGGTTTATAAACATGGCTGACCCAATTCTATCATAATTCTATTTTATATTCATCGGTATCGGCCTAGGAAAACCTGATCGGTGCATCCCTACTGAAAATGACTTAAGCAAATCTAGTGACAGACATTCCCCTATCAACCACAGATTTGAACAGTCGTTGTGTATCTTTCTACTGCGTTACCGTCAGTCTTACCTGTTGGGGTTTTCGTTCCACAGATTCCAGAGGGAGTACACGAAGGGCGTGGCCCCGGACTGGACCATCACCAGGATAGAACACTCCAGGCTGTTGGATTAACAACATGGCGCCCGGGGGTCGCAGGTCGTCATGGAGACTGATTGGAGAACCAGTGGTCCTCTCTCCTGTTAGCTTTTTTACACTAGGACTAAGAGGAGTGTCTTCCTGGTCTTTTGATCTCCACGTGGGCCATCAAGGAAGGATGGTCATCAACATCTGGAGATCATCTTTGTTTTTTGTTTTTTTGACAGACTTTGAATATTACAGTATCAACTGTAGCAAAATGTCCATAAGATGTTCTACATGTCCAGAAATGTAAACTACATTTAATTATGTATTTTATCTTCCCTTTATGGGAGGCTGATGTGGTGCCCTCATAAGGGTATTTCCTGCAGATCTGTAGCCATCGCTATGATAAAGATATGTGTTGGTCTACCTGACCGTTTTTTGTTATAGATAGATAGATGGATAGAAATACTTTATTAATCCCAAGCTGGGAAATTTCACAAATGTGTGATATATACAGACTAGATAACTTATGTTTGAACTTGACTGTGTCAATATGAACCACCCATTTTAGGACTCCATGCAAAGGACATAACATGAAAACTTTACGGCCTTAGATATCATTATGAATGAAGGGATGAAAAGATGTTTGACATGAAGTGGTTCTCAATGCAAAATGCTGCTCTACACTCATTTGTCTTGATGTCAAATATCAGAATGCATGACATAAGTGTAAATCCATTCCCAGAATTAAAACTTGCCTATCTTATCAGCTCTCCTGTCGCCCTGTCAGTAAAGATGGTGAATGCACGTTTTGTATTTCACTCATTCTAGCAAATGCACTCTTATTTGTTTCTGCCAGCAGTCAGTGTCCTAAAAGTTTTGAACCAATTGTTAATAATATAATTAAGCTATAAGATAATGAATGGCTAATTTCCTCCCTGGGCAGCAGAAGAAAGATGATTTCATAAATTAAGCAACTTAAATTACTATCAACCAGTGGTTGACTTTACTTCGTACATTATTATCATAACGATTTGCTGGCGTTATAGCATTGGATTTAATGTGTGCATTTTTTTTTTTATAAATCATAATATTGCAATTGGGGCTCTTTCTCGGTACCTGTACAGCCCATCCTACGGTACATGATGACGCCAGTTGCCGTCTAGCGATTTTTTCACAACGCTCTGCTATTGGACAGCTATCCTGAGATGTCACTGCCCATTGGCCAGCTAATCTGCCCGCCCCCTTACGTTTTCATAGTGGGTGTTTTATCCTGGCGTGTGTGTGTGTGGCTCCAGTTGGCGACAGTCGCTGTCATCGCGAACAGCAGTAGTGCGATGGAAACGAAGCATCTGTAATTAACGATCCGAAGTTACCTTTGAAGGATGAAACTCGCCGCTGTGGCCTTCTACGGGGTTGCTCTAGCGCTTCTGGCTCTGGGCTTGCGGGAGCTGCTAACGGGGTTTGAGGAGAATCGGTGTAGCATGACCTATATGTTCGAGTATCCCGAATACAGGGTGAGTAGTGGCTAAGCTATGTCTAGTAATTGGCCTTTTATGGGATGGTAAATATCGTGTTCCTCGATTTTTTTTTGATTAAGAGACAATGACGCAGATCAGTGTCTTCAGATCAGATTTCTTGCTGGCATTTTAGCGCTACGTGGGGGGAAGACAATCTTAATGGACTGGGCGTATGAGGCCGAAAACATCACCTAATTGCATCCCATGTTGCAGACTGCTACCTGTTACAGTGTAGGTGGTTCTTCCCTCACCGATCTCCGGGACGTGGCCTGTGATGTGCGCCCCCCCCCTAACTTCCCCATCTCTTATTATAAAGGGGATAAGATAAGAAAATCCCAGCGATTTTACAACATGGTTATGCCAGTTTCCGTGCGCTGGGACAGTATCTATGTTCAGGCACATAGCCTACTACACATCCATACAATTCCAGAAACAACTACATTTAAAATGTTACAGACCCATTGAACAATATCTTCTGGCTTGAAATGATGTCGCCACCTTACTCAGTTTCTTATCAAGGACCCCAGTCAAAAAGGCCACGTGGTAGCCTCGGACATATACATATAGTTCGATATATATACTGAATGTTGTGTGTGTGTGTGTGTGTGTGTGTGTGTGTGTGTGTGTGTGTGTGTGTGTGTGTGTGTGTGTGTGTGTGTGTGT
>JAOPJK010000066.1:98811-110413 GCA_027123565.1 Phycis chesteri
GTTGATTCTGAAAAGTACTGCACAGTGTCTTTTTACATATTCTGTCCAAAACATTATTTTGAGAATACATCATGACCACGTTCAGTGTGTACTATACTTACAGACTGCAGTGAAACAACGGCCATGTTTATTCAACTCACTGTTTGTCAACTGTATTTTGCTTTCGTCCATATTGCAAATAAATCACTCCACCTCAGAAAGAGAGTCTTTTTAAGGGGTCATCTCTGTGTGAATGTTAACCAACCTGAGAGTGTGCAGTTGGCAGCGGAATCAAAAAGAAATAAACTCTCCCTGGAGTGTATTTATCGGCCTCTCTGGAGCTGGACGGTGTGTTATGGCAGGCCATGGCCGAGTGTCAAAGGCTTCCGGCAGCGTGACCGACACACCATTCTGGTCGGAGTGGAAGTCACCATATCCTATGACCTCGCGCTGTCAGGCCCCCAGTACAAGCCCATGGGCGGCCGCACAGGATGCCTGACTGTAGGGAGGTTCTCCCAGATTGTGCACAGGATGGGGAGGAGGCGCGTTGCCGTGGTGACCATTGTCCTGGCAGGGCTCTGTTGTTAATCTTTTCCGACAGGAAGTTGACAAAACACATAAACAAAAGCAAATTCTGGACGAACAAGCGTGACTTATTTATCATGACGACTGAGTTTACATTTGTGGTGTGTAAACACTAACTTCCTGTATACATTCATGGGAGAGTTCCTTCCACACAGCAGTAACAACCTTGGTTGGCATTTTATAACTAGATATAGAAAAAATATATCTATATTCTCTTCTTTATTTATTAGTGGGCTAGCTTTATAGTTTAGATTGAAATTCTAGACTAAAGTCTATTGCTAGAATATTTCCGCCCTTCCTGAAATGTACTCTAGCTTTTTCTCCCGATTTAATTTGTAAACAGTCTATGTCAAAATGAAAACGTTATGTTTGCTGCCAAACTGCCAAGTACAGTTGAATTTAACAGGAATGTGGTAATGTTTGAATGGTTGTTTTCTGGAATTAATCTAAGTGTTTAGTCATCTGTTTAAAGTTGGTAATTACACATCCCAACCATGTGCCAAATAAACAAACTAGTTTGATTTGTAATTTTTTCCCTCAATCACCATTTTATAATGAATCCAAAATGGAGCCAAACTCCTAATGTACTTTTAGAGTATTGTGATCTCAGCCCAATCTTGGCAAAAAAAAAATACTCAAAAAGAAAAAAGTAAAAGTGACATGTCTTTTACTTTGAAATGGACGAAATACAAATCAATGAAACTGTAGTATTACATGACTATAACATTTAAGATGGTGTTATTACAATACCAAGTATCAATGGTCTTGCATTACAATGCAATAAGATAGTCATAAATTACATCTTTCAAATCAAATGACATTACTCATTATGAAAACATGTGATTAACAGAGTCTGCTGGCTTACATAAATAGTTCATAGCTTGTTTTTTAAAAAGCTTTTTTTTGGTCGAGCGTAACATTAAACCTGCACTATTAGTGTTTTTTTCCACTAGCAGCCTCTGGTGGCTTGCGTTGTAGCTACAGTTTAAAGCTGTATCATTGTCCAAAGGTTGGGGGGGGGATCTTGGATCTTGGATGGGCAAGTTTTATTCTCGAGAAACTTTGTAGTTCAGTTATTTTTCGAATGGAGTAAACAGCTGCAGTGCAAAGGTTTCATAGTGCAGGTTTAACATCTAAAGACTGTAAAGCCAAATCGTAGCAAAACTTGGTTAGTGATCCTCTTCCTTTATCAAGTACTCCGGAAGGGTCTGGAACGGGCTCACAGGAACCGGCAGCGGCACCGCCAGCGATATGGCGCTGGGCTCCACCGCGGTGGGGCTGGGAGACACCTCCATGGGGGGTGACGGCGAGGGGAGGGGGTCTGTGTGCTGGATGGTGTTGAGCTCCCGCAACTGGGCGGACATGGGGTCGGGGTGCGTTTTCAAGTGCTTGCGAAGGTAGGCGGCAAACAGGAAGGTCTTGCCACACTGCTGGCAGCTGTGGGGTTTGTTGGTTGAGTGGATCTTCTGGTGTTTGCGCAGCCCGGCCTTGTTGAGGAAGCCCTTCCCGCAGCTGCTGCAGATGTGGGCCCTGGGCTTGGGATGCTGCTTCTCGTGTTCCTGCAAATCGGCCAGCTGTGTAAACTCCGTCTGGCAGGTCTCACAGGCGTGCGAGCCCGCCGCGGACCCCGCCTTGGTGGCGCCGGGCGGCCGGGCGGCGGCAGCGTGGACACTCTCGTGGGCCTGCACCTCGTCCCACGTCCCGAACGTGGCGTCGCAGTGGGTGCAGGAGAACTGCGGCAGGGTGGTCGGGGCGAGGGGGGCGGGGGGCGGCGAGTGCGGTCCCGCCTCCGGCCGCGGCTCCTCGCCGCGCTCGGCCAGGTGGGTCCTCTCGTGCTTGCGCAGGCTGGACGACACGACGAAGGACTTGAAGCACTTGGCGCACTTGAACGGCCGCTCGCCGGAGTGCACGCGGCGGTGCTTGTTGAGGCTGGAGCGCTCGGCGAACGACTTGTCGCACTCGGTGCACGAGAAGGGCCGCAGCCCCGTGTGCACCAGCATGTGGCGCCGCAGGTCCCAGGACGCCACGAACGCCTTGTCGCAGCTCTGGCACTTGTAGGGCCGCTCGCCCGAGTGCACGCGCTCGTGCACCGCCAGGTCGGCGGGCTGGCGGAACCGCTTGGCGCACTTGTCGCACGGGTAGGGCTTGAAGCCCTGGTGGGCCCTCTGGTGGCGGCGGAAGCTGGACGGGTCCGAGAACATCTTGCCGCACTGCGGACACAGGAAGGGCTTCTCTCCCGAGTGGGTGCGCAGGTGGGACTGGTAGGAGGACAGCTGGGTGAAGCCCTTCCCGCACTCCTCACACTGGTAGGGTTTGCTCTGGGAGTGGATGCGCAGGTGGCAGGCCAGCGAGGACGCGCGGGAGAAGGCCTTCCCGCAGTCCGAGCACAGGTAGGGCTTCTCCCCCGTGTGCGAGCGCTCGTGGTTCTTCAGGTCCTTCAGCTCCGTGTACGACTTCCCGCACTCCTGGCACACGTACGGCCGGTGGCCCTGGTGGTTGCGCCGGTGCTTCCGGAACACGGAGGGGTCGGCGAAGCTCTTGCCGCACTCGGCGCAGAAATACGGCTTCTCGCCCGTGTGGGACCGCATGTGCACCTTGAGCTTCGACAGCATGGGGTAGCTCTTGGAGCACTGTGGGCAGGAGAAGGGCCGCTCCCCGCTGTGCTGGGTCATGTGGATCCTCAGGCATATGGCTTGCATGAAGGCCTTGCCGCACTCTGTGCAAATGAAGGGCTTCTCGCCGCTGTGCGAGCGGCTGTGGTTGCGGAGCTCGGTGGGCGTCTTGTAGGCCTTGTGGCAGTCCGGGCACTGGAAGGGCCGCTGGGCCGCGTGAGAGCGCTCGTGCTTGGAGAGCTGGGCCTTGCTGGAGAACGTCTTGGCACACTGGCTGCACGCGTGTTCCTGTGGACGCTGGTGCACCTTGCCGTGCACCGAGAGTTTGTGACTGCGCAGGGCAGAGGGACTCCTGAACGCCTCTTGGCACACGGAGCATTTGAAAGAGGGTTTGGTCTTCGGGGGGCGGCCTCTGCCGCGCTTTTTCGTGAGTTGCTCCTTGGTGACCTCCTGGTTGTTATGTTGACCCTCTTCACTCTCTGTCGAAGGAGGGGTGTATTGATCTGTAACCGGTGGGCTTCCAGGTTGTGGAGACGCCATGTTTGTTTATTGTAGGTGTTTCGGAACTCTGTTACTGTTGGGAAGACATTAACATCAAATGAGTTATCAAGCAATGGAAAGTCAAATCAAAGCATCAGCCACACTTGTGAATGGACTTTCACTTATGCACACTTCCTCCTAGATCCCCACGACATCGTTTCGACATGATCCCTGAGCAGGGAGAGAAGGGTCCCCAACGTGTCCACATCATACATGTAACGCACCACATATGTAGTCACAAAATGGCTGGCGTTAGGACCTCAGGGACAATACGCTCATGAAGTTGACAATGCAACGACGTGGTGACTAAATGACAAATCGTCAATACAACAACGCACGTACTTCAAGGCCGATCCTGTATTAGCACCAAATAACACCCGAGAGCGTCTCATCTCTTCTACGCTGTAGAATAGCGAGATATTCGCTTTGTCGCTGGTTATTTGGACCCACTCAAAATGGCTGGCTTTAGGACCAGCTGCACACATCCACCGGCGGTGTCCCCGTCACGGTGACCAGTATTATTATTATGACTCAATGTTTCACACCCTAAATCATCTCCGCAATAAAGACAGCTCTTACCCGTGGGTGCACATAGGTGGCCGACAACTCCGTGGTGCTTTAAAATCACAGTGAACGCGAATGTTGGTACACTGCGTTGTGTGTTGGAGGAGGGGACGGCGCTAGGACCGAGAGGACGACGCCTGCCGACGCCTTAACGCACCAGCTGGGGGCCAAACAAGTTGTCTGAACCTCAGTAAGCATCTCCAAATCATTCAAGAAATGAGATAATACCAAAGCGGACGCCCCACGAGAAGGTAGGCAGCTTTATTGTTGCACCCGCGTGACAAGTGGTTTAAATTGGAAATAAGCGCCAGCAAGCTGCAAAGTTATCCAACAGGGTGTTTCTGTGCTTTTTACTCGTGTAAATGCACAGAGAACCGTCTGTGTCGGCGTGGGACTGGGTCAGTGGACGGTACCTCCGTGTGAGGCGGTTATATTAATATGGATGTGTGACTCCGGTCTGTTTGGACGTGCACCCGGGGAAGCATTTCAGTGCTACACATGCGCTGGCTCTACCCGGGGAAGAGTTTCACTGCGACACATTTCCTGTTCCCTAGCAACAAGACCAATGTGGAAATGGAGATGGAAAGAAAAAAAGACAATTGAAAGGGATTTTCACTCCCTCCATCAAGAAATAGCATTAGATAAGTGGTCCATGCTTATGAAAACCAGTCGGAGGGGTTTGTTCGCTCGGTACCGCTCCAGGTAACGTGTTTGACTCGCCTTTCCGCTCGGCGCCTTTATGTAAAACGACTTCTGGGCTTTTTGGTGCAATGTTTGTTTAGCTAAGCATGAAGATGCTAGTGGGTAGCGGCTAACGCTAGCCTGCTCGGTGTTTGGTCCCTCAGCCAAACATCCCCACAGTCTGCAGGGTGCCCCCCTGCCACGGGAGCCCCCCACGGCAGACCCGATTGGGTTTATTCTGTAAGTTTGACTCGTTTTGAGGGGTTTTCCTCTGTTTGGAGGCGCGGGGCTCGGCGAGGCGTTGGTCCAGAGGTTTATTGACACTGCTAACGGAGTTAGCATCCACAGCTATAGAGATAGTCCTGCTCGTCAACAACGTTTAGGTCGATATATTATCACATATAACGACGAATTAATTATTAACTGCCCATTTTGATGATAAAAAAAACCGTGTTGGAGGCCTTATTGATTTAAATGTAATTATTCGCGGTCTGTGTGTTTTTCTCATTTGTTGAATAAGAGAAGACTGAAGGGACAAGTTATGATGGCCATGCCGACAACAAGCTGTACACTTTAATGTGTTGACTGAAAACATCACCTTATTGTGGTTGAGCAGGCTTATGTCTCATCCGGACTCGTTCTAATAAACCTTGTACTCTATCTCTCCCTCTCTCCCTCTCTCCACAGCCTGTAGGGCTTGCCGGTTCACACTTAACACTTCTTCTCACGGACTTTGCGAACGGAATCCGCCTCGTACTCTGCCGAACTATCAGATATCTGATGTATTTATCCCCCAATAATTTTCCCAATCTGCATCCGATTCACCCTTCTCTAACGATATCCTGCGATGGCTGTGCAAGAGCCAGGCAGGACAAAAGGATTCCCTTGCAAACAGTGTAGCCTAGTATGTCCTAACATGCCCAGCCTCATAGAACACATGGATAGTCACCTTCAGGACGAGGAGGACCGCAAGTACAAGTGTGACGAATGTGGGCGGGGCTATCGCCACGCCGGTAGCCTGGCTAACCACAAGAAGACGCACGAGGTGGGCTCCTTTCAGTGTCAGATATGTGGCAAGGAAAACTCTAACGCGTTGGCGCTGAAGAGCCACCTCCGAAGTCACACGTCTCAGAAGAAGTACGCCTGTATGGATTGCGGCAAAGCGTTTCGCCTCGCCAGCCAACTGGCCACCCACGAGAGGGTCCACCGCTCCAAGCACGTCAAAGAGCAGTCCTTCAGGATGGCGGAGGACGAGTACGCCGACGCGGAACACCAAGACGAGATGCAAGAAGATGAGCAACATCTGCTTTTTGAGCAGTCGGCCACCAGCTGCGGTCTGTCTCTGGAGAACAGCCCGGCGGAGGACGAGATGGGGCCACTGGACGCCGCCGAAATGTCCGACGACGCGGGCAACCGGCCCTTTAAATGCGACCTCTGCGACAAGTCTTACATTCACTACAGAAGCCTCACCAATCACAAAAAGACCCACCAGACCGGGATGTTTGAGTGCACGGTCTGCTTCAAGCTGTTCAACAACATGGCGGCCCTCTACAGCCACCAAAGAACTCACCGGGGCCGGAGCGGGGCGGAGCCCGCCACCAGGGATGGCCCGTACGCGAGCACGCCGCTCGGCCAGTTCTCCCCCCAGGACCAGGACACCTCTGTGAATTTCTGCCACTTGTGTCAAGTGTTGTTCTCCACCGACGAGGAGTTCCAGGAACACATCCAGATGCACAACTCCTCGTCCGGCCCGTACGGCGGCCACGCCGACGCGCACGACAACCACAACGTCTCCTACGAGAACAGCATCCACTCGCCCGAGTCCAACTTCTACGCGTCGCCCGTAAACAACATCCCCTCGGTGTCCTCGTCCGTGGACCACCACGGGGACTACGACCACCCGGAGCAGATCCTGAACAACGGCCAGATGTTCTCCGACTGCTCCAGCGGCCGGACGCCCGCCGCCACAGCCCCCCAGCTGGCGGAGGAGAACGAGGACGCGGCGGAGGCGGAGGGGGGCCCCGACTCCGGCGAGCGCCGGTTCAAGTGCGAGGTCTGCGGCAAGCGCTACCGCCACTCGGGGAGCCTCATCAATCACCGGCGGTCCCACCAGGTGGGCATCTACCAGTGCTCCATCTGCAGGAAGAGCTACCCCCACCTGGCCGCCCTCAAGAGCCACCTCCGCCTCCACAAGGCGCAGCCGTCTTCCTTCAGCCTCAACAGCGAGGGCGACTGGCTGTCCTCCGAGCCGCTGACCCTGGAGAGCCACCACGCCGGCTTCCTCCCGCAGGAGGAGGAGGACGACGACGACGTCGGCGACGGGGACCCCGCGCTCGCCGGCGACCACGATATCTCCGGTGACCACGGCGACGCACCCTCATACCACAGCCAGTTCAGCCAGGGCTTCCCCCAGGGGAGGCCGCTGCATCTACCTCAAGACGAACACCTGGCGCAGAGGCACCAGTGCGCCGACTGCGGGGAGACGTTTGCCAACATCGCGGGGATCAAAGCTCACGCCTGCCCCCTGCACCACCGGGGACACCAGGCCGGCTACAGCGGGGACATGAGCTTTGGGCCGAGCAACGGCGAGTGTGGCTCCAGGCGACCAGACAACGGTATGGATTTCTCCGGCGTGAACGGAAACCACCACGACCAGAGCTACTTCAGCGAGGAGGACTTCCACGAGCACGCCGGGAGCGAGCGCCTGAGCGGCGGCGGCGGCGGTGGGGAGGACGCGGACGAAGAGGGCGAGGAGGAGGAGGAGGAAGAGGACGACGACGACGGAGACCTGTATCAGTGCTCGGTCTGCGGCAACCGCTACACCAGCATGAGGGCCCTGCGGAGCCACCTCCGCGGGCACACGCAGGCCCACGGCACGCCGGCCAGCTCGGGCCCCTCCTCCATGTCCTCCCACGAGGAGATGAAGGACGACGAGTCCGGCGAGATGATGGTGATGATCTGCAGCACGTGCGGCGAGAGCTTCGCCAAGAGGCAGGACCTGATCGCCCACCAGCTCTCGCACAACGCCCCCCGGGCCGAGGCGGAGGTCGGCCACCCGCACGCGCTCAACCACCACCACCACCATCACCACGACGACCATCACCACGACGACCGCCACGGCGCCGACGCCAAGGAGGAGCCCCAGAGCTCCATCTGCGGCCGCTGTGGGCTGTTCTGCACCAGCTACCACCACCTCCAGAACCACGGCTGCGCGGCGCCCGGGAAAGAGGAGCCCTCCGCCGGCGAGGAAGAGACCGCGAGGGCCGGCCGCCCCGCCGCCGGCCGCGAGCAGCGCGTGGCGAGGAGACCCCAGGAGGCGGCGGCGGCGGACGGGGGGGAGCGGCAGTACAAGTGCGAGCAGTGCGGGCGCTCCTACAGACACGCCGGCTCCCTCCTGAACCACAAGAAGTCCCACAAGACCGGAGTGTTCCGGTGCCTGGTGTGCCAGAAGCGCTTCTACAACCTGCTGGCCCTGAAGAACCACCAGCGCTCCCACTTTGATGTCAAGAGGTGAGCACCCGCTCTTTATTCTGTACATTAACGTGTGCGTGGCTTGTATAACCTTTATTTTAGTGTTTATTAAACACTGGTAAGGCTGCGAGTAAAGTGCGAGTCACAGAGTTTACAGCTGCACTCTGCACCACTCCCTTCGCCCGTGAAGCTCTTGTTTTGTAAACACCGCGCTTTGTCCTCCTCCAGGCACACGTGTCACGAGTGCGGAAAGGCGTTCAAGATCCAGAAGCAGCTGTTGAACCACTTGAGGAGACACAAGGAGAACCAGGCGAAGATCCAGGAGCTCAACACCCAGATCCAGGCCCTCATGCAGATGAACGGGCCGGACGCGGCCGGACCTCCGCCCCGCCGGAACGCCGCCCGACGGGACCCGGCCTCCGCCAGGCGCCGCAGGCCGGCGGCCCAGGGCCCGGCAGCCCCGGCCGCGCCGGGTGGCGCCATCAAGTCGGAGAACGCGGGCGACCTCCGCCCGTTCTCCTGCGACCAGTGCGGGCGCACGTACCGCCACGCCGGCAGCCTGGTCAACCACAGGAACTCTCACAAGACGGGGGAGTACTGCTGCTCCGTGTGCAGCAACACGTACCCCAACCAGCTGGCCATGAAGAACCACCTGCGCACCCACTTTGCCTACAAGAAGCACTCGTGCCAGAACTGCGGGAAGGGCTTCCGGGTGAAGAAGATGCTGCTGGCGCACGTCTGCGGCCGCCTCAGGAAGGACGGCGCCAAGAGCCGCCGGCCGCTCAAGATCCGGACCTACAAGTGCAAGGAGTGCAAGCAGAGCTTCCCCTCGGCCCAACACCTGGCCGACCACGCCTGCGACCGGCCCCTGGACGAGGGGGGGCCGCACGGCGGCGCCACCGCCGCCGCCCCCGGCAAGGAGGACCGGCCCTTCACCTGCACCGTCTGCAACCGCAGCTACCGGCACGCCGGCAGCCTGCTGAACCACAAGAACACGCACAAGACGGGCCACTTCAGCTGCGCCGTCTGCTCCAAGCCCTTCACCAACCCCATGGCGCTGCGCAACCACACGCGCATCCACACGCAGAAGAAGAAGTACGCCTGCCTGGCCTGCGGAAAGGCCTTCCGCCTCGCCAGCATCCTGCACAACCACCAGAAAGTCCACAGCCGGGGCGCCGGACATTTCAGCTGCCCCGAGTGCGGGAAGAGCTTCCAGGGCCGCTCGGGTCTCAAGCGGCACCGTTGCCAGCGGTCCCAGGAGAACGCGGCGCGGCCCGGGGTCCACCACGCCGACGCCGGAGACAAGTGCTTCATGTGAGTTACTGTCCCGTTGTGCGCCGAGGGTGTAAGTCCTGTTCTCTCATTCTAACATCTTACCTAAATTCATTTACAATAACTGATTGAGAAGGTTGCTGTGGTGTGCAGTGTGCTGCTGAGGTGTGAGGCTCTGTTCCTGGTTGGTTGACGTCCCACTGTCCTCCCCAGGTGTGACCTGTGCGGGCGCTCCTACCGCCACGCCGGCTCCCTCCTCAACCACAAGAAGACCCATTCTGAGGACCTCCACCACTGCACCATGTGTCTCCAGACGTTCCCCGACCCCGTCACCCTGCAGATCCACTCCCAGATGAAGCGCCACTGCTGCCCCGAGTGCGGCAAGACCTTCTGCCTCATCTCGCACCTCCAGAGCCACATGGACGTTCACTCCAAGGACCGCACGCCCGTCCGCAGCCCGCAGAGCTTCTCCAGCCCGGGCCAGCAGAGCTTCTCCAGCCCGGGGGGCTACTCCAGCCATGGGTCCCAGGGCCACTACCGGCAGCAGGGCGCGGAGGCCGCCGCCAACGGCGGCCGCTACTGGAACCCGGGCATGGAGGAGAGCCTGGACGGCATGCCCAAGCTCATCCCGCCGCTGTCCCACCTGGAGGCCGCCGCCATGGACCCCGAGGAGGGCGGCGGGGAGAAGAGCCACGTGTGCGACCACTGCGGCCGCACCTACCGCCACGCCGGCTCGCTGC
This sequence comes from Phycis chesteri, assembly GCA_027123565.1. Lineage (NCBI taxonomy): Eukaryota > Metazoa > Chordata > Actinopteri > Gadiformes > Phycidae > Phycis > Phycis chesteri. The sequence continues at coordinate 109,256 of JAOPJK010000066.1, forward strand.
TCAACCACAAGAACAGCCACAAGACGGGCTCCTTCTCCTGCTCCCTGTGCCACAAGGAGTTCACCAACCTGATGGCGCTCAAGAACCACCGGCGCATCCACACGGAGCCCAAGCGCTACCAGTGCCTGGAGTGCGGCAAGGCGTTCCGCGTGTCCACGCAGCTCATCTGCCACCGCCGGATCCACACCAAGGAGAAGCCCTTCGCCTGCCTGCTGTGCGACAAGAGCTTCTCCAGCAAGTCCAACCTGCGGCACCACCAGAAGATGCACCAGAACGCGCAGGCCTACGAGTCCTTCAGCATGGACGCCAACAGCTTCATGGACCTGGACATGGGCTCGTTCCTCTGAGGAGGAGAACCCGGAGGACGGAGGCTCACGGTTCTTTTTCCTGGGACGTTATTTATCTTCGTATCAACAATTGTAAAGACTGGAACGTGTTTTCAGGCGGCGCTCCGTGGGTCCCAGCAAACTGTTCCATTTTTTTTTTTTTTTTTTTTTTGAAAGACTCCTTTTAATTTCTATAGAAGCTATCAAGTCTTACCTCTAGCGCTGACCGGACCGGGGGTCCACCCAACAGGCAGGGCAGGGACACCGGGGGTGGGGGGGGGTCCAGCCGACAGGCAGGGCAGAGACACCAGGTTCCAGATGGCTGCGTCGCCGCCACGGGGCAGCTGATTGGTCAACCCGCCAACCAAAGTGAGCTAGTGAAGGTGGCGTCCTCCAGGGGTCTGTGTGTGTGCAGCGTGACACACAGATCCTCACCCCTCTTGTTTTGTAATAACAGGTACTTCGTATTTCTATGTCCTCTGCTGATCAGAGTCATCGTGCCCAGTGCCTCTTTGTAAGTTGTTAGCTCCTTGCAAAAGAACATCGACAGACTTCTCATTTATATATATATATCTCTATATATATATCCACGTATATATAGATATATGATATATGTTTATGAAACAGGCTTGCTGTTAGGTTGGCGCGGCCCACCATCGGGGAGTCCAGTAGGTGTTGGCTTGTTCTGAGAGGTGGTTTACTGGAAGCATTTAATCAAGTAAATAGTTGTACTGCTCATTATGTTCAAGTTGACTTCTCAGTGACCGTATATACAAAAGATTGATGTATTTAATAATTTATTCCTGTTCTACTGATTTTTATTTTATTTTTA
>JAOPJK010000066.1:270859-283507 GCA_027123565.1 Phycis chesteri
AGCAATGAAATGTTTCACCTTCTTATGACAAGTGTACTCTTTGTAAGTCGCTTTGGATAAAAGCGTCTGCTAAATGCAAATGTAAAAACATGCAAGTAATGATGACAATACATGAAAAGATGTATAAACATATATATAAACATGTTGTATGATGTAGAAAATACTTCAAATAAAAGCAGTTCTGGCTGAAGAGTCAGAACTTCTCCCATATCTACTTTTAGTTTGGCCAGGAATGGTTCTGCCACTGCGGGCTTGTTGATTTGGTCTCGTCTTTACAACACCTCTCGGCCCAGGTTCTGGAGGGTAGGCCCATCTTTGTGGATTGCTACGGCAACCTTGCGCCCCTGACTAAAGCCGGCCAACAGCTGGTCCTGAACTTCTACGCCTTCAAGGAGAACCGCCTGCCCTTCTGTGTCAAGGTATCCCACAGGGACGCGTACCCGGTCCTCCTCCGGCTCAGGGTGGAGACATCGACAACGCCCACGTCGTTATTGATCTGTTGTTTTCCAGCCATACGTTCTGCTCTTCATGAGCCTACATTTCACACAAATGGTGAAATAATTAACAAAATAAAGCCTGTGTTGCGTTCACGAATTAATGCACATGAACACATGATCTGTGAACATTTGTCCCTTCACAAACAGTTCCTATGGAGCTAAACAGGTTCCTGATTCAACGCGCCACGTATTTTTGTGATTTTAACCAATTGATCCGAAGACTTACTTCGCCCTTTTTGCGGTATCATGTTTCAACTTTAAGCGACATCCCAATTCAACCAGCAGCCCGAACTTCCCAAGGAAGTTCAGAACCAAACCCAGTGTGCTCCGCAGGTGAGAGACAACGGCCAGGAACCCTGCGGTCGCCTGTCCTTCCTCAAGGAGTGCAGGAACCCCAAAGGCCTCCCGCAGGCCGCCGTGTGTAACCTGAACATCACGCTGCCCGCGCTGAAGAAGGTAAGCCATGCGCTGCCTCGCCTCCATCACCGTTGGTCACCAGCACCGCCATGCCCATGACCCCAGCCGCTGGCAGGCTGACCCCCCTCCTCGGGCTCCGGTGGAGGCGGGGGAATCTCAGGCCGAGCGGCCGTCAGCGTGTCTTTCATCTGTTTGGAGCTTGGTTCTCGACGGAGGCCGGGTGTTCCCACCGCTGGCCTGCAGTTTTGGGCTGCGCTGCTGTTTTCTCTGAAGCCTTCCAAATTGATTGTAATTTGGACATCATGCTTTTGGCTTTCGGGCGGGGGGGGGCTTTTCTTTGATTCTCTGGCTGGCTTAGTGTGGCTTGTCTTCATTTGGTGGTTTCTGTTCCATTCATGTCTTCCCCTTTGCTTGCTGGCTTCGATGTGGCTTTTCTTTGTCCTGTCTGTTGCTGCTGTCTATCACTCCTTTTTCACACCCTGATGTTTCCTTTTTCCCCTGCTCTCCATTATGTTACTTGCCCCTGTTTCTGCAATGCATCTTGGGAACCAGGAAATGGAATCAGATCCCGAGGATGAGGTAATCCACTTGCTTCCCATCATACGCTGCCTGGCGCTAGGTTCTCGGATCATAGGGTGCCCTGCTCTTCTCTCCATAGCCTTACTTTCCTCCCTCTCAGGACACTATGAGCTTTCTGTCTTCAGAGCAAAAGTTCAGTTGTCCGGCTTTGCATGGTATATCAAACTAAATCTCACCTCCGCTATCCGTGCCAAATGCAATCTATCCCTTGTGATAGAACTAAGTTAGTTAAGTAACATATAAAGTTTAGAGTTTGATTCTCACTGTGTTATATGATATTACTGTGGTTTTATGTATTAATAATGCTTTTTAGGTCATATTGATCATAATAAGGTGCCAAAATGAGTATTAAATATATAGTTAATATAATTGTGTGATCAGCAGTGGCCTGAATGGACTTAAAAATTGTTTAGCCTAATTTTCCAGGTAGTTTACGATAAAACAAATCTACATTTCAATTGATTTGAATTGGTAAGAATCAATTGGTGGACGACATCCAAGATGGCAGCTCTGAGCGGTGTTTGTGTTGTTATCGTTGCAGAACGAAAAGCCCGAGAGACGCCATACCTTTGCCTCGCTAGCCTTACGTAAGCGCTACAGCTATCTGGCCGAGCCTGCACTGAGTGAGTGTGACACTTCACTAACAAGCTTCCCCCGAGCCTCGGAAATTACCCTCAAGCATTGTTTGGAAACTCTTTTAGTCGATCTGTAAGCCGTTTAAGTCACTCTATACCTTTGATTAATATAGAGATGGCTCTGACCAATTCCTTGTGTAATTACTGCATATTTCTCACCCTAAGTAGCACATTTACTCCACATGCTTGTGTACAACGTTGGATATGGTTTTGCATGGGTTTTGTACGATTCCAGTGTTTTGTGTGCAGTGCCTGCCCACTAAGCTGTGTGGTGATCTTGAAAGGTGTGGCTTGGTTGCTTTACCACATATGACTCCAACATATGAACATGTTGCTTTGATTGATCGACATAATGTGAATGTGCATTTGAGAAGAAATCAAAGTAAGATGGTTTTCCTTTTATATCCTGCTTTGTTTTAAACATTTTATTTACTTTATGATTTTTTGCTCGATGACTTTGACTTTTCTTTCGGTTATATTCAAATGCATGAAGAGAAGTCACGCGTATGGCTCTATTTATGACTCTTCCACTGCTCGTCACCAAGGGTAGTCGATCCTGTACCAGATAATGGACCCAAATACAGTCTTGGAACTAGCAATTACCGATCATTCAGTTGTTTTGTTCGATAAAAGGAACAATGGAATGGCTTCTGTTGCCGATGGCGCCATTTGATTAGAGAGTCCAAATTCTCTTTGGGGAAACAAGCTTTCATTTGCAGAGCAAACGGATGAAAGGCACTGTCATAATGAGATTGGTTTAAGAGCCCATGTGCTAGCTAGTAGCACATCAGAACATAAAGGAGAACAGTCTTTTGTGTTATCGTGTTGTGTTTTGTCTTGCCATTTGTTTTGTCATTTGTCGGTCCTTTCATTGTCCTTTGACAATATTTGTTTGGCTTCTTATACTTTGCGTTGCTGTCTTGAGGAATTAGTTCAACGTGGATCACAAAGAACCCGTCCATTTCATGCTAACATTTCCCATTCCTGAACCTAAAGCTATTGTTGTTCTTCCTTGATGCCAGGGCGACGTCACTGACCGATTCTTCCCTCTCTCGTCTTTTCTCCTTGTCACCTTTTTCTCCCTTCTTCTGTCCCAACATCATTTTCCGTTGCTTTTTTATTCCGTATTCCGTTGGTGTTTTGTTCCATTTCCTCCTCGTTCTTTTGGTTATTCCATTTGAAGAAACCGCGGTTGAGCGAAGCGCAGCAGCGAGAGCAGTGCCTGCTGGTTACCCTCACAAACCTGTCTTTCCAGCCAGACCTCACTCACCGTGGTCGACTGCTCCTATTACCGTCCCTGGTCAAACAAGGCCCGTCGGACTGGGGGTCCCCAGCGGTCCCCATGGCGGCTCACCGCCGTGCTCGCCAGGTTCTTCTCCACTGAAGACGTCCTGGTCCCTTTCCTCCCCTAGCACTGCCTCTGCCTCACCAGCATCCATAAGAACTCTCCTGGGTGCCCCACCACCGATTCCCTACATAACATCCCCCGTTCAATCCTCTGGCGAAGTAGCACCCTCCTCCCCCATTAGATCTTATAGAACTATGGCTTCACCCATCAAGACAGTTGTTCAACAGGGACAGTTCCCCATCCAGGGCTCCGCCAGCCTGGTGTCCTCTGGTAGCCCAAGCAAACATGCCACAGACCCGTCGTCTATCAAACATCTTGCTTCAGCGTACACTTCAAGGACTTCCCCGGTGCACTCGTTGGCCAGTAGCTCTGTGGTAGATAGATCACTGGCCACACGCAGTACTCCGGCATCTCCAAAGATGTCTGTGAACATGTACAATTCTAGAACGGTACTTGGTTCCACACATACAACAGAGCCAGGAGCAACGTCTCTTTCTACCGCAAAAACCCTCCCTGGTTTGTCTTTAACGCAGAGCACTGCAGAATCAACACTAGGATCCCATGGAGGGAAATCTACAGTTTCCTCTCTGTCAAACGGACAGACCACAATCGCCTGCTCAGATTTTTCCATGCTGAATGGATCAGTTTCACCTGTGAAATTCCCATCGTCTTCCTCCACACTGTCCTCGTCATCCTCACGCCTTTTCTCAGAGAGGAGCAGTAGCCTTCAGGACAGAATCCAGGCTACCACCCACGCAGCAACCTCTAGCGTTAGTGCAGCCATAAACGAAGCCATAAACTCGTGCTCTGCATCAGGCTATGGAACTCTCAAATCGCTGTCCTCCTCACATAGATCTGCAAACTCTAGCTCAGCTTATGGCTCCTTCAGATCTGCAAGCGCCAACTTGCCAGTGTCCTCCAGTAGCATGACGGTACCAGTGTACTCCCTAGTCAATGTGTTGCCAGACTCCCCCGTCAAACCAGGACCAGGTTCCCTCAAAATGGCACTGCCAGGTCCTTCACACACGTGCATGCCCTCGTCGTCTCTGTCGTCCTGTGTGACCTCGTCTAAAATAAACTCTCAGCTGAAATCCCCTCCGTTCATCACGCCATCGGTTGTCCACACGACGACAGCGTCCAACCAGGATATACTGAGAGATGTCGCTAACATGAAAGAGGATCTGATGCGTATGACAGCTATCCTGCAGACAGACACACACACAGCTGCCAAAACTGTGCAAACGTCACATACCGGCACTCCCAGGCTAGAGGATGAGGAGCCATACACTTTAATGGAAAAGGTGAAGGAAGATTTAGTGAAAGTGAGTCAAATATTACAAAAGGATATTTTAGCTGAAGGTAAAGCGAGGGCCTCTAAAAGGAGAGCTTCGGAAGATGAATGGGAGGAATTCTCCAATGGGGAGATTGAGGAAGCACAGAGATGCTCCCTGCCAGAGTACAATCCTCCTTTTGATGCAAACACTCAACCGGTCAGGCCCCAGTCTGTGCCAGTCAGAGACTTTGACTTGTCTAGGGTAGTCGATTATCTAGCAAATGATATTGGCGCTAGCTCTTTGTCTAAAATGGCAGAGGTCAAAAGTAGGCTCGAGGAGGAGGCAAAAATAGAAGTAGAAGAAAAACAGAAGCGCATCTTGAAGCCAGCGATGTCCTTACAGGACCATAAGCTCAAGATGCCTCCCCCAGGGTCTGGCATGCGCACCTCCCCCTCAGAAAAAGACCTCAGTAAACTGGCTGAGTCGTATCAGGCGGCAGACGCTACTCTGGAATCACCTGAGGACTTGTCTCACGAGCAAGATAAGAGCCCTCTGTCAGACAGTGGCTTTGAGACCAGGAGCGAAAAGACACCTTCTGCGCCTCAAAGCGCAGAGAGTACAGGTCCTAAACCGCTGTTTGCTGACTCCCCAATCCCTCCCTGTGTCACTGAGACTAGAACAGAAGTTGTCCACATCAGGAGCTATGAGCAACCTGACGAGCCTTGTGAACCTTCGTTGGTGGAGGAGGCTGCAACTGCTTATCCTAGTATCGAATCAGACATAGCCTCTCCTAGCTCCCTCACAGATAAGGTCAAGGCCCTTCAGGTAAAAATGTCAGAGGATGATTCCATGATGAGCAAAAGCATGTGTCTTAAAGAGGAAACTCACATCACAACCACGACTAGAATGGTCTATCACAAGCCACAGTTAGCTGAAGGAGCAGACATGAGGGAGGAAACCATGTCTGTTAGAGACATCATGAAGGCTTTTCAGTCTGGTAGAGATCCATCCAAAGAACTAGCAGGCCTTTTTGAACACAAAGCAAGCCAGGATTCTGTCAAAGGAGATGAACTTACTCCTCGGTTTCTTGACAAAGACACTAAATCCAAACCCAAGGTGGAGAGGATAATAGAGGTTCATATAGGAAAGGGCCACAGTACATCTGAGCCGACTGAAGTCATCATCAGAGAGACCAAGAAACACCCAGAGCTCTATGCGTATAAAGGGGACCGTGGTATCAAGGAGCTCAGTGAGTATGACGAAGCCCAACTGGAAGAAGAGGAGCTTACTGCTGAAGAATCACTGCCTTCCTTCCTGGAAACCTCTCGTGTGAACACCCCAGTGTCACATGAAGAAGACAGCCGCCCAAGCTCTGCTCAACTGATTGCCGATGACTCATACAAAGCCCTGAAGCTTTTAAGCCAGCACTCCATAGAATACTGTGATGATGAGCTGTCAGAAATCAGAGGGGAGTCCTACAGGTTTGCAGAGAAAATGCTCCTGTCAGAGAAACTGGACACCTCTTCACAATCTCACTCAGACACAGAGGACTCGGCCATGATGGCAGACCAAACCCATCCGCATAGCAGCACAGAGGGTACAAGCCAGCAGCAGGGAAGCCCCAAAAAGCTGTTTTCATCCAGGACACCAAAAGAGGGGTCCCCAAAATCAGGGATGTTCTCCTCAAACAAAGATGACCAGGCTCAGTTTGATAAAGTGACTGTGCTGCATTATTCAACAGATCAGGGCAGCCCTAAACATGCAGTGTGGATGCGATTTACAGAAGATAAACATGACAGGAGCAGAGACAAGCTTCTTTATGAGGACAGAGTGGACAAGACTGTAAAGGAAGCTGAGGAAAAACTGAGTGAAGTGTCACAATTCTTCCGTGACAAAACAGAGAAGCTTAATGATGAGTTGCAGTCCCCTGAGAAAAAACCCATGAGAAGGCAAGGGCAGGGCACTAGATCTGGACCTAGCTCAACATGCAGTAGTCCTGAGAGAACGCAACAGAAACCGAAGGTAGGAGGAGAGGGGTTGAGTAAAAGCGATCTCAGGGAGCCAACTGTTAGTAAAATGTTTGGTAGCAGCACTATAAGTGACAGGAAAGGCTCTAGTTTACCGAGCAGTCCTGAGCGAAGTGTGTTTTCTCGCGTCAGTGAGAGTACAGTTAAACAACCTAGTAAGATAAGTGAGTCTGCACCGTCATCCCCAGTGTCAGGAAAGTCAACATCGAAGGTCAGCTCTGTGAGAATGAAGTTTGAATCAGAGGCTCAGAAACAAAGTCAGTCTAGTCCAATAAAAATACCTCCGCCAGTGCAGCCAAAACCTTCCATGAGCAAACTTCCTGTTTATCAGTTTTCAGCAGCAGGCAAAACTACCAAAGCACCTGAAGTCTCAGGGGACAGTAGCCCACCTACATTTATTGAAAACAATAAAGAAGCTGCCAGGGATATCAGTAAACCAGCATCTCCAACCCTAAAGCACACTGAAGACAAGCTGTCAAACATTTCAAATGCAGCTCTTAAAAGAACATTGAGTGAAACAGAAAGTGACAAGGCTAGATGTAAAGGAAAAGACAATGTTCTTAATCAGGAACTCAAAGAAATTAAAGACAAAAGAGACCTGGTATGTCCAATTGCAACATATGCCACTAAAAGCGAGAATTATAGTGAAGCTAAAAAAGACCAACAATACACAAAAGTTGAAACGGTCTCCCAAAAGGGTGAGGTTAAAGTATTGCGAAAAGACAATGAAGAGCCAGTAAACAAAAACATGAGACAAAAGACAGAATCTCAAATTCCTATTAGGGCAGCCTCTTCCCCTGCTGATACTGATCTTCTAAAGAAACAATGTGTAACTAAGCCGTCACAGATACCTACACTAGCGAAGACCAAAATAGAGACTGACCCGGATAGAGCACTACAAAAAATGGATGAAACTCTTACTAACAACACATTTGAACTTTTAGATAATGCCCTTAGAGATTCCAACTCAAATAAGCTTCCAAGTCCTGGAGAAACACTAGAAAAAATAATTGACCCCCCAATTACAACGACCAAAGACAACTTCAAGGGCATCGAAACACTACCTGTTTATGTAAGTGTCCAGTTAGGCCGACAAGCTGAAAGAGAGGCTAAGGGGGGATTGTACTCAGTCAAACAGAAATCCGGCATGGCCCTCAGCCCGATAAGCCCGGATGATGACACCCTAGAACAGGTTTCCTTCATAGACAGCTCTGGGAAAAGTCCTCTCACTCCAGAGACCCCAAGCTCTGAGGAGGTTAGCTATGACTTAACAGCCAGAACCCCGGATGGCTTCGGGGATTTTTTGCCAGGACACACTAGCCCTATAATGGAAGTTTCTGAGGACTCAGAGGAGGAACAATGTAAATCTAGTTTCTCTTTTAAAGAGGCCTTACCTAGAAAACCTGATAGTACTACAGTTGAAGCCAATCAAGCTGATGTATATAACTCTAATCAGGAGGAAATAAAAACGATAGACAATCAGACAGAGTCAGAATCTTACTTCAACCAACAGGATACGTCCGATAATGCAAATGAAAATAGGACAGAGCAAGAGCAGCAAAGTGTATCTAAAGACAAAGGTGTTGCATATATTGAGTTTCCACCTCCTCCCCCTCTGGATCAAAACTCTGAGCAATCAGATGTTGAGAAGAAAGGTTCAGGTTCCTGTGCCTCTTCGGGCACTGAGACCGAGATGATGGAGGTGAACTTGCAGGAAGAGCATGATAGGTATCTCCTGACCGAGCCAATCATCCGCATCCAGCCCCCTACCCCCGTGCTCACGGATGCTGATGACAGCCAATCAAATCCTGAGGATGACGGGGATGATGAGTCAATCTTCCAGCCTATACCTTATAAGAATGCAACCTTCCCTGAAGAGGAGAAGGACAAGAAGGGATCTAAACCCAAAAAACATGACAAGAATGGGAACAACAAAGAACCCCCTGGTGTAACAAATGGTTCCAATGGTAAAGAAGCAGAGGATGTCGACTGTGAACCAAACGGAGACCAGTCGATAACCGACTGCTCCATAGCGACAACGGCGGAGTTCTCTCATGACACGGATGCCACTGAGATAGACTCTTTAGATGGATACGAACTCCAGGATGAGGATGACGGCCTGTGTGAGCAGGCAGACTCGAGGCTATTTGGTCTCCCAGACAGCAGGAGAGACGTCTGGGCAACAGAATCTTTTAGGTCCACTGACAGGTCTTTCCCCCCCACCAAACTGGAAGTGATTGAGGAGGAGAAATCTCCAGAGGAATGTTCAAAGAATGACTGTAAAAATGGTTCCCCCTCAGGTGGGGAGAACATCGAGGATGTTTGTAAAGATGGGGATAAAAAGCCAGAGCAAAAACCCTCGGACAAAGAGGGCTTCTCGGATACGTACTTTAGCTACAAACTCGAGGAAGAGTTTAACTCAACGTTTAAGACCGTGGCGACGAAAGGGTTGGACTTTGATCCCTGGCCCTCTAAAGGTGAGGAGGACATGGTTGTCGACATGACAGAGCAGAGGAACTGCCACGACGAGCCAAAGCCTTTCGGACTGGCCGCCGAAGACCATTCGCAGAACACCACGCCAGACACCACCCCTGCCCGAACGCCGACAGACGATAGCACTCCGACAAGCGAGCCAAACCCCTTCCCCTTCCATGAAGGGAAAATGTTTGAGATGACACGCAGTGGTGCGATTGACATGAGCAAGAGGGACATGGTGGAGGAGAGGCTCCAGTTTTTTCAGATTGGTGAGCATCCCTATTCAGCGGGCAGGTACAGGGTAAGGGATTCAGAACCAGAGGTGAATGCACAACAGTCAGTAGGGGATCGGGTCAACACACAGCATCCCACAGACCTCTTCACATCCCCCCAGGTCTCCATGCAGTCCACCACAGTCCGTTTGGATAGGTCCAGTGTTAATGGAGGTAACAACACATACTCAGAATCAGCCTCCGGCAATGAGTCTAAATTCTCCACCTTTAAAATTGGCCTTAAATCGCCTCCAGATCAAACGGCAAATGTAAACGACTGGAGCAGGGGTTCAAATTATCAAACAAGCACTTTTGATCAACCTAATTATATTTCGTCAGGAAGCCCAGTTGATAATTGTTACTCTGTAGCATCATATTACGCCGATTCCAGCAATTGTAGAACAGGAATGACAGATGATTATTGTAATAACTGGTCATCAGGCATGGTATATAATAATAATTCAAACTCCCAAGCTCAGTTAGGCACATCAGCACAGGGGGAACGTTCAGATTGGACTAGAGACCTCCATGACAGTTATTGCCAGAGTACGGATGTCTTGTCTTCCACATCACTGTATAGCACTAATCATCACCCAGGGTACAGCAATAACAGAAGCAGCACCCTTCACCCCTCTCAGGGTCATACAGACAGCCTCGTGTTCAGCTTGTTGTCAGAAGCCACACCACAGCAGGTGGATAGGATAGAGGCAGCATTTAGTCGACTAGAAGAGAAAAACCAGGACAGCAAGTTAGCGTCTAACACAGCAATAAGCACAGGACCCAACGTGGTCAAACAACACATATGCAAATCCAGATTACCTGTGAGCGAACGTATCTTAAAACTATGCAATCAACCAGTGGGGAAACATATGCTAAAGGAAAAGGGTGACCTCCAGGGTAAATGTGAGATTCGAGAACTAGTAGGCCCTTGTCAGGGTATGAATATCAAATCTAAAATTCCAGTTCTGAAAGCAAGAAAACCATCATTAACTGATCATAAACGAGTCCGGTCGAAATCCTCATTTAGTGACAGGGGCAGTAAGGTAGTAGAGGCTAACAAACAAAGAGTGAGAAAAACATCCAATATTGATCCTAAACACACATCAGGGAAAGACAGGTGCAGTGCCACTCAGACTGTGGTCAGGAAGATTAGCACCAAGGTGTCACAGGACTGGAAACTCAAATCAAACATTAGTTGCCGGGTAGAAAAGCCTACTTATCCGCCCCTCCCAGTGGAGGCACAGACAAAATTGAGGAGGAAAACACGGGCCAATGAGGACGAGGAGGGCAGCAGCCACACCTTCAGCACATCCAGGGACACTTCCTTGTCACAACCCTCTAGAAGTTCCAAATCTTCTCCTACCTCCACCACCACTGCCTCCAACACGACCACCACCACCACCACCACCACCACCACCACCACCACACCACCACACCCCACTAGAGGTGTGAAAGCTGAGGTTGTGCGGAGGAGGAGCAGGAGGAAGAGTAGGCCATCTCATGGAGCTCAGGAACAGATGGAGGAGATGGAGGAAGGGGGACAGGTTGATCAGCCAAGAGTGGCTCCTGTCACAGAGAACGAGAATAGTTTGTAAACTCTTTATAAACAACTTACATTCTTCCCTATTCTTCGTCTTCTTCCTCCTATTCAAGTTGCATGTAGCTGTCGTGGGTGCTTTGTGTTGTGTGATGTGTAGATGTCACTTCCTCTATCTGTTGGTCTTGTCCTCTGTGGCTTCTATCGTGAAGAAAGAGATACTGAGCTGGAGAGTAGAACATCTAAGGCTCAACCATCGCACACTAAACATGCTTGGTTGAGGGATCTTTACTTTTTATTGAGACGAGTTTCAGTAAATAAGGCTAACTTAACACTACCATTTGATGGTCTCATCAAAATAGGCACAGCAACAAGTAGCAGACGACAGTAAGTTACTGAATCCTAGGCAAAGATGTGAGTGAGCTAGGTAAACATGAGCAGGAACACTCACTGAGATGGGTCGTCTGCGGGTCAGCAGATTGGTGTTAGCGATAAGATGTATGACTATGACTACTCCAGGGGGTCTTGCACGCATGTCCATGTTCATCTCGCACTACAAAGCCCAGGCCTTGCATCAACTGATTGCACCTTCACACAGCACACGATGTAGCCCTGTTTTTAACCAAAGGCTTGATTCAGACATGTAGTGGAACCCGAATGTGTCAGAACCGTGTTGTGTTTGTTCAGGTCCACCGGGCTGGTTTGCAGTGTGTGTTTTTGTATTATCTCTCTGTAAACACTGTGAAAACAATTCATTGGCATAAACTTAAGATTCACATGTAAGCCATTTGCATGTGGACATGAAACCTTGCCAAAAATGCTTCCTAACTCTCAGCATTCATGCTCCGTGTGAAGGTGGATTATGTGTGATTTAAGATTCATGAATTGTTTTCACTAGTCGTTGCCTGATGGTATAGTGTCATAGTGAGTGATGGTGATACAAACTCAAAACTCATTTTCTCGTGTACTACTGTACTTCTTTCAAACTTTCAATGTGTTTTTGAATATCATGATGCTAGTTTTTGTGTAGATATACTGTAGCTGTTCTGGCCACTCAAATTGCAAATCTCCCATGGGTAACCCCTGACTCATAGTCCATTCGTCACTAAAAGATGGGGAACATTTCCTATTTTAGCCTACGCCCTTTCATATTACACCCCTCAAACTGTGAATTGCCACCTGAATCCAAATCTGTGGTGGTGATCGGGCCAGAACAGGGAGGTGCTGGGACAGTGACCTTAAGAGGAGACATTTGGCTCGTGGACCACACTGTGCCGTGGACTCATTCCCACAAAGTATACCACAAGGAGGCGAGGGATCTGCGCCTCCTTGACCAAAATGTACCCCGACTTCAGCACGTAAAGGCTAACAACACACGGGTTCAACTGTGGTCACGTCCAGATGAGACACTCCTTGCGCTCACAATCCCAGATCACTTCTGTCTGTTCACTGGCTGTCATGTGGTGCCATTTGGTCCCCGTGCTGCCTTCTGCATGAGGCTGTGTACGATTGTTTGAATCAACTGGGAGACACCAAATGCCACACATGGGAGCAGCTCAGTGTAGTGCGGTGGGGGTGGAGGTGGTG
>JAOPJK010000066.1:545570-555905 GCA_027123565.1 Phycis chesteri
GCCTCCTTGGTCCTGGCAATCAGGTCCATCACCGCGGTAACGGGGCGCTCTCTGCACAAGAAGTGATGCTGCGCAGGGCACAGGGAGAAGGTCAATGACGAGACACGCCTGACTTGGAGACTACTAGGATCCAGTATATAATATTGAATATTGAACATGTACCAAGGATCTAGGGGAATTTAACTTAGAGAGAATGCTGTTGGTGTGTACCTTTAGCAGCACGTCAGAGGTAGGTCTGTCCTGAGCAATCTTCTGCAGGCAGGAGTCCACAAAGTTCCGGAAATAATCGGACCTGTGAGAGAGAGCGATGGAGAGGAAGAGAGGGAGGTAGAGGCAGATAATGAAAGAGAGAGATGGAGAGGTAGAGGTAGACAGATAGATAGTGAGAGAGAGCATTAGAGAGCCATTTCATCAAGGCAGAGGAAGGCTGTGGCGGTGTAGAGCTACAGATCTCCTGGTGCAAATGGTTCCAGAGTGCCGACAAACTTTAACGAAGAGGACATCCTGTGAGCGGGCTGATGCGACAACAGAGCTAGCAGGTGGAAGTTACTCCGCTCGCTCAGAGGTAAGGGGTGTGAGTTAACAGGGGTTAGCGATGAGGGTCTTACCAGTGGTTGGACTGCAGGATAGGGCTCTCGTTCTGGGCTATGTGGTATAAGGCACTCATTGCATTCATGTTGAACAGAGGAGGCTTCCTCTCCGCTACAGAGAGAGTGGAAAGAATATAAGAGGCGAGCTTCAGGTCACAGGTCTATAGAGATAACAAGACTTTTTTATTTATTTATTGCATCTTACTTTTATTATATAATGCTTTTTTTTTTTTTACAGAATATCTTTTCTCTGATGCTTTGTGCCATCCACTTTTGCTGCTATAACACTGAACATGTCCCCCCTGTGTGATTAATAAAGGATTATCTCTGTTTCTCTTATTAGCATGACTACCTTTATGCAGTAATTCACATACCTAGCTCTATAAAGGTAACATTAGCCGACCTAGTTCTAAGCTGGAGATATTTGCTAAACCTAGCACTATTCAGATTACAAAAGTCTACCTAGCACTATGCAGGTAACCTTAACATACGTAGCTCTATGCTCGCTCTACACAGGTAACATTAGCCCACCTAGCTCTATGCAGGTAACATTAGCCTACCTAGCTCTATGGCGGTGATGCCTAGTGACCACACGTCCACCTTGCCGTCATACTGTCCCTCATCCATGGCCAGGATCACCTCTGGAGCCATCCTGTGGCGGGAGAAAATGAACCCTCAATCAGCCAATAGGACGCTACTTCGATAAACACAGTCGCAGGTGAATTTACACATTTAAACATCTTTAGCTACACATGGTTGTTTTGAGATCATCTGTGCTCCTGTTGTTACATTCAGTTCAATTAAAACCTACAATAACAAAAGACATTAGGGCAAGTACTGCTACTGTACAGAAGCATGGCTAAAGTTGTAGCATGCTAACACAGCTGGCACAGTATCACTGTATCTGTAAGGTTGTAGCATAGTTTATATTGTAGCATGCCTATGGTTGCAGCATGGCTATGGTGTTAGCGTGGCAATGCATGTACCAGTAAGGCGTTCCCACAAAGGAGTTGGCAGGGGCCACAATGGAGGCAGAGCCAAAGTCTCCCAGCTTCACCTGACCTGGCTCAGTCAGCAAGATGTTACCTGCTTTCACATCCCTGAGAGCGGGAGAATGACACACAAAGAGGGAGAGTGAGAGAGGGGGACAGAGACTTGATGTGTGAGTGTGTGTATCATAGAGTATATGTATGTGTGTGTTTCTTGTGGTTTTTGTGTATGTGCAAGTGTGTGTGCAGAGGTGTCTCGTGTGACAGTGTGTGCATATCAATATATGCATGATAGTTTGTGCGTATGCATGCATGCATGTGTATCTGAGTCTGTGCGTGAGGCGTTACCTGTGAATCATGTTATGTGAGTGCAAGTAGACCAGTCCCTGCAGTGCACCATGGGTAATGGCAGCAATCTCCACTTCCTGTAGGGGTTTCTTGTGGACTGAAAGGAAAACACATCATCCAGATGTTAACATCAGACAGATGTTATATGTCTGGAACACATCTAAATGTTGATAACACCCAACTCCTCCAGATGTTTACACATCTGTCTCAACACAACCTTCTTCATAACATGTCTTCAAGACAACCAGATGTTTATAACATCTGTCTCCAACACAATCACATGCTTATAATTTCTATAATATATATATGTACGTGTATATGTGTGTGTGTATATATCGTGTGCTAATCTGTATGTTATAATAATGATTATAATCCAATACTCTCCAACACACTCACCTTCCAGCAGATCGGAGGCAGACCCCAGGCAGTACTCCATCACCAGCTGGTACAATAAAACATGATCGTGTTACACTATGTCAAAAAATAAAATCAACAAAATATGAAAACATATTCAATATGCTTGAAATATTCTTTGTATTGAGAGGGAAGGGAAAGGGAGACAGAGGTAGCGGGTAGAGATAGGGAGATGGAGATAGAGGTGTAGATACTAACCCATGCAGTATGTTCCCTCAGGTAACATCCATGATACTCCACGGTGTTGGGATGTCTCAACTTCTGAAGAAACTTCACCTCCTTTATGATGTCCTGCCATTTCTACATGAAGACACATGAAGACATGAATGTAGTAACACACTGATACAATACAAATTAGTACATCAACGCATGAATGATCACAACACATGAATAGATAAATGAATACCCATAGCGGCTCCCAAATATCGGCCACCAGTAGTCACTACCAGTAGCAGTTACCAGTAGCCATTACCAGTAGCTGCTATGAGTAGCCACTACCGCTAGCGGCTACCAGTAACTGCTACAAGTAGCCACTACAGGTAGCGGCTACCAGTACCTTCTAACAGTAGCCGCTACCAATAGACATTACATGTAGTGGCAACCAGTAGCCGCTACCAGCAGCCGTTACAAGTAGCTGCAAACATTAACTGCTGGAGGCTCACCTCGTTGGACTGTTTGCCGCTGTAGGACATCTTCTTGATTGCCACCACCTCATTGGTGCGGATGTCATGGGCCTGGAAGTTCAGAAAGGTCAGTCAACAAACATTATCGGTTATCAGAATACAAAATTGTCAATGAAAATTTCAAAACATTTATATTCATATTTGAAACGATAAGACATCTATTCACCCTGAATTTTTCAGGTCACTAAAGCAATATTCTAACAGCGATACGACGGCGTCCTTTTAAGGAGTGGTTGTACATCGAGTCGTGCGCCCCGCGGCGGACCCACAGTATTAGTTGTACTCACGAAGTAGACGGCTCCGAAGCTGCCATGTCCGATCTCCCGGAGGTCTGTGAAGAGCTTCTCGGGGTCTTCTCTGTAGAAGAGTTCCGCCACCTCCGGGTCCTTCAGGCTGCCCGCCCGGACACTCGAGGGCATCGCCAGCGCCT
Organism: Phycis chesteri; assembly: GCA_027123565.1. Lineage (NCBI taxonomy): Eukaryota > Metazoa > Chordata > Actinopteri > Gadiformes > Phycidae > Phycis > Phycis chesteri. The sequence goes on from JAOPJK010000066.1 coordinate 549,025, forward strand.
GGTGGGAGACGGGTCACCGCAGAACACCAAATACATTCATATTTGGTCAAAGGGTGCCGAAGGTAAGAGTCAAGGGCTACAACGCGAGTCTAATTAGTTAGAAATCCAATAACCGTCAGTCAGCTATAAGTGAGCAAAGTGCTCTCTGTGGGAATACATACGTTCCGGTCGACCGCATGCCTACCTCTGCTATGAGAGGACTTTGATTTTATACGGCTCCCGACTCATTTCTGACCAATCGGGGCATCTCTGCCCCGATTTGTATGGGGAATTCGTCTTCCCTGTCAATCGCATGCACACACAAGCGGTTACTGTAACTCCCCCACAGGGTCGTGAATGCAACACTCCTCAGTGGCAGAAACACAGGGGGGGAGCAAAGAGGACAGGGGTCACATTTTGGGTTGTTTCTTTTCTAATTCTTCTGTTCATTCTTTGTTCCTTTGCAACTCTATGTCCTACATTGCTGTTTACTACTACTCAGGCTAACTATGTTACTTGTAAGCCAGGTTAAATAGTACGGCTATTAATGAGGAACAGGTGGGGGTTGGGCTTCTTTGAACATTTGGGTTTGAATCCAGAACCTTTGGAATGGGAGTCATCCCCGAACCACGGGAATATCCTGCCCTACATTAACCTCTGGGGAGGCACACATACTGGAGTCTACAACATGCTCTCACAACAGTCAGAAACAGGTTATCTGCCCCAGAGAATAAAAGGATCCTCCCCAATACAGAACGGGTTTGTCAACACTAGCATTCAACCGCCTTGAACTATTGGTAAAAATCTACTGTCCAATCAAAGATGAGACGTAACAACATCTTAAGTTAACAATGAGGAATGGCAGAGGGAGAAAGATGATTCATATGTAGGCAGTTATTTTCTCAGATCATTAGAAAAAAAAAATCAACACAAGATTTCCAAAGACTGGCAGAAGGAAGTGTCAACAGCAATTGCTTTATTTTGGGATTAACACATTGCTCATCAATAGATTAAAAATTTCACTGAGGAAGTCTGTGGTTGGTTAAAAACAAGAAGTCTGATGTCGAACATCATGCTGGCTCTCTTTAAACGCATCGATCTCATGAAAGGCATATATCCTCTGGCCTGTCAACACTAGAGCATCCTGAACGTGTTTTCTGTGGTGCATAATACCCCTGCAAATATATTCTGCAAAAATACGGATCCTGCAAACATATTGATACATTTAGAATTGGCGAATGAAAATCGGGTCGTTATCATTATAAACCCCCCGATGGGAGGGTGAAATCGACTTGTATGCAGAATTTTGCACTTGGCTGGTTAATAAGGCTATCATAGCCCACTGGCACAGAAACACAATATGTATGAAGACGGCTGGAAGGCTACCAGCAGCCATCCGTTGAAGCAGCAGGCCAACAGGCCTTTATTATGAAATGTCCTTATTTACAGTCCAACCTTCATATATCTACATCCCTATAGGACGGGCACTATATATTTTTTGCATTGTGTATCCTGACATACTGACAAGATACAATACCTATAAAATACTGTCCGTTCTACACAGAGATGGTTAGGGTGTTGATTTGATGTGAGCTGGGTGGACTTATTTACGTGTACGCACACCACACCTGACGGGCCACATAACCGGGCTAGTCAAAAACCAATTCATCAATAAGATGATCAATGTATAGGGTCTCACCGTGGCTTATGGTATCCACTGTAGCTAGCTGGGGAGCTAGCTAACCGGCCTGGGTGAGAAGAGTCTCTGGTCTTCCTGCGGCTTCTGTCCTCGTCTCTCGGGTTTATTCAACACCAACCCGCCGCAGTCCGTCCATCCTGGCTCTGAATCAGTGTCCGCGCCATCGATTATCTATTATCTATTGGCTGGCTACCCCCGCTAGCACGGTGCAGCATCCGTTATGTGTCCGTTTATTAGCCCGCTAGCTGCCAGGTAGCTTAGCAGGCTAGTGGAGTGACGTCTCCAAGGTAGCCTAGTAGGCTAGCTGGGGGTAGTTTAGCAGGCTAGCTGGGGGTAGCCTATCAGGATAGTTGGGGGTAGCCTAGCAGGCTAGCGGAGGTAGCGACACCGGAGCGATCTTCCCAATGAAAATCAGTGGTTAGTTCGAGCTAAACGTTAGCTTGGATGCTAGCGGTGCAGGGGAAGATGATAATAAAATACTGGAGCATGAATTTCTAACTTGTTCCCTCCGCTTATCGCTATAAGCTGTCATTACGTTGGTGTAGACCTCATCTCCGATTTTGACATTTTCTTTTTCTCCGATCCCATTCGTGTTGTGCGTCCGGGACTCGGTGATGGCGGAGCGGGGCGGGAGCCGAGAAGAAAACGGAAGCTGAGTTGTGACGCTCAGGGCGGGGACGGTCCGCAGCGAAGCCCCCCTGGCACCCGGAGGTCCAGCAGAGATCACTGATGCTTAAATGATGGAAAACATATTGATACTGTATTATGATTGCATAATCTTCATGTGAGCTGGAAAACTCATTTTTGCATGACAATTTGTAGGAGCGTTTGGCTGGTAAATAAGGCTCATACGTGAATACAACCAATATTCATATAATTATTCAAAGCATATTTTTTTTATTATACACCTAAATATACTCTTGCCTATACACACATACATATACATGTGGAAATGCAAGCACACTCACTCACTCACTTTATTTGACAATATCCAGAACACATGAAGGCAGGCATGCGCACACACACACACACACACACACACACACACACACACACACCTTTAAACAGCCACAAAAGCAAGGCTTGGACCCTCTCAAGTTCTTCAAAGCTCCAAAACGATGTGACCTTTGACCCCTGCCAGCAGACCAAGGCCAGGGATGATGACATCACCGGGATTAGGGCTCTTATGCAAACAGATTTCACATTAATTTACATAAGCACACCCTGGCCAGCAGACAGAGTGATGCTGCTCCCTGACGACTGCTGCCACGGCAACACCATCCATCACACACACCACGCTGGCCGCGGATTTCCCAGAAGAATATAATCCTCCAATATACCAAAAATTTTAAATATAAAAATATAATCCTTCCCTCTATATAATGTAATCAATCCTGACAGATTATAACACTTTAACAGATTAACTGTAATCCCTGCGCTCTGTAATCTAGCCACTTTCTAATTGATGAAAAAAAACCTTTGTGTGAAAACAATGATGGATACGGAAACAGAGGGTAAGGGTTCCTGACCTCAACACACTGATGCCAGTCCAGCAGCTTTCTGGAGGTTTAATTTCATAAAGATATTAGTATACTGTATAACGGCATGATCCCTACCCCTGATCATGTGATGTTCGGATCTATGTTTCATGTCAGAGAACAGTTAACCAAGTGAACAGAACGTTAAAACTTGCTAGAACACTGATGCTACAACACCAGTACTCAATAATGCTAACACAGTTCAGTGATGCACTAACATGGTCCTGGTTCGACCCTGACCTGGTTCTACATACACTTGGTTCTAGCTGTGGTTCCACACCCGGTCTGGTTCTAAATTGACCTAGTCTAGGTGTGACCTGGATAAGAGCAGTTTGACCTGCTTGCGTGTCGACAGGTGAATGTGAACTTTAAATAAGGAACCTGATGCAGCCAGTGGTTACTGTTACTAGATGCAGCCGGTCCTGGTGTCAGATGGCAGAGTGGCTCACTGGCTCTAGACTACACAGAGAGAGGGAGAGAGAGAGAGGGAGAGAGAGAGAGGGGGGGGGGGGTTAGATCACACATGACCTGCCCTCTGCCAGTCACTTCAGTGCTCCATCCACACAGCAATCCATCACACACCCGGCACCCATCCTACAGGACACACCACAGACCTACCAGCATCCAGCACAGATACAGCCTACATCCAGTGCAAATAGAGGATTGCACTCATCACATACTGACAGACAGACAGCACAGAGAGAGACACAGAGAGGACAACCAGGCAGACAGAGGTAGGGGTTGGACTAGAGAATATTTGACCAGGACTGACAGACAGGAGTAGTGGAGAGAGGAGAGACAGAACAAGGAGAGAAAAAGAACTAGGGGACCTCCTGGTTGTCTTTATGTTCCTGGAGAAAGACACATACGCACACCACGGTGAGTCTCTACACCTTTTAGTGAATATCACAGAATATTGCGTGACCAACGGAGTAGCCATGTACTTTTTACCATTATACCATTATACTGTATATTTGTATTTATATTGATAGGTTTTAAAATAAAAGCTTAAAGATAGTGTTAACAAATGATGTAAAATCGTCACTGGCATGGACAATGGAATGTTTACATATTTAATGACATAGTTATTTTATAATTCATATGAAATATTTCAATTGTAATAATGTAATAATTTACTATTTTGTTATTTTGGGAATGGCAGTGCATTCAGATAATGAATGAGAAGGTAGAGGTGAGGGGGCATCTTGGTCTAGGAGGCCTACAGGTAGACTGTGGAAACTGCAGATGGGACTACCTTTCTGCAGGGAGTCAAACACTCTGACCACTAGAATATACTGAACCACATTTATATGGTATTATAGTTGTAATGCAATCTCCTCCTGTCTCCTCCTTACTCCTCCTGTATCCTCCTTACTCCTAACTACTCCTGCTGTCTCCTCCTGTTCTCATCAGAGATGAGCTTAGGAGCAGCTTGCATCTTCCTGCGTGGAGGAAAGCACATTGTGAGTACAACTGTGTGTATCTGTATGTGTGCGTTTTTCTGCTCTTTGTGCATGTGTGCGTGTGTGTGTATGGCTGCTGTGTGTGTGTGTGTGTGTGTGTGTGTGTGTATGTGTCAGCTCTATATGTGTGTGTGTCTGTGTGTTTGTCTGCTGTATATGTGTGGGTGTGTATATATGTGTGTATGCATTTGTGGTTGTGTATGTGTGTGACTGTGTTTGTGTTAAGGGATTGTATTACTTTAAAAAGCAGTGTGTGCACATGCATGCGTGTGTGCACATGAGTGTGTGTGTGCGGTTGCATGCAGTCACCACTATCAGATGCTAAAACTCTTAATCCCTCCATACTAATGGAGTCATCAAGGACAGACATGTTGAATTAAACTGAGTAGGGACATGTTATATGCCGGGTCAGTCCACACTAGACACTAGCCTGGTGAAATGAAGACGCACAGTCCACACTAGACACTATGTTGGTGAAATTAAGAGGCACAGTCCACACTAGACACTATGCTGGTGAAATGTAGAAACACAGTCCACACTAGACAATATGCTGGTGAAATGTAGAAACACAGCCCATACTAGTGTTGTGACAGCAGCAACACTAAAATACAGAATGTTTTTGTTTTGTTTATCCCTCTCTCTGCACATGCCCAGACCACTTTAGCCATCCGCGATAATTGGATCACAAATCAATCATACAACAGCATTTTCCCCAATCACCACAACACACAACCCGTGTCTTGCAGTTCACCCACTTTGTAGAGTGTCTTTGAACATCTGTGTTTGTGGTAGACATTAGTGCACATCAATGTGAACAGTAGTGCACCTCGGTGTGGACAGTGACGAGTAGTGTGTGCGTGGCCTTGGTGAAGTGCATACGACAGCATGTCACATCCTGTTTACGAGAGGATGCACTGTGTGTTGCTGATGTTGGGTATTACTAACCCAGTGTGTGTTACCTCTCTTCCCTGTTACAGGACAGACAGCTAGCTGAGGACGAGATTGATGGTACATATAATTATTCATGTATTATTTATTTTAATCGATTAAACCATTGGTTTCTAATAGCTAATCACCTTCTCACCTAGAGGTGAAGTAGGGGCCCTTTAGGATGTTGACGGTGAGGAACCTATAGCTCACACTTGGCTTTTTCAGTAATTGCAAGTGGCTGACAAACAAGGCTGAGAATACATTGCATTATCAAAATGAAATGAAATTTTACACAAAATAATGTATAAATGTCCTTCTGGGATACAAAGCTAGAGTTACAATCAATGTCCAGGTAAATATAATACCATAATACTGTAATCTACAATCATTTTAGGTAAAGAAATGGCAAACATGGAATATGACAAAGTATAATAATAATTTGTACAAGCCTAAATGGCCACGTCTAATTTGAAATGAATGCCTATCTTCCCTCAGACAAATGTAAAGTAAGTACATTTTCTCTGCCAACCGACAAGTTTCCCGACCTTGTAGAAGGAGTGAATGTGCCCGAGCTTCTGCTGGTCAACCTATGGTGTGTCTGTCTGCAGAGCTCCGGGAGGCCTTCAATGAGTTTGACAAGGACAAGGACGGTCTGATCAGCTGTAAGGACCTGGGCAACCTGATGAGGACCATGGGCTACATGCCCACCGAGATGGAACTCATAGAACTCAGCCAGAACATCAACATGAACTGTGAGTCCTCCTCCACCACCACCACCACCACTCCCCCCCCCACAACCCCCACCACTACTACCTCTACCACAACCTCCGCTTGTTATTAATAATAATAATAATAATAATAATAATAACAATAATAATAATAATAATAACACAGGGGAGCTGATGAGAAAAATGAATCATCATCAGTGTATACTCATGCAGTGATGTCAATGTCAGGTGTTTACATGCAGCGATGTCATGTAATGAGGTCACGTGTTCTCATGCGGTGATGCCATGTTCTTAAGCGGTGTCACGATGCGTTGATGTCATGTGTAGTGACGTGGGGATGCCATGTGTTGTCAGTGGGGGGCCGGGTGGACTTTGAGGACTTTGTGGAGCTGATGGCCCCCAAGCTGCTGGAGGAGACCTCCGGGATGATCGGAATGAAGGAGCTCAGGGATGCCTTCAAAGAGGTCCGACACACACACAGCTCCACATTACCACTACTCCACATTATCCCTGCCCATGTCTTATGTCATTACTTGTTAATATG
>JAOPJK010000066.1:720436-731595 GCA_027123565.1 Phycis chesteri
CCCCCCCCCCCCCCCCCCCCCCCCCCCCCCCCCCCCCCCCCCCCCCCCCCCCCCCCCCCCCCCCCGGCCCCCCCCGGGCGGGGGCGTCCTGGGGCGTCGCCGCGGCAACAGCATCTTCAGGAGGCGGTGCTGGAATAAAGATTGAGATCACGGTTAGGGAGCCGTCACTTGTCATATTGTCATTGCTGGTCATATTCAGACATGAGCGAATGCTGCTTCATACACATCTTGGGGGGGAAAATGTGGTTTGCAAAGTTTATGTGGAAAAGTCATCAGTCACAGAAGACACATTGCTCTTTACCTTCAGGCTGCGGCTCCTCCAGACTCTCCTCCTCTTCGTCATCACTATCCCTCCTCTTCTCCACCTCCTGGTGGTCGACATCACTGGCCTCAGTCTTCCTCTCCTCCTCCTCTTCCTCCTCCTCCCGCTGCTCCTCCTCCTCCTCTTCCTCTTCTTCCTCCTCTTCCTCCTCCTCTTGTCTCTCCAGCAGGGCAGGCTGGTCGTCAGTGGGGGAGGAGGCGGTGTGGAGGGGAGAGGGATGGGGGTGCTGGGGGGAGAGGATGGGGGGCTGCAGGGTGGGGGTTAGAGGCGGTGGCGGTGGTGTGGGCGTTGCCGGCGGCGGCAGGGGTGGAGCCTGTAACTGGGGGGTGTCATAGAGGGCGGAGATGGCGGAGGAGATGCTCTTCTGGAGGTCCTGGTTCCTCCCCACCGAGTCCTCCTCCTCGTCGGAGGAGAAAGAGGGCAGGGTCTCCAGGTTCCTCTTCAGCTCGTCCTCCAGACGCTTGGGGGAAGAGCAGCCCCCGAGCGAGAGACCACCGCTCCCCCCCTCCGACCCCTCGCCAAACGATGGCGGAGGGGCCGAAGGGACGGGGGACAAGGGGCGGAGCTTGCAGGGGGAGGGGGAGGAGTCACCGGTGACGGGGTCCATCTCCATGCCCACAGGACGCTTCCCAGTCTTCAGGAAGTCCAGGAAGGAGGCCATGAAGCCGGCCTTGGATTCCTCCTTCTCCTGCTCCTGGAGAGAGGAGAGGGGAGGAAGAGCAGGGGCATTAAGAGGTGAGAGGAATGGAGAAAAGGAGGAGGAGAAGTGAGAGGAGAGGAGGGGAATCAACGTGAATCGAGTAGACTTCACCTTGACAAATACTACAACACACAGTGGTACCCCGTGTCCTTACCCTGTCTTCCAGCCCTCCTTCCTCCCCTCCATCAGCCCCCATCGGGCCCCTGCTCCTCTTGTCCTGGCTCCTGGAGCTGTCTGCGCTGCAGGGAGCCCCTGGGCTGAGACCTAGGGAGGGGGCCGAGCCAACCGAGCCGTCTGACAGCGCCGGGTCCGTCCCAGACAGAGAGTCTGTCCTCAGCAGGGAGTCTGCTGATGCCATGGTGCCGATCGGCAGCTTGATCTGAGGCAGAGGAACACATGACCATTACATACATTATCATAATACATTACCACTGTACATCATCACTCATTACCCAGCTTGATCTGAGGCAGAAGAACACATTATCATTACATTTATTATCGTAATATATTATCACTATACATCATCATTCAGAACAAATTATCATGACCATAAACCATGACATCGTCACACATTATCTTATAAACATTCTCTGTCATATAAGCAGGTGTACCTCCTGGTATAGAGACAAAAGGCAGTGGGTACTGACCTTCAGTGGGGGGATGGGCTCGTGGTGGATCTGCTGGTGGGGGAGGAGGTGTTGGTCCTGCTCCTTCATTTCCATCAGCATGTCCTCCCTTCTCCCCCCACGGCCGCGGCCGCCTCGACCCCGGCCCCGACCACGACCGCCTTCCACACTGAACCCGGTGCCCGTCGCAGCGGCGCCCAGATCCCCCAGCATGCCACGGGGAGTATAGGGTTCGGGCAGGGGTCGGATGCGGGGACGGCCCCTGGGTCTGGGGGGGCCCTCTCTCTTGGGTTTGGTGGGCTTGCGGCCCCTCTTCTTGGGGCCCTCCTGGGGCATCAGGGAGTGGTAGAAGTCCAGGTCACCCATCATGGGGCTCAGGGAGCCACCTCCAGCCACTGCCCCTCCTGCTCCTCCCTTGCGGCAGCTGGACACCAGGTCCGGCAGGAGGTCGGGTCGGCGGCGGCTGTTGAGGCGGATGTCGGCCGGCTGGTCTGCCTTGTCCTCGTCGTCTTCAAACTCGTACTCCTGGGCGTAGCTCTTCTTGGGGAGGGAGCTGGGATCCCTGCGCTCCTTCAGGAGATGGAAGGAGCTGGACTTGAGGAGTTTCTTGGGGCGCGAGGAGCAGAAGATCGGGGACTGAAGTCCCACAGAACCCCCACCGGCAGGTCCGCCAACTCCTCCGTGTCCTGGGGGAAGTTTGCCTCCTGCGGTGTTGTTGGGTCCGGAACAGTTTGGCCCCAGTCCCATGGGGGGTCCCTGGGACTGGATCAAGCCCAGCTGCTCCGTGTTGACGGTGGAGGGCAGATCGTGGCCTTTCAGGGAGTCCAGGTCCAGAGTCATGGTGCCCGGACCGGAGTCCTCCAGACCATGGCAGTACTGGCCGTAGCTCTGCTCCGCCCTGTGGTGGGCCATCATGTCGTAGCCAGAACCTCCTCCAGACCCAGCACCTCCTCCTCCTTGGCCTCCTTTCAGTGAGTCCATGCCCTCCTGGCCCGTCTGGTTGCTGTTCATCTCCTGGCCGCCGGGCCCTGCTCCTCCTCCTCCACCTCCACAGCTGGGCTTGTACTCATCTGGGCAGAACATGTCCTCCATTCCTGGGAAGAAGGAGCGATCTTCGTCCTGGAGCAAGGAGTCAGGGAAGCAGATGGAGGTAAGTGGGACAAAGCGGTTGCTCTGCTGGTTCTGAGCGGCCTTGTCCGGGCTGACCTGGTCGAACTGGTGCTGCTCTTGGCCGGCCTGAGACTGGGGCAGGGTCTGCTGGGGCTCACGCTGGGACTGGGGGTGCCCGGAGAGCGGGGGCGGGGGGAGGTGGTGGGGGTGCTGTTGTTGGCCGTGCTGGGGGTGGTGGGGATGGTGCATGTGGGAGGGGGTAAGGCCCAGGTCCGCCTCTGACAGGAAGGGGTGGAGATCAGAGTTGGAGGGGTGCTGGGAGTGGTGGTGCGAGGTGTGGGACCTCTGCTGCTCCTGCTGCTGGTGGCACTCTCCACCTCCGCCTCCACCACCTCCTACTGCTCCTCCTCTTCCTCCTCTAGCCCCGCCTCCTCGACGCTCTTCGTCCACCTCAGTGGTCCGGGCCAGAGATCGCTCTAGCATGTCCAGAGAGGAGACACCCCCCTGGTGCTTGGCCTGGCTCTGATCCTGTTGGCTGTAGTGGGCGGCTGCCGCGGCCTCCAGAGCCTGGGACTGGAGTTGGATTTGCAGCTGGCTGCCCTGAGGCTGCGCCGGGTGCTTCCCGGAGCCCTGCTGCTGCTGGCCCAGGGCATGCTGGGAGAGGGAGTCCATCTTGTGGTGAGATTGGTGCTGTGGGTGTTGACGATGAGCCTCCATCTTGTGGTGCTGTGGGTGTGGTGTAGTGTGGTGGGGTTGATCCATCTTGTTGCGTGCGGTGGTGTGGGCCAGGACTGACTGCAGCAGGTGAGGCGGCTGGCGGTCTGTGGGGGAGTCCATCAGGGAGACCCCCCCCTCGCTGCTCTTCCGAGGGTAGGGGGGGATGTCCGACTGCTCCTGCTGCTGGCTCTTCTTCTGCAGCTCCATCTGACTGTGGCTCTGCAGCCCCGAGTGCGAGCCAAGGGAATGCTGGGAGTACGGGTCTCCCCGCCCGTAGTGGACCACCGAGCCCAGGTTGTCATGATGGTGGAGGTGTGTGGGGTGCGTTTGGTCGCCTTGGTTTCCTCTGCCCCCTCCACCACCCCCACCACCACTACCTCTGTTGTTACCCGGGCGCTCGCTCCTCAGCTGTTGACTCTGTTGTTGTTGTTGTTGTTGTTGTTGTTGTTGTTGTTTCTTCAAGGACATCTCCAGCTGCGTGTCCAGGCCAGAGATGGCGCTGCCCGTGCCGGTGCCACCCCCGGCCCCTCCCCCGCTGGAGGTGGCAGTGTGGGTTCGGATCACGCTCTGCAGATGGTAACGCTCCTCTGAGGACTTTGCCAGGTCGTAGGAGAGCCCTTTACCCCCGCCCCCGTCTGTGCCGCCAGGTGTCCCGGTCTGGGAGTTCTGGGGGGTGGGGCTGGCCTGTGCCTGCAGCAGGTGTTCAATCAGGAAGTCCTCGTCATCGACTTCTTCCTGGGACCGCTGGGACAGCAGGGAGGAGGAGGAGTCGGCCTTGGGTTTGGAGGAGGAGGCTGGGTGGTAGGTTTGGGAGGAGGGGACTCCTCGGGAGTCGGGGTATCCTCCCTGTGGGGAGGACAGGAAGCCGGGGGAGAGGACGGAGGACAGGTACTTGTTGGAGCCGGCACCACCTGGGGACTGTGTGGGGGAGTGCAGCCCGGGCCGTATGATGGCAGAGTTACCGGACGGGGACGGGCTAGAGTCTGGGATGTGATAAGACCCTCCCCCGCTCCCGGCTCTCTCGTTGGTCAGATTACCGCCGGCCCCTCCTCCAGAGCCGGATGCTGTGCTACCTGACGAGCCACCTGACCTTAAAAGGGCGGGGGAGTGGCCTGGGGCTCCGTATCCTAGAGACGGGCTTCCCGCCCCGCCCAGGGAAGATGGGAGGGATCCATAAGCGGAGTCAGTGGCATAGACATCGGCCGAGTACGCCTGGCTCCGTCCACCCAGGCCCCCGTACCCCTTCCCCCCCGCCGCAGAGCTCAGGTCTTGGGCCTGAGGGGAGCTGAAGCCCCCGTAGGCTTGGGGCAGGTGGGCCGAGGACGGGGCCTGGTTAGGGGAGTATGACTGGGAGAGGTGGGAGGAAGGGGGTTGGTTGGGGGAGTAGGACTGGAGCTGCTGCTGAGGTGGGGTCTGCCCGGTAAGGGAGGAGGTGGGGGTCTTGACTGGGGGGGCAGGGGAGCCGTAGCCTGATAGGCAGGCCTTGGGGAGGGTCTGGGGGACGGAGGAGGTGGACGTGGGTGGAGGCTGGGGGGGTGCAGGAGGAGGAGGAGGAGGCTGAGGGGGGGGTTGCTGGCGGGAGGGGGCGGAGCTAGAGCTTGAACTGGAGGGGTGGGGTCCTGAGGGAGCTGAAGAAGAGGAGGACGAAGAGGAGGTGGAGGAGGCTGAGGGGGGTGTGTGAGGAGTTCTGGACGAGGAGGCGGAGCTGGCCGAGGAGTACCCACTGCTGGAGCTGCTCTTGGCTCCTTTACCCGCCGAGGAGGAGGAGGTGGAGGAGGAGGAGGTGGAGTAGGGGGGCTGGATGATGGGTCGGTACTGGTCAGGTCGAGGGGTGGGCTTGTGCTCAGCGGAGGGGCTCTGGTCCCCCAAGGGGCTGCAGGCGGAGAGGCCTGCGTGGCGGTGGTGGGTGGGGAGGTGCTGGTAGCCTGCGCCTCCACAGCTCAGGTAGTGCTGGAGGGAGTGGGGCTGGGGGGCGCCTCCCGGCCGCTGGTAGTGCTTGATGACGCTGTCCTGGCGGGGCACGGCGCGCTCCTGGGACCCCCCCACAGCCTGGGCCTGGGCGGAGGAGAAGACGGAGGCGTTGTAGAGCTGGTGGGAGGACTGTTCCTGCAGCTGGGACGACAGTAGGTTGAACTGGTGGGACTGCAGGTGTCTAGAGGAGGAGGACGAGGAACCGGGGGAGGAGCCAGCGCCACCGGGGTCCTGGGCCCCGCGGTAGGAGGCGCTCTGGGAGGAGAGGAGGCGGTCGAAGCCCAGGCCAGACTGGGAGGAGGCCTTGATGTGGAGCAGGGGGTCGTGGGGAGACAGCAGGCCGTTGGAGGTGGGGCTGAAGGTGGGCGTGTCCTGTAGGGACAGGGAGCCGGCGGGGAAGGAGCGGCTGGAGAAGGAGGCTGGATGCTGATAGGCTGAGAGGGCAGAGGAGGAGGGGAAGGAGGCGGAGCCTGGCAGAGCTCCGGAGATAAACAGCTCGGCAGGGGCAGGGGTGTGCATGGCTGTGGACACACACACAGATGAAACAATAATTGTATTATTAATTAGTCAGTTGGTAGACAGTAAATAGTCCTATGTATCACATTTCATCAAACATGTCATTAAGTAGCAGATAGAGGTTGGACATCTTGCTCAAGGGTGCCTAGAGTTAAGACTGAGGACATTGGGAGATGTAAAGAAACCCAGATTGTTAATAATTAGCTTCAGTTAGCTTCATACTGCTAGCTCTGTAGTGCCATGGGTTAGCACAGCTGCTGCCAGAGTGGCTGGTTTAAATGTCAACAGAGGGAGGTACACGTCGGCTGAGTACCTGTCTGCCAGGAGGGCGTGCGGAACTGGGAGAGCAAGGAGGAGGCGGCGGGTGGGGGCTGCTGCCCACGAGACTCCAGAGCGGAGATCAGGTTCATGACCGAGGCGTCAGGCCCAGATGGGCTGGCGTGGTGGAGGCCGGTGTCAAACAGCCCTGACAGACCTGGAGATACAGTTAGCATGCTAATATTACACCTGGAGCCATAGATAGCATGATAGCATTATGCTAACATCATGACAGACCTGGTGACACAGTTACTGTGCTAATATTATGTGTGGAGACGTGTTAGCATGCCTGCATTTGACCTGGAGACATACATATGTATATGTGTATATATATATATATATACACAAACATAAAAAGACAATATGTATTTTATTAATCCCATATGCGTATTCAAATGTCACAGCAGAAAGTACAGGACAGTATTAGAAATAAAAAAAATTAAAAAAAAAATGTAAAAAGTAAAATTAGTTATTACAATAATTAACACAATAATTAAATTATAATAATACTTATACTTAAAATATATATAGACAAATATATCTATCATCGCAGACCTGGAGATAGCTACCATGCCAACATCATGGTACACCTGGAGCCACAGTTAGCACGCGGAGGTCATGCTAACCTGATAGACTTGGCTTAACAGTTGTAAACACCAGGTGCAGGGGCTGTAGAGTATCTTTGGTATCATTTAAAGCATAAACAGTGTGCTACTGTATTTTAACCCTATTTTAGCACAAATCCAACTGTTCAGACAGTACCCTGAACAGCTGGATCTTTCTGACTGTACATCTTTCTGATTCTGATGGTGGCATCACGAAAGATGAGTGACAGTTCTCTCACCTAAACTCCTCCCAGCAGCTCCCCAGGCCCCGCCCTGGCCGGAGCTTCCTGGGTGGTGGTTGGTGGCATATCCCTGCAGGGGATGAGGTGTAGCGTAGGCCTGCCGGTGGAGGAGCTCCGAATCCGGGTGGGACGACCGGGAACTCCCGTACATCAGACTGGAGGGACAGGAAGAGGAGGAGCACTCATTAATTGAGTAATTAACTAATTAACGAATAACCACCTCGTTTACAGACAGCTAGAGGGGAACCTTCGGGTTCTTCCTGATGAGACGGATTAATCCCACTGTTCTGCTGCTTGGGCGCGATTAGTAGAGTGATGCTCATTTTCACGACGTAGACCAAAGGTCAAATCATACTTCTGGGTCAAATAGCAGGGGGATCTCCACACATTTTGGCATTTGTGCATTTATGGTTCTCTGTCTGTGTATCTGAGTGTAATCTGCTAAAGGTTTCCGGTAGCAGGCACTGATTCAGTATCTGCAGATCCTAATGAAGTGAAGACGATGTGCTGCACAAATTAAAATAAATGTGAACCTCCTCGACTCCTCTGACATATGAACCGCAAAACTACACGTCGTCCTGATGAGTAGTTTTACATTTTTTGTAGAGGTGTACGGACTTTGTCGTTCTTGTTGTTGTCCAGAAAAACACCAGAACCAATCCAAATGGGTTGCTAAGCAGAATCTGCTGTCAGGCTATCAGATTACAACCAATAAGAAATCTTGACCTTGACCTTTACAGCACGACTTTTAGAAAATGCCTTCAATGGTCTGTGGTTAGGGTTTGACTCTATCAGTCAAAAGGTCCTGGGTTCCATCCCCAAGGTCCCCAGTCTACCTGTCCTATCCCATACCCCTTAATGACGTGTATATGAATTCACTAAGTCACTTCGGATAAAAGCAGCTGCTAAATGGTAATGCAAATAAAGCATAGACTCAATCATGCGTCAGTATTAAAACAATTATGAAATGCCAAATTAGTTAAACTACATTAAATTAGTTTTAACTACATTATTACAACATTATATTAATATAACCATTCTATTAGGTTATTAACAATATACTAGTATAGTATGACAGAGAATGCCTTCCTCAATTAGAAATGTAATAAAAGCCATGTGTTGCTTATCTGTTATTGCAGCAAAACTATGACAGTAAAAAACTATCCCTTTATCTAGTGGGAGAAAGGAGATAACGTAGACAGCTCTGATCATGGTACAGAATAGATAGAAAATATGTACGTAATTGACAGAAAACGGACCACACCAGTAATAATGCAAAATTAATTAGTCATTATCAACCATGTAGACATACCACAGGTGTGTGCACCTGGTACGTAACTATGGCTGTTTAGAGATGATGTTGAACTGATTAGAAGAGGCCAGGGTCGTTTAGAGATTGACATGCAGTAGACATGCTTGGTGACCCGAATAGAGTTGATGGACCAGAGAAGTGGAGACCGGAGCTCTGCAGCCTGCAGCGGCGAGGAGCCGCCACGCAAAACAGGGGAATCTGGCGCTAGGCCGCAGCTCTATGGTCGTGGATTTAGGGGGAGAGTAGTCAATTTAAACCTCACAATCAATTCAAATCGGTGACAAAACACACAGAAACACTGGTTCATTGCTAGGCTTATCCTCGTTTTCCTGTGAATGTCTGACTCTAGGTGTGTTGGCGGAAGCTAACTGAAGCTCACCGCTCCCTGAAGAAAATACCAAAATACTTAAAGAGGATAAAGACACCGAAATACTTTCCCCTCAGACTGAATATCGGCTTTAATGGCTTTAACTCTCGTCGGGTGTTATATCGCTGTACTGAGAGACAATTTAAGAATAATGTATCTATGGAATGAGCAGTTGAAGTGCGTTGTTTACCGGCCGGGGCCTGCAGCTATCGATGTTAGCTAGGCTAACAGACTGACCTATCTTGTGCAACAATGCTAGCTGGGAGCTTGGCTAACACACTGCTCTGTCTAGTCAGTGCTAAAATGCTAGCTGGCAGCTAGGCTAACAGACTGATCCGTCTCGCACTACAATGCTAGCCGGAAGCCAGTTTAACAGAACGACCCATCTAGTACCACAATGCTAGCTGGCTGCTAGGCTAAAAGACTGATGTGTCTGTACCACTTTGCATATTCCTGCTAATATTGAATATCAGGTCGTGTTTTAATACAGTGGTGCATTCCATTCGTTATTGTGGGGATGTAGAGTTTTATTTTAGTCCATAACCAGGGGGATATGTCGGAATGTAATTATGAAAATGATATATAAATCATCACAAATAACATGGAAGTCGGAATCCGAGGGAAATGCAAACAATAACTAAAATAGGCGGAAGATTCCATTTCTTAAATATATAGATATATATCTCTTTACTTTTTTTTTTTTTTAATACCCCATGATTGAGTATGGTGTAGTTCTCGTTGTCAGTGGTTTCTGATCATGTATCAGGGAATGGGTTGCTGCCTGCACCCAGGGTCTGCACTAGAGGTTGTCTCTACCCCTCCTGCTTCACCAAGGCCTGGGTCACACAATAATAACAATAATAATAATAACTCCCTCAGATGGTCCACACGACCACCCTCTTTACTGCTTTATAAAACCACAACATGTCATCCACAATCAATCAATCAATTCATTTTTTTACCTCCTCCACCCCGCCCACCCCCTCGACACGCACAGTGCACTATCCGTGTAAATAATATGTCTAACATCTTGCATGCCCAAACATTTACAGTCAGTTGAAACAGTGTAGGGTGCTTCATAAGCACTTTGTTCTGTACCTTGCTTTAGCCGACCTCTCGTAGCTCCATCCTGCCCCTGCAGCCAGGTCTCCAAACCCGGCGCCCGGGTAGTTCCGATCCATCTGTGTGATATAATGTGACGGTGCAATGTGGACGAAAGCGACGTGGAGTCGGAATCAGAAAACAGATTATGAGGCGAAAGATCCTATCTTCCCCGCTTTCGGTTCTCGGTTTATTTCCCCGGTTTGATAAGCCAGAGGTCCGGGGTGGAAAACAGCATCTTGAGAGAAGAAATGGAGGGAGGAGGAGAGAAAAGAGGGGGGTCTAGGGGTCTATACTCCAAAACACCACCTATATCACTCCTTTTTCCCCGTTTCTACAGTCATCCCTCCATCATTTACACCAAAAAAGGGGGATTCGATCCAAAAAAACACACACGCACACACAGTCATTATGGAGATGATGGATGAATTGGCTGAGAAACATTTGATCCAATGCGTCCTTTTCTCCGTCTTCTTCTCCAACCTCTCTCTCCTCTCTTTACCACTGGGATCGGATCCGCGATCGGAAACACTCAGATCGATTCACCTGGTTATTTGTAACTATTCCACGTATTAGCGCAAGAGCCCAAATTCGTGATTTTTCCGCCCGCAGATCGTTCCCGCCCCCCGGGTTGTTGTGGGCTAGCAGACGCTAGCTGCTGGTAGCGTCGCATCAAAATAAAACTCAGAGCTGCGAGTAATGTGTGCAAGTATATAAGTAGTACAAGAAGTATCGCTGCGCGGTGTGGATGGCCGTTGGTAGTAGCAGATGTCTGTAGAATAGCGCAGGGTTACAAACATACAACGACTACAGCGTCAGGATTGTAGGCCGCGTTTTAATATTTTTAGTCATTTTCCGCTGGAGACGCCATGTTTGAAGGCGGCTCTCTCTCTGTCTCTCTACCTCCCTCTCTCTCTCTCTCTCTCTCTCTCTCTCGCTCTCTCTCACTCGCCACACACACACGCACGCACGCACACACACACGCACATTCCGCTCTCACTGTCTGCTCTGACCTCCGTTTGCCTCGCCTCGTGTTGGTTGTGCTGTAAATTGTTTAGTATCACGTCCAAACTCACATTACTTTAATCTGTGTCTATTTTGCATATTGCAGTGGAAAGATTTGGAGATACATCCTACGTCCATCCAGAGTCAAATGTATTAATCCCGACGGATGTTGTTCAGCCGCAGACTCTTTCATCCAAAGTGACTTTCAAGTGAAGCTGAGGAACAATCAAAGCACACAGCTGAAGTG
>JAOPJK010000066.1:784713-794714 GCA_027123565.1 Phycis chesteri
CCGTCCGCCTGCTACCTGCTTAGTGAGTGAGTGAGTGAGTGAGTGTGTGTGTGTGTGTGTGTGTGTGTGTGTGTGTGTGTGTGTGTGTGTGTGCGTGTGTGTGCGTGTGTACTAGAGTGTAGGAGTGTGTGTGTGAGTACTAGTCTGCTGGTGTACTAGTGTGCGTTTGCGTCAGAGGCTCCTCCTCTTCGCTCTCCGTTGCCATAGCGACATGTACCCCTGACGGCAGCGAGAACGCAGCCAGCAGCCGCAGCCTCTCCTGCAGCAGCTTTGACCTGGGCGCCACGTGGAGGGTCTCCTTGGGTCGCCAGGTGGACTTGGCCGGGTGCTGGAGGTCCCTGGCGGTCCCCGGGGCCGCGGGGACGGAGAACTGGTTGGCGAGGTTGTGGAGGACACAGCACGCCTCGATGACCCGCTGTTTGCCGTCCAGACGCTCGTCCACAGAACCAAGCAGCTGCAGAACCTGGAACCTCCGCTTGAGACGGCCCAGGGTGCACGACAGGACCGCCCGCGCCCGGCCGTGGGCCGCGTTGAAGCTGGCCTGGTGCTGACTGGTTGTATGGGCCAATGCTGGGAGTAGGTTGAGGTTCTGCTGGTAGCCCCTCCCTACTGGAGGAGGAAGAGGAAGGGAGAGATGATGAGGAAGGAGACCGCCTTCTCTTCTTCAGTGAACTTTTTTACTCGAGAACAATAGCACAACACAGGTAAACCACAACACGTGAACATTATTTTTAGCCACTACATTTTTGAGGCTTTGACTGCTTTCCTCCTTGCTTGCTTCTCCGATAAAGCGACTGCTAAATAACTAAATGTACACAATATAAACGCCGTGGTCAAGCCAAGGTCTTCTTCCAGGCCTTACCGATGAGCCAGTATTCTGGTCCTATGGCCCTCTCGCTTCTGAGTGTGGACGACGACCACAGCTCGTGGTTTGGCATGCTCCCCATCTGACACCGCTCTACGCTCAGCAGGTTCCCGCTCAGGTCGCAGACCACCTGGCTCACCACCGACGTGTAGCCGTGCGTGTTGAGGAAGAGAGGGGACCGGACCGCGTCGCTACAGTCCCGGGTCCTGAAGTGGGCGGTGCCGAGAACTCCCAGCACCCGAGGGATCCCGCAGCACCGCTGGTTGACCATGGCGAGACACTCCTGGTCCTTTCGGTGGTAAGGGAACGCAATCAACTGGGCCGTCATGTCTGCGAGATGCTTCGACACTACAGCGATCACACCAGGCGAGTCTGAACTAGTAATGCCGGTTTTCTGCTGGAACTTGGCGGACGCGGTTCCCCTGGCGTAGTAGTTCAAGGTGAGCAGGATCATGCCTTCCACTGTGTGTCCCGGTTGTCTCACCCGGTTGATCTGCCGGTGGAGGAGGTCCAGGAGGAAGGAGATGCATGGTCTGGTCAGGTGGAAGCTGTCGAACAAGCTCTCGTCATCCAGCTCGTCTAATAAAGTCCTCGACAGCGCGCATGGTTGTAAAGGTAGCGCACCTTGTTGTATGGGCGGCGGGGATGGTTGTATGGGAGGCGGGGATGGTTGAATGGGAGGCGGGGATGGGTGACTGGGCGGCAGGGATGGTTGTACAGGCGCGTCGCCGTACCCAACGAACTCTCCCTGGACCGCGAGCCACACCGGAGCCGCGAATGCCATAGTCTTTCAAATCAATATATTTCACAGATATTCGTCCTCGGAAGATGATATAAAACCATTTCAAAGATACACCATGGAGATTTTATTAGATCCGGACGGGGCTGATATGGTTGAATTAGAGGAAGTCAACAGGAAGTACCTTCAGCGGAAACTTGCTGCGAATCGACAAAACGTCCCAACAGCGCCTGTTGTTGGATGGTGATGGTAACCACATGTACTTCAGTTAAAAATGATAATTCACCTCTGACACGTCTTACCAGCTGAGGAAATCGATTGGAAACGTCTGTAAATGTACTAAACATTAAATTCACATTTTAATTTGTGTTATCGCGTGTCCAGAGAGCGAACAATTCTGACCTTTCAGGTCTATGGGTCACAGGAAGAACTTCCTGTTGACCTCGCCAATGGGAATGTCTTCCAGTTGGGGGATCCCGCCATCCTGACCCTCGAGCCGCGGCTGGCGTCTAGAGTATGGGTCTGACACACACACACACACACACACACTATTAATTGTATGGTAGTATCAGTCTACTTTCAGTGGTAGAGTTGTAGTGTCACTCGTTGTATTGTAGTAGTATTGTAGTAGCTATAGGTCTCGGTACATCGGAATGCATAATGAGTTTTGTGTTTCCAATGCTAAGCCATATCGAGAGCACAATGCCCAACAACCATTACTACCAAAGTGTTTAGAATTGTCCAGCGTCTAGATGTAAGGTGGCAGATCTACAACATCGTCTACAACAGTAGCCAAGTAGCAGAGTGTCAAGTGATGAGGTTTCGTGATAGATTCGTGAATTGTCTTCAGTTATTTAGTCTGTAAATGTGTAATTGTATTAATAGTATTGTCATAGTGCTATAGCAGTACACTAATATTTGTAGTACATTATGAACCTGTGATGTTGTCCAAGGAGTTCAGGGGGGCAGTGGACATCATGTTGACTCCAAACAGAACCAGAACACACACGACGAGGCCCACCAGCAGGTAAACGGGCACTGCCAGCACCCAGTACCTGCACAGGTGCAATGATGACATCACAGTGAGGTCACACGTAAGAACAACATAAGAACAACATAACATAACATAACATAACAACATAAGAACAAGAACAACTTTTTGTACCAATAAAAATCAACAGCTGCCATGGCATGAAAACCTACAAACTATTTACCATGTAGACATGTAGCAAACACTGAATGAATCACATCCATAGTGACTTGCAGTGAGTTCAGATACATGTCATTAAGGAGCAGGTAGGGCTTGTTTGCCCTATTGCTCTAGTATGCCTACAGGTTGAGTGTAGAAACATTGGGGTTCAAACCCATCACTTACTTCTGGGGCCAGTAGGTGAGACCCAACAGGTGGAGCCACTCGGCCGGGACATACGCCCACAGACAGAATAAAACTGGGGACAGAACCAACACATTACAAAATGTGATTAGACACACAACTGGGTTTACTGACAAAGACCACTTCACTTGTAAGTTAA
The DNA here is from genome assembly GCA_027123565.1 of Phycis chesteri. Taxonomy (NCBI): domain Eukaryota; kingdom Metazoa; phylum Chordata; class Actinopteri; order Gadiformes; family Phycidae; genus Phycis; species Phycis chesteri. Next base: position 787,850 of record JAOPJK010000066.1, read on the forward strand.
GATTCTGTCAGGGTTAGGGTTGGTTTCCTAAAATACATATAGTTCTATAGAGAGCTATGGGACTTGCAGTTCTATATAGAGCTAAGGGACTTGAAGTTCTATGTAGGCTTCCTAAAGTATGTATACTTTTATACAGAGCAAAGGGATGCAATGTTCATTATGGGGAACTAAAAGACATGTATCTCTATATAGTGGACCAAAAGGTCTTGTAGTTCTATATAAAACTAAGGCACTTGCAATTCTATATAGAGGACTAAAGAACTTGTAGGTCTTTAAAGGGGGTACTTACAGAATCCAAACTGAGACGCGAGGAAAAGCACAAAGCCGTATATGGCTCTCTCAGGGAGAGGAGAAGGAGAATTCTCCACCATCACCTGCACGCAAAAATGAAGAGCGAATAAGTTGTTCTAGTTGTTCCTTGATTCTACTTGGATTACTTCATTCCTCAGATCTAACAGCTAATCTCTAACTACTGCATCATTGTATCTTAAGCAAGTAACCATACAAATTAATAAAATTATAAACATGTTATTTAGGAAGACCAATATGGTACATATTCACGGTACATAAGTCTAAATGGTAGGATAAGGATATATTGACATTAATAATACTTTACTTCCTTGTAGGATCCCCAGAACACTTCTGGTTGGGACGAAGCGTGCAACACAGTAAGAGTCCGGAGTCTCAGGATGTTCAGAAAAATAGTTCCGGATTATGTTGCAAAAAAACAAAATATACAACATTGTACAACAATATGTAAATATTGTAATATCATTTCGGAGTTCAAATTTTTTGTGTCGTTTAGGAGTGTAGTTGTTGTAACATGTCATTGTGAATTATGTCAGTTGTATTTCGTGTTAGTATCTCCGGACACATGATCGTGTTACACACGCGGACGTACACAGACAAGCATGGCTGAATGAGCTGCAGCGATCCTTAAATTATCTCTCACTAAAACAGAAAATATACGGTTAACAGTTCATCTGGGTTGCTGGGATAACTATACTTATTACTATACATATAATAGTCCGTCTGACCGGATAGCAACAAGGTTGTTTTAGACGGGCGGTCTTGCAAGTGAAACTTTCAGGACGCGGCGTGGCTTCTAACAACTTGACGCAAACTCATCATATCAGTCGTCATGAAGGTGAAGTTTAAGGAAAACAACGCTAGAGCTACTAAAGCTAAACCACCTGGCCCGGCTGCACCAGGTCAAAAGAACAAAAAGAAGAAGTTTTTCAAAGATACACGCAAGAAGAAGCAGGGGAGACCCAAACCCGTCCATGTCCCCCTCGAACCTCCCAAAGACCCCCAGCAGTTCTCAGCAAACTGGAAGGCTTTATTAGAGGTAGGTTTATTAATATACTACCATACTACTATATTACTGTCATCACGTTTCCCTGGATGCAAACTGATGAATGTATCATGTATATGGCGTGTCTTTCTAATGTTAGTGATGCTTTACAGATCATGAAGACTAACCCAGAGCCAAAGGTGCAGAACCACAAGAATGATGCGACCAAGAAACCCTCTTCCAAAGAGAAGACCACTAAACCTCGTCCCACATCCTCACAGACAGAGGAAGTAAAACCAGCCAAGCCTAAAACACTGAGTAGCAAAGAGACGGTTGCTGAGGAACTGAGGAAGAAATCCATCAAGAAGAGGAAAGAGAAGGGAGAGAGCGACAAAGAGCAGCCAGCCAAGAAGAAAGAGAAGGGAGAGAGAGAAGAACAGCAGCCAACCAAGAGGAAAGAGAAGGGAGGCACAGACAAACAGCAGCCAGCCAAGAGGAAAGAGGAGGGAGGCACAGACAAACAGCAGCCAGCCAAGAGGAAACACAAGGGAGGCACAGACGGACACCAGCCAGCCAAGAAGGAGAAGGTGTCCCCGCAGCACCGACCCCCGACAGAGTAAGGCCAGCTGTGCTATCCAACATCAGTTATGATAACTGACAGAAGGGGCAAGAAGGTATAGTGGTGGTTGTGTTGTGTGACTCCCTGCCAAACGGTTTTGTGATTAAACCACAAAGTCCACACTTTCTACCTCTAGACATCCTATAACAGGATGCCCTAACCTAACGTATGTCTCTGTAACTTGGTGTAGATGTATCCATAACACTTGTATCAATTAGGTGACTGGAGTTCTAAGAATAAAGAGCAATGTTTATTAAAGGGAAGAACCTAACATAACAAAACAGTTATAACAGCCTCTATAGACCCGAGTATAACAAACCTGCCACATTCTCTGTGCAAACACCAACTGGGATTTGGTGTCAAGTTTAACAGCGGGGCGCTAACTGGTTCCCCGGGTTCTCCGCAGTGCTGACCTGTGGTTTGATGACGTGGACCCGGACGACATTGAGGCAGCGGTGGGCAAGGAGGCAGCCGACGTGGTGAGGAGGCGGACAGACGTCCAGAAGAACACCCCCAAGGACCCCGAGGAGAACCTGGTCAAGACCAATGCCTTCACCGGGTGAGACGACGTGAACACTAGCTTCCCTCGCCAGAACCTACTATCTGGTCCTGTAGCCAGAACTGGTTCTGGTTCTCATTTTGTTTTCAGTAAAACACACACAGTGTTTATTCACCTCAGTCCATTCACCACATATTATTTAAATCTGAGCATAACGATACAAGGCGTTATATATACTTTATACACGTGTGAGAAAATCATGCCAAGGTCTGACAGCCAAGACAGCCAAACATACTACCATGCACTGCATGTAGGCATACATAGTAGTACATACAGTGCTACTCGAGCCCTGACCTCAGCCATCACCAGTCACAAGCTGACTGTCGTGTGACTCTCCTCTTCCTCCTCTCTGTGATACCCGTGGTGACGGCAGGCTGACGCGGGCGGTGGCGATGGACTGTGAGATGGTGGGCGTGGGGCCCGATGGCGAGGACAGCATCCTGGCCCGAGTCTCCATCGTCAACCTCTTTGGGAAGCTGATCTACGACCGCTTCGTCAAACCCACCGAGGAAGTGATCGACTACCGCACGGCTGTCAGCGGGGTCCGGCCGGAGGACGTCAGAGACGGTGGGCCTGAACACCCTTATAGACCTAGGCGCCTATAGACCTAGACACTAGACCTGTACCCAAGACCCAGACCCTTGACCCATAACCTAGACTGCTAAGACTTAGATGCCTATAGACCTAGACACTAGACCCAGACCCTTGACCCATAACCTAGACTGCTGTAGACCTAGACGCCTATAGACCTAGACACTAGACCAATACCTAAGACCCATACCCTTGACCCATAACCTAGACATCTGTAGACCTAGATGCCTATAGACCTAGACCCTGGTCCTAGACATTAGACCAATACCCAAGACCCAGACCCTTGTCCCATAACCTAGACCGCTGTAGACCTAGACCCAACTTTTCCCCCTAACCTATCCCAGACACAGACCTAAATCAAGTGATGGTGGTGGTGATAATGATGATTGGGTTGCTTCAGGTGAGGACATGAAGACTGTCCAGAAGGAGGTAGGAGAGATCTTGGACGGAAGGATACTAGTGGGACACGCAATACAGAACGACTTAAAGGTACGGTACACGCAATACACTATGACTTTAAGGTACCACACACAATACACATTGACTTAGCGGTAGCATGCACATCACATGACCTAGATGTAATAATAACCCAATGAGAACATTGTCACTGTCTTCCCTCAGGTCCTTTTCCTGGACCATCCCAAGAAGAATATCCGTGACACCCAGAAGTACAAACCCTTCAGACAGACTGTCAAGGTAAGCTCCTGGTCCTCCTCAGACATCCAATAATAATAATGATAATAATAGTAATAATAATAATAATATATATTTTTTAAATGTCCCATGATGCATTTGAGAGAATTAAAGCGGAACCAGTCATTTAGCTACACCGCAGATCTTCCAGCAGGGTTGTACTCGGCAGCACCCCCTGCTGGTCAAGGGATTGAGGGTCACCATGTTGTGTTTCCTTTCAGAGCTCTCGGCCGTCGCTCAAAGTTCTCTGCAGAGAGGTGCTCAACGTCAAGGTTCAGCAGGGAGAACACTCCTCAGTATGTATATATTAATATGTATAGGGTCTAATATGTATAGGTCTTTTGGGTGTATATACAGTGAGGTAGTGGACGGGGTAAGAGTTAATCTGTGTGTGTGTGTGTGTGTGTGTGTGTAGGTTCAGGATGCCCAGGCCACTATGAGGCTCTACACGATGGTGAAGAAACACTGGGAGGCGGACATCAAAGCCAGTCGGGCCTCCGGGACCGTGGCCAGGAAACCCCGCCCCTCCAAAGTCAAGTGACCCCCATTGACACCTGATTGGTCCTCCCTGTGACCCCATTGACACCCAATTGGTCCTGAAACCAATCACAGCAGATGGACTTTTATTGTGAAAGCGAAGACCGCCTGAGCATGATGTCATCGGGGGTAAGCTGCAGGAAACGGTACCTGAGAAAAATACAACAAACAAGAGAACCATTCAGAGTAAAAGTCCTGCTTGTCTCAAGTTTGTAATGTTATTATATATGGAGCTTCATGACAGTTCCAAGAGTTGTAAAACCAACATGTATTTCACAGACAATATATGTTCACAGAGTAGATCTCTATCTACACCGAGTGGCTGTTGTGTTGGATTAGTTTCCCCGTAAAAGAGTTCTGTGTTGTGTTGCATTAAAGATGTTTTTTAATAATGTGTTGGAAATCTCCTAAATAATGAGCTATATTGCACAAGTGGGTCAGAAGTCACAAATGCTGTGACCTCTGACCCTGTATCTTGATATTTATTGAACAGTGAGATGTGATTAATTCGTGCAGACTTTTCATGATCCTCGAGGATTCGCTGAATCGGCAAAATGCAAAAAAACATTTTTATTAGGGGCCCGACATTCGTTTGATGTCGATGCCTCAAACTGTAGGAGCAGCAGAAATGTGCCAAAAAACTAATGGATGAAGACTTCCTGCTGGGAGTGGAACACACTGGCTTCTAGGCTATCAAGTTGGTTCTTTTTGTGTTTGGTATTCCACCTAAAATGTCTTGTTCAGATTAAAAACCACGTCACTTTTCGAGGCAATTACTACTACTACTACTACTACTACTACTACTACTACTACTACTACTAACTCTAAAACCAAACATGCAAACCAAAAACCTAACCCTGAGGCGAAACTCTAACCCTAAAACCAAAAACCCAACACTAAACCAAAAAACATATCTAACACTAATAGGAAACACTAACTGTTAAACCAAACCCTGAAACCAAATCCTACTCGAAACCGCAAAAATCCACCGTGCATGTTTTTTTCATGTAGGCTATTTACTTTAATTATGATAGGTAGGCCTAGGCCTTTGGAGTTGCAATAGAACCGTTTATCGCCTGCTATGGCTACCAGCAGAAAGGTAGGCCTACTACGTTTGACTCCTGCTGCTCTAGAAAAACGTCCGCATGACGTTTCGAACTGCCCGTACATTTTTACGAGCGATTATTACGAGCGGTCATTAATCTCACTTCATTTCTAAAATAAACATCAATCCATTCCGTTGTCCATGACTGCAAGAAATGATTCGATAGAAAACGAACCTCCATAAAACGGTTGCATTAAAACATTTTATTCATTCAGGAAGTTGAATGAGACAGTTACAGTTAAAACAGTTTCAGCACATACAATAAGCAGGTTGTCAATTCTGGAGATTTAGAGAGCTGTCGGCAATGAAAAATATAGGCCTAAATTAAACAACTGAATGGTAACATTAAGTACAAAAATACTTGATAACTGTTAAGTAGGCCAATAAAAACCTACATAAAATACAATACATCGAACATCAATTGAGATGAGGCCTAAGCACAAACACAAGTTGATGAAAAATATCCTAATCATTTAACAATGGAGAAGAGGGTGCTTTCAATGAAAAATACGGTTACTAGTGGGTTTTTTTTTGGATAACGTTTGAAGGTTTTTTATGAAACGGTTTTCAAAGTCCAATCAATCATCAGGTGTGACCGCCGTATGACGTAGCCCAAAGCCCAGAATCGGTTTGAGTGATCACGTGACTCGGGAGGCAACCCTCGAACGGACCTGAGGTTCAGACGGCTCGCGACGGGGTCGGCACGTGAGTCTGGAGCGGCACATCATAGGGTCTGAATGCGCGCGAGGAGCTGAATACCGTCCGAGACCACACCTCAAAAACCCCCGATTCATTGATCCGGGATCGATACCACGAAGCCAAGCCCAACCCCAAAAGCGAGTGAGTATCATCGTGTGTTTTGAGTGAGAGTGTGTATGAGTGTGAGTGTGTTTGTGTGTGGTCTGGTGACGTATTCTGCTCATTATACAACCGGTTTTAACGGAGAGTCTCGCGGACATTCAACAAGTACCGATCCTTCAACAATAGGCGCGAACATCCTCTCCTAGCCTTTGATGGCCGTAAGGGCCCCTTAATCGATAACTAATAACTAATCACAGCTGGAGTGTGAAGGAATGAGTCATGCCGTCGATATTCTAAATCTGTGGCAGTAAATAATGGATTCACCCTTTCACACTCATCCTTCACACTCCTCCATCACGCTGCCCTCCGACATGCGCGTGTACTGGGTGTTTCCCGCGTTCATGCACCTGCACATAGAAAGATGTGAATATGAAAATGATTTGCGCGCGCGCGTGTGTGTGTGTGTGTGTGTGTGTGCTTGTTTGTGTGTGAATGTGTTCGCGCCGTTTGTATGTGCGTGCGCGTGTGTGTGCGTATTTGGGTGCGCGCATGTGTGTTTAATTGGATATAGGTGGTTATTTAGATATTGCAGTCTTTTATAGTGAAGTATTTTAGTTCAATACAATATAAAATAAAATAAAAATATACATATACAAAATTATATAT
>JAOPJK010000066.1:824109-834305 GCA_027123565.1 Phycis chesteri
GTCATTTTTTTTTACCACAGTAATAAAGCAAATGTTTCTGAATAGAATGAACGCACACATTTCTGTTTCTTTCTCTTCCAAGTCTAAAATGTTACTTGATACCCAATTCCCAAATTGAAAGGAATTTCTAAACCAACATAATGTAATAATATCAATACTTTTATAATTAATTAAATCCACATTAGCTGGATTCTTTTTTTGCCATTGTTCTATTTTGTTCATAATGTAATCATATATGAGTTTATAAGTTAAGCAAAACATAATCTTATCAAATCAAATAGTTTTATCATATAATCATTTCTATTCCACTTGCAACCTTCATGCAACAGATATCATTCAGATCCCATGATATCAGATGATCAAGCAAAAAAAAAAGAAAATCAATACATACATTCATATATGCAATATACATGCAATATACATTGATGCTGGAAACGCACTGTGCACATATATATGTAAATAAACAGATCTATTTTTAACCTTAAGAGTGCACAGACCTAATAGGCAGTTGACTTGTAATGTCTGCTTTCTGTGTTGCCATCTAAATGTATTGACGGTTTTCAATGTCATGAGCTACATGATCGCCATGATCGAGACTTATTGATAGTATGTTTTATAAAAGTGGTGTAGATTTTTGTTAAAATTCTGTAAGTACTTGACTTGTGTTGTCCGTGTGTATATCACTGTTAAGAAAGGAGTTTTTTGTGGCTCTTTTAAGCAAATGTTTGTGCTTCAGTTTTCTTTCCTTTTTTTTTTTTACTAATGTGCAATGATCTGTTGTGTGGAATCGGAGCTGTATGCAGAGTTGGGGGTTTTAGTTGATGGACTTTTAAAGCTCTTTTGTTTAAAGACCCATGTGCTTCCAAGATAATGAGCTTCTCACATTTGAGGAGGGTTTCCATTTCGTATACAAGCTTAATGTGTGAATCCTTTACTGGCAACAACATGGAATGTTGTTAGAAGTAGTTTCACAGAACCAAACAAGACCAGATCACTATCTTACACATCTGGAGACAAACCATCACTATGTTACACATCTGGAGACAAACCATCACTATGTTACACATCTGGAGACAAACCATCACTATGTTACGCATCTGGAGACAAACCACTATATTACACATCTTGACACAAACCATCAATATAGTTTTTCATGGTTTCACCACTATAGTTATTCACTGTTTCACCACTACTTATTCAGCATTTCACTGCTACAGTAATTCATAGTCTCACCTCTAGAGCGATTCACTGTCTCACCACTACAGTAATTCATAGTTTCACCACTACTTATTCAGTGGTTCACTGCTACAGTAATTCATAGTTTCACCACACCCGCATTGATCCAATCAAACTCACACATCGTTTCCCCCCACATTTAAACCACATGATCCCATTGGTTGTCTCCAGAAGAACCATGTACGTTCGACTCCACAAGGTGAGAGACGTTAGCGCAAGAGACTAAACGTGTTTAAACCCAACACAAATAAACACACGTTAATGTGACACAAAATACTTGTTGCCGTGTTGCGTACATGCCTGCATGTCTATCATCCACAGTTGTTGCGCACATTGGTTTTTTGATCGCCTACATTTGTACATTTGGTGCAACGACACCTTATGCTGTAGGCTGGCGTCGACGTATACGTAGACGTAAAACGGTTTGCAACAACGGTTCACACATATCATGCAGAAGCATGTCGAGGCCTTCGGTCTTTCAATGGTTCACGACACAAAGAGAAGTTCTTCTCAGTTAACAGTTTAATGAATGTTATTTTTTTGGGAGCTTCGTGAATATGTAGATATTGATACACAATTGTGCTACATCATCATGCTCTCATACACATGATGTCTAGTGGTACAAATAATGGAGAAAAAAAAATGCACAAATGCCATTGGCTATCTCTTCCAACATCGATTCATATCTCTAATATTGTTGACATTGAAACACTATATAACTGTAAAGCTGTGTTAAGAATGCCAGTTTGTAGATCTTCAAATGAGGCTGCTAAGTGTTGGCCACCAGTTGGACTACAGGGACGTTTTATTAATTTGCCTGTAAGGGAATGCTTTTGCAGTGGCCACAGTAAAATGTACCAGACTTGTGTGACTGCACAGCTCCCGTCACCTTCATTTGAACATGGAACATCTGTGATTTGTAATGTAAAGTGCTCATATTAGCAATGGAATGTTCAAATAGAGTGCATTGTAGGGTAATGGTTTGAGTGAGTTCAAGTCACCCTGGGACTTTTGAAAACTGTTTAAAGACCTCTATGAGGCCCACGTAGGCACTGATGTCAATATCAAGAATCAATGGCAGCCGGTGAGACTGAGCTAGCAATACTTGCTGGGTGGCTGGTTCTAACTAGAATGTACAGTATAAATCCACACAGTAAAGACCAATATATATATTAAAATCATATTCAATACATTGTTGAATTTGTTTGTATTCAGTGTTTTTACACGATAATTGTCAAAGTATTGTTGACATCACGTCTCTTGAGTGTTGGTAATATGTTGCTAAACGGACGGACGTATGGTTACCACAAGCTTCACGTTTGTGACGAGACCTTGCTAACGTTGCCAATGTTTCACCAATCCTGCTGCGGTAATTATAATTCACAATAGAAATTGTAAATCTATAACGCCGTGTCTAAATCTAAATATATTTTTGCACCGTCACGGTTGCCATGGTGACATCCCCTGCCTGCATCTTCCGCACCGTGCGGATCCTCTCAGATAACTTACAGGTTACCAACACTCGGAGCTCATGTCCTGCCGCGCTACCGACTGTGTTCGCTTTTACATTCGAACTGTTCACACGCTTCTCAAGACGTCTGTTCTCATGACGACAGGGGAAGAGCGCTTGAGACCGATGGCTGGATGGCGTTGTTGTAAATGTAATGTGCATGGATGGATGGGTGAGGCAATGCCGGATGGATGGACGAGTGATGTCGATGGAGGGATGAATGAATAACTTTGACGGATGGATAATTGTCTCATTGTGTGTCTAGTATCTTGTAATGTCCCCCACGACTGTTCTTGTTGTTGAGATGTGTGTTTGACTCTCATAAGCCCAGTCACCCAGCAGTCTGCAGGTAATGGTTACCCTGCACTATCACATGACCCACATTACTCACGTAAAACAACCACAGCACAACTACGATAACACGCTCCATAACGACAGTGCTGCCACATTACAGTGTTCACACTCACACTCACAACTACACATAGCACACCAAACACGTTACCATACTACACATGACTGCAACTATGTGGTAGCCCACAGATACATCTACGGTAACTCACTCCATTGCCACGCTGTGTTTACTGTGCATGTTTGTCACAAAGTCAGTAAATACTTACCTATCTGAACTGAACACTAAGTCATCGGCTGATCCACATGTATTTAAACAAATATGCTCAATTAAAGGTTTAATTATTAGCTGATCATGAGAGAGAGACTGTGATGACGGCAGGGACGAGCTGGGGACTAAATGCTGTGTCTTCCTTGTGTCCACAGTGTTGAGCTTCTAGAGTGGTTCCTTCTTAACAAGGAGATTTGGATGGAGAGGCACCGCTGGGGCCAGAACTGAGGGACCGGACCTCTGGCGGGAAACCAGAGACCATCTGCACGCCACCTTCTTACCAAAACTAACCAACTAACTAATCATCATCACGGAGAACCTTCACACCTTTAACCTTCTCCGACGTTCTCCAGGACATCCTGACAGACTTTGCACTGACTCACTTTGGGAGAAAGAGACTTCCTGTCACATGACACATTTTCAAAGGACATCACCGCGTGGTTTCGCTCCATCTTGCAGCAGAATGACGGACTGACCCACTGAGCAACTTCACCCATCACTGTAGCATCTCCGCTAACAAACTGTAGCATTTGTTGACTGGAAACCTTTGTTCGTTGTCCTCAACAGCGTGGCGGGGGGATTTTATGCATTGGGAGATGTTGTAGATGTTATTCTACACCTAAACTATTCCATTCACGTGTCAAATCGTACATGAGTGACAGAGAAACAGTCTTAACTCTCAGAACCTTTCAATGTCCCATAAAATCTTTATCCATCAACTTGGTAAAAAAAACAACAACTCACACACAAACAACACAATCTATATCTATATATATATGTATATATTTACGTGTGATGTGGACATGCCATCGCAAAACCAACAATTACATTCAATTACCAGCAAGGACTTCCCTCCTGCTGGTAAAAACCAAGTCTTCCATCCGCTTCCGAAAACCTACCGTCCAGAAACATAGCACTCAACTGCACTACCCGCCAACCCTCATGTAGCATCAGCACCAAACTCAGCCCTTACAGCGCCTAATCTATCACAACATATGCAACAACTAGGGGAAAAGCCTGGCGTTCTCTGTCTCTCATGTAGCGATGCGCATCCTACCTATCTGCCTGATGGCGTACGTTGTTTACTCTCGACTCGGAGGAACATCCCATAGTTTGGGAGTCTTAATGTCCCGGCTCCACCCCTCCCACCTTCCCCTAAGCTACGCACATGATAGACAGACAATGTCCGACAGCATCGCTCACATCAATCACGAGGAGAAGAGACGAAAAGGCAACACAGCTCGCCGATCCCACGTCAACGCGGCACAAAAGGACACTGCCACGTCCTGTCAGGAGCCAATCCTCTCAAATGAGCCAATCAGGAGAGATGATTCACCTTGACGGGAAGCCTACACTGCCAATGAGGCACAAGAACCCTGAGACACCTACTGCCCCCATCTCTCTCTTGCCCCCCCTAGCTGCCAGTGGCTGCTCGCAGAGCTAGTCCAGCCTACGGTGAGGAGAGGACGGACGACCAAGGGAACACCTCGAGGGAGAGGAGCCGGAGACCGACGGGACCAAGAGCTCACCAGGAGGAAGGATGTGTACAAAGAGAACATTTATATTTTAATAAACTAAAGGCTGGGATATCTGAGGAAGATTGACAGCAGCACATGAGAAAGAAAAAAAAAACTAAACAAAGAAAAATATGCTAATTTTAGGGAATAAACAAGTTGGCACGTGCAAGGCGAGGAGGAGGGTGTCAAAGGCATAGTGGGAAGTTTCCCTGGAAAAGAGAAAGTTTCCCTGGAAAAGAGGAAGTTTAAACACTCCTGAGTATGAACAAGGACATGGTTAACCATGGGTTGACCCTGACACAAAACAAATGATTAAAAAAGAACAAAAGATAATGCATTTTTCTAACTTTGGTAACCAGCATGACTACACTGCATGCCTGTCTTTCCTGCAAGCCCTTAGTTGAACACAAGGGGTGCTAGAGACACAAAAAAAATATATATACAAAATGAATTTAAAAAAATGTTATATGCAATTAATGTTAAAAAAAAGAAGATTATAATGAAAGAGAAGAGCTATATTTTGTTTTGAAGAGTAAACAATGTGAATATTGAAACATGTATGTTTAAACAATGTTTTGTTTAATGAGATCTCTGCTACTACTGCCCCTCATCATGTCCTCATGTAGACTGTGTTCCCGAGTTGTGCTCATTCAATCAAAAGGATCGTCAACCCTTTAGCGCACCATAGCATCCTATAGCTGGGGAGGACACCTGGCGTAGCAGCAGCAGCTACATCATCCTTTACTCTATCTGCTTTTTCCTTTGGCAATAATAAACAAGCGTTGTCATTTGATTGTAGCACCGCCAGAGGAGGTACGCTAGTCATCTTAGCACCAACCAGTGGGAGAGGGGCTTGGTTCCAGGCTCCTCCCCCTTACCTGAGTAGGCGGGAGAAGAGCTGGACGTATCCAATCACTGGCCAGTGTCTGGTCGCAGGTGATAACGTATTGGCCAATAGTAAAGAGTTTGAGAGATTTTCGGTTTGCATGGGACCGGCCGTCGTTCCTATTGTGTGTTGAAAGGACTCAGGTGTTGTTGTGATTGCTGTGGACGTCGCTGGTTGGCTAGTATTTTTCTTACTCATCAGTTCTAGTATATAATGATAACGTGAACACCTCACAGTGATGCATGCATTATGACTTGATTGTTGACCTCTGTAGGGGGAAGTAGTTCCCATCTCCCCCCCAGGGACTCGTCAAGAGAACACTGTGTCCTAGAGCACATCCGTCTTCCATGGTGGGTCGACTGCCACCCCTATACCCCGTGGGGGGTGGGCGGGGTGGTGGGGGTGGGGGGGGTGGGTGAGAGTGTGTGTGAAGGTAGCTCGTCTTGTGCCGTGTTCGTACGTTAGGTGGTAAGGTCCCGCATCCAACCCCCCCATCGTACGTTAAGGTGGTACGGTCCTGCATCCAGTCCCATCGTCTTGTCTGTCGTCTTGCGAGCCGGCAGCTCACCGCGTCACATGACACAATCATGTAAGCACCCGCCATAGCGACCAAGAGCTTCCAAACTGATGTCACTGAGGTACTTTATAAAAGCTGCCACCGGTGTCCACTGGGCCCAGGCCGCTCCAGCTTGGATCAGTGGTTCCCCTCGTTTCAGGTCCAGCCGTCAGGTTCCGGCTGGTCCAGACCTGTTCCTGCTGTTCCCAGAGAGTTGCTAGGATCCAAGCTACAGGGGGTGGGCTATAAGTACGGTAGCAGCTACTGAAGGATTTAGCTGGGTCTTCGCTGGTTGTACAGGCTCTCGTTTATTTTATTTTTTACTTGGGATTTAAAAAAAAATGGACCATGGTATTTTCTGTTCCCTTTCAGATTTAAAACTAGGATATTAGTTCCGACCTAGAGGGCACTCTCAGTGAGATGTTGATATCTTGGAGGTCTATGGTTTCTCAGCAGCTCTGAGATCCGCATGGCAAAGTGTGAAGCTACCATCTCACCACTAGTCTGTTGTTGAGTTGGCCATCGTGTCATTGTGCCCATGCCACATGCTGGCTCCTGTTCTATGCGTGACACTGCCATTGATTTGAATGACTGCCAATGTCTAAATGCTAAGTCTGTTTTTCATGACGAAGGGTTCAATACAGTTGTGATGTATTATCTCAGATCGGTTTCTTACCCTTTGATTTGTGTGCCTGGTTTTTAAAACCAATTTTGTTCATAGTGTGATTTGCTTTTGTATGAATTTATGTACAATCAACATCCTCTTTTCACAGACACACTGCCAGTGTGGTCACTGGGGCCCCAGTGTGTGCTTAGGGGCCCCAGTGTGAAACGTTTTTGTGTAACCATGTGTACCCCAGAGACAATTAGTAAGTACATTCACACCAAAATTGAAGTTGTCGTTTTGGTTACGATTGTGTTTTACTTTACTTTACTAGAAAATGGAATACACTGGACGTAAAAGTTACACCCCCGAATAGATAAACATTCCCAATGATAATAGTGAAACTAAAAGTGCTATTATTCACGTGCATTCGTTATTATCGTAAGCATTCCAAAGATACAACGTGTTCTTGTTGACTCACATGCTGTAACCTGATGTAAAACAGACTTAGTGACTGGTCCATTTTACTGTTGCCATGGAGACTAGATACGAGTGTGTGAGGGAGGTGGGGGGTGGGTGGGGGGGTAGGGGGGTTAGTGGTCACTGGTGTGTCCGAACGAGACTTATGCCGGATTTTATTTTTGAAATGTTGGATCACAAAGATGACTCATCTAAACTGTATAAAGTATATTTCAACGGAATGTTCATGATCTATCTTTTTATATTTTGAAGAGAAAAAAAACTGAAACATATCAATAAAGTGTCACAACTGAACGGATTTGGACTGAAGAGACTTACAATGTATGAATGTCAAAACTATCTAATGTGAAGCTGAATAGCAGCTGTATTCAGATGCTTTTACAAAGACATAATGGCTTAAAATCATCAAAATGAACTTTAAATAAATGAAAAAAGTTAATGGTTTTGTCTAACTGTATCTTGTTTCTTTGCAGTGTGCAGGGATTAGAAGTAACTAAACCCCAAGTAATGGTAATTACAATAGGCATTAGAGTATTAATTAATAGGAAGTTTATCCCAGGGGGGGGGGGGGAATCAGTGGTGAAAGCATCAAGAGTCAAGATAAAGCGGCTTTTTACGAATAATCTGATATTTTAAGTTTGTCAAAATTGCCAAAATGTGTAATATCCCTGTTAATATTAGTGAAATTGGCAAATATGTTTTTGCCCCATTGCACAGAAAAAAACTTTTTTGGATACCAAAATATTGACCATTGTTGGGTGGCACTGTTGGATAAGGCTGAGTAAGATTGGCCCCTGGATAAGGCTAGGTCTGGGTAAGGTGGGCCCCCCGTGGGTAGCCCTATACCGCACTGCAAGGGCGAGTTGGGGAAGCCGGACATTTGATAGGCTGAGTGAAGGTTGTACCAGCCCATGACCAACAGACATGGAGGGAGGGGTCTTCCTTAGATTGAATTTCAACAAGACAGCATTCTCAAATATTTTCAAGACATACGTGATATAGGGAGCGAAAGAGTTGCACCACGAGAAGAGAGTCTTCGCGACGTACAGCACGATGACAGACTGACATGGAGAAAGACAGAGAGACGACCCCGGAGCAACACAACACAATGTGACTCATTTACCTGACGTTTGAGTTCAAGTGAGTTGTTTCACTGAAGTTATGCTTCACTATTCATCTCAGGCATTTACATTTATTCCAAAAACATGTTCTGACGCTCTCCTCAAGTTAGCTGAGCAATATTCTTGACCAAGAACTAGACTTACATCAAAATCTATATAATACTTAAACTATGCTCAACACATTAACATATATTGTATCTATGATTATTCCTCATAAAAATTAGGATAGAAATTATGATCTGGGAACCTCCTGACACCTTGCCGTAAAAAATCAGCATATCTTCAGGAGAACATTTGTTACCCAAGGAAAGTATTTGATCTGTTTGACGTGTTAGGAATTATAGGTATGATGATAGGTATAACATGTTACTCTAGATAAGGTCTTGACTGGTCAAAAGGTTCTCCAACAGATCCATTGCTGTGCTTGCAGACTTCTTGTGTAGGTAAACCCAGAGGTTCACTAGAGCAGGAGGTTGCGAGGAAGGCGCGAGGAGGACCCTCTGTCCCACAGCGGAGACAGCATGGAGAACAGCAAGGGAGGAGACGCGGGAGGAGGCCAGGACGCGGGAGTGGGAGCCGCTAAAGACGGCGAGGCGGAGACGCACAAGCAGTTGAAGGAGCAGCTCAACAGCCAAGAGAAGGGCGAGAAGGAGCTCAAAGCGTGCGAGAAGGAGAGGAGGAGGAGGTCCGGCTCCCTGTGGCGGAGTGGCTGGGCGCTGAGCCAGAGGCTGGCCATCAACGTCTCGGGGATGCGCTACGAGACCCAGCTGCGGACTCTGGCCCAGTTCCCGGACTCCCTGCTGGGAGACCCCAGCCGCCGCCTGCGCTACTTCGACCCGCTCCGCAATGAGCTTTTCCTGGACCGCAACCGCTCCTGCTTTGACGCGATCCTCTACTTCTACCAGTCCGGAGGGCGGCTCCGAAGGCCCTCTAACGTGCCTCTGGACATCTTCCTGGAGGAGGTGAGGTTCTACGAGCTGGGGGATGAGGTCATGATCCGGTTCAAGGAGGATGAGGGCTTCCCCCGGGAGGAGGAGATACCCCTGCCCACCAACCGGATCCACAGGAGGCTCTGGATGCTGTTTGAGCATCCAGAGTCCTCCTCGGGGGCGCGCATCATTGCCATCATTAGCGTGATGGTCATCGTGGTGTCCATCCTCATCTTCTGCCTGGAGACGCTGCCGGACTTTAGGAACGAGAAGGAGGCGAGGGAGGTACAATGTCTAGTGTAGATCTACAGTCAGTCCATAGTGGGACCAAAACAGCCAACTCTCTGAAAAGGGAAGGGAAATTGTCTAAATGTAGGATTCATGTTGGGATCTCTGTTGGGGAAACTGTTTTAACTGACAGTTTGAGCTTGAGTTTGCTAGAATTCTGGAAATGTGTTTGAACTTGAACACAGTAACTTGATCTGACTTACGACACGGGTAAATACAGTACATGGCCAGTCACCACGAGGTTTAAATGGAAAGATGCCAGTGGAGGGGGACACGGGCCGAATGTATGGCCAGATTATTTTAGTCAGCTGTTAAATGTGATCTGCTGGGATATGGTAAGGGAAGGCAGCACAGGGATCATACTTCATACTACAAATAAAGAGAGAGAGAGAGAGAGAGAGAGAGAGAGAGAGAGAGAGAGAGAGAGAGAGAGAGAGAGAGAGAGAGAGA
>JAOPJK010000066.1:1384196-1394255 GCA_027123565.1 Phycis chesteri
GTGTGTGTGTGTGTGTGTGTGTGTGTGTGTGTGTGTGTGTGTGTGTGTGTGTGTGTGTGTCTGTTTGTGTGTGTGTGAGTGTGTCTCTGTGTGTGTGTCTTGCTCCACCCGTCAGCCAACTAGTTATTTTTTCCAGAGTGCTGGAAGGTGAATGGTTCACGCAGAGGAATATATAGATAAATCTACCGCATCCCATCCCACAAAAAAAAAAAAAGTCGCAGCAGAGCTGGGGGGGGAGGGAGAGAACGCTGTTGTATTTTCTTACAGCGCATTCCTTGTGCGTGTCGCCTGGCGTCCCTATCCGGCGCGCCATCACCCCCCTTATCGTACTGTCGGTGCGTGCGCTTATCTGACGCGCCGTCTGTCTGCCTGCATGGCTGTGTTTGTGGCCGTGCGGCTGAGTGTCTGAGGCACATAAAATGAGTGCCACTGTGTGGTGATGATGATGAAGATGGTGATGATGATGATGATGATGATGATGAAGATGGTGATGATGATGGTGGTGGTGGTGATGATGATGATGAAGATGGTGATGATGATGGTGGTGATGATGATGAAGATGGTGATGATGATGGTGGTGATGATGATGAAGATGGTGATGATGATGACAATGACGATGATGATGATGTTTTCAAATCAATTTATAGAACATGTGAGGTTTTATTTTGTATTTATTTTTGCGTTTCACTTTAATGAAAGAAAAAAAAAACGAGAAAAAGAGGCATCTGGCATAATTGAAAGGAAGTATTATTTTTTTAATTTGAGTAAATATTAGCAAACATATCAGA
Source organism: Phycis chesteri (assembly GCA_027123565.1). NCBI lineage: Eukaryota > Metazoa > Chordata > Actinopteri > Gadiformes > Phycidae > Phycis > Phycis chesteri. The sequence goes on from JAOPJK010000066.1 coordinate 1,384,985, forward strand.
GACGACACCAGCAAAGTGATACACAGCAGAAGTTCCAATATGCGCTCACCGGCTGTTCCTCAGAATGTCCTTTTGGCGAATCAAGATGAGAAAATCTGGGGGAATTATCAGAAGCAAAGAGTTAGCAGTTTTCATACATCACTTTTTGTGATTAGGTAAACCTCAGTGTTGCTACCAGGCTTTCCGGGGGTCCCCAAATACAATGCAGCCCCCCCCCCAAAACCATTGTGACTTAGCCCAAATAAATGTTGGCGGACATTTTGGGAGTTGTTGGTTAAAGGCAATCTTTGAACATTTGTCACACATTTGAGCGTGGATCTGGGGAGCAAACTCACTGAACAATTTTCCCCATTTGTAGTGCGATGACTAGACCATGTAAGGCCAAGGCCCACAGCACACAAAGCGAGAATCGTACTTCATGTTTGTGATTCGAAATAGAATTTGGGCCGTAGATTGGGGTGTTCCCTCTCAAATTCGTATCATGAAGGCTGTATAGAATGCATTTGTTCTGTATTTATTCCATAGTACGTCTTAACACATTGTAAGAGAGGCTCATTTCATTGGACTGGAAACATTAGAAATTTGGATAGAATATCCAGAACCCTCCCAGACTTTCATTTTTACCGGCACTCAGTTTTGGCGCGCCCACAATTCAGACACCCCAACTCCCTCCCTCCCCTCCCTCCCTCCACCCCCCCTAAGGGAGAGCTCACCATGACCGGGGACATGGAGGACCTGCAGAACGCCATCTTCCTGGACGTGGTGCCCGGCGGCTGGACCCAGCGGGCCTACCCGTCCATGGCCGGCCTGAGCCTGTGGTTCACCGACCTGCTGGCCCGCATCAAGGAGCTGGAGGCCTGGGCCGCCGACTTCTGCCTGCCGCCGGCCGTGTGGCTGGCCGGCTTCTTCAACCCCCAGTCGTTCCTCACCGCCATCATGCAGGCCATGGCCAGAAGGTGGGGGTGTGCCGCTGCACGCAGGGGGCCTGGGTGGCTTAGAGCGTCCCCCCACACACACACACACACGCACACACACACACACTAACACGCACACGCACACATACACACACACTAACACGCACACGCACGCACACACACACACACACACTAACACACACACACACACACACACACACTAACACGCACACGCACACGCACACACACTAACACGCACACACACACACTAACATGCACACGCACACACACACACACACTAACACGCACACACACACACACTAACACGCACACACACACACACACACACACTAACACACACACACACACACACACACTAACACGCACACGCACACACACTAACACACACACACACTAACACGCACACGCACACACACACACACACTAACACGCACACGCACACACACACACACTAACACGCACACGCACACACACACACACTAACACGCACACGCACACACACTAACACGCACACGCACACACACACACACACAATAACAGACACACTAACACACACTAACACACACACACACACACACACACACTAACACACACACACTAACACACACAGACTAACACACCGCCCGGGCCGTTGGAAGTCTGTTTCAAAGAATCGGCTTTTGTTTGTGCGAGTTTGACTAGAAGCAGCGTTTCTAAAACTATGGGTTGGAATGCAAAAACGGGTTGGGGTCCAGTTGGAGGTTTAGTCTCTTTCATGCCCACACATCTGTACTGCGGGGAGCCCAGATTTGAGTTAGCAAGGCCCAGAAAACCCAGAGACGTGTTTCCACCAATCGCGCCGCAGCAAAAAGCTTTTGAATTACAATCGCCAGCACTGATTCAAGAGTTGCAACATTTTTTACTGTTGATACATGAAGTTACTTTACTGGGCTGGTACCCAGATGACATTATCACATTCACTCACTTCTAATTTGTCTGTTTGCGCTTCCGTCCATGTCTGAATAAAGGACTTGCATGTAGGTACGCATTGGGGACTGTCAGGGACAATTTCCTTTAAGCCTCGCTGTGGAGAAACTCCCTTTAGTGTTAGCGATATAAAAATTCGCCGGGGGTTCACCCGTGATTGTCAGATTAATTATCTCCGTGTCACACCAAACGTCTTTTAAATAATTTGTCCTTTTTTTTTTTTTTTTTCGTCGGTTTGGTTTCGTTTTATTTTGTTTTGTTTTTTTTCCACCTTATCTCCTCCTCCGTTACCGAAGCCCGTTCACGAGTCACAAACAGAGCGTTTGTTCTCGTGTCTTCACAGGAACGAGTGGCCCCTGGACAAGATGTGTCTGCAGTGCGATGTCACCAAGAAGTGCCGCGAGGACTTTAGCGCGCCGCCGCGGGAGGGAGCCTACGTCCACGGGCTGTTCATGGAGGGGGCGCGCTGGGACACGCAGGTGAGCCGCCGCACGCCGCCCGCCACCGCTGGTTTGACTCGTTTGTCACGTTGTCGCGCGGGACAGAGATATTAGACGGCTAATTACGGCGAACTGGGGAGGCGCGAGACAGGCGCTGGGAGATGCACACACACAACTACACGCACGCACGCACGCACGCACGCACGCACGCACGCGCACACATGCCAGCACGTTGATTGCACAGCTAATGCCTCTGTGTGTCCGGTGCCACTGATCCTTACCCGGGACACTCGGCATCGAACCCTCCCCCCCCGCCACACACACACACACACACACGCACACACACACACACACACACAAAGCCGGCGGCTTGAAAACAAACTAAAAAGGAGGAACAGTCATTTTATTTTTGAGCTGAAATCCAATGGAAAAAAAACAAAACGCGCCGCCTTCATTAACATATCTCGGCGTGCCCTTTGAGCAAGTTCATTTTTAATTGTTTTTATTTAATTTTGGGGGTATTTTTTATGTCTATCCAGTTAGCGTTTGGCCACCGGGGCCCCCCCCCCCACACACACACACACACACACACACACAAACATGCACACAAACACACACACGCACACACAAACATGTACACACACACACACACACACACACGCACACACGCACGCACACACGCACACGCACACACACACACACACTCACACGCACACACACGCACACGCACACACACACACACACATGCACACACACACACACACACACACACACAGTGCATTACTCAGCTCTCTCGGAGGTTCCATCCGTCCACATGCCTGCAGCTCCAACACTCACTCCCACATCTCCAAGAACATCCCTGTAGACCTGCTAATGAGGGAATGTGCACAGCATGCACTTAACACTTAAATCACTCTTTGGAGCCGCCGTTGCGTTTCTCTCCGTCTCTCTTTCTCTCCTCCCTCTCTCTCTCCCTCTCTTTTGCTCCCTCTCTCTTTCTCTCCCTGTCTCTCCCTGCCTTTCTCCCTGTCTGTCTCTCTCTCTCTCTCTCTCTCTCTCTCTCTCTCCCTCTCTCTCCATCTCGCTCTCACTCTCTCTCTCTCTCTCTCTCTCTCTCTCTCTCTTTCTCTCCCTCTCTCTCTCTGTCTCTCTCTCTCTCTCATTAAAGTTGGAGGCAGCTAAGAGATGCCCCACTAGTGCTCTTGCAGCACTCCTCCACCCACCCTCCGCTCCCACTCCTCCTGTGGTCTATCGTCTCCTCTCCTCTCACGCGTGTCCTTCTCTCGCTCTGTCTCTCGTGCTCACTCTCTCTCTCTCTCTCTCTCTCGCTCTCGCTCTCGCTCTCTCTCTCCTCCTCCTCCTCTCGTCTGCGCTCGTCTCTCCTCTTCTGTTAACTTTGATTCCATTTTCTTTCCCTTTTGGTTTTTCTCCTCTCCTGGTTTCTCCGCTCTTTCTCCTCCTCTCTCTCTCTCCTCCTCTCCCCTGCCTTGTGCTTGTCCTCTCTGTCCGTGTCCTCTGTTCCCGCTCTGTTCCCCTCCCCACTCTCCTTTTTCCAATCTCTCTCCTGTCCTCTCATCTTTCCTCTCTTCTGATCTTCCCTCGTCTCTCCGTCTTCTGCTGCCCTTTCCAGGGTGTGCTCCTCTCTCCTGTCTGGGCTCCTGTCTCCTCTGCTGCCTCTGTCACCTCTTTCTCTCCCTTCTTTTGCCTTCTGTTTCTCCCTTTTTCTTCTCTTCTCTACTTCTCTACTCTACTCTCTTTCTCTCCCTCTCTCACTTGCTCTCTCTCTTGCTCTCTCCTCTCTCTCTCACTCTCTCTCTCTCTCTCTCTCTCTCTCTCTCTCTCTCTCGCTCTCTCCCTCTCTCTCTCTCTCTCTCTCCCTCTCTCTCTCTCTCTCTCTCTCTCTCTCTCTCTACCTGTATCTTGGGATGCACTGATGGCCATGATGCTCCACTCAGTGATGCTGTCTGGGAGGGCGGTCGTCATGGTGACAGACACCAGCCTGTAGGTCACGTGACACATCAGCACCCCGACTGGCATCACACCACAGTTGTTGGTGTAGTTGGTGTACAAGGGGCGGGCTTACCCATCCCTTCCGTCCGGCGTGCCCGGGAGGCGGACGTCCTTCCACAGCCATGACTCATAGAACTTGGAGCGCAGGTACACGTTGTACTCCTCCATGTACTCCCCTTCGTCCCCACCGTGGTATTCCTCCTCCTCCACCTCAGGAAGTATGCCTCTTACCGCAGAGCCCATCATTACCCTTCGAGAAATGGCTGAGAATACAGGAAGAACCATGTTAGCCTTTTATACACCTTGTTATGTTTCCATGTAGTAGACGCTTTGATGACATGAAGTGACTTTAACATGCATGTCTATATATATATATATATATATATACAGTATATATTATTATACATAATACCCTTTCGCCCGCACAGTTCATGGGGATTGCAGAGAACCGTACCCGGGAAGCCGTTGGGCGGCTGGGTGGGGTCCACCACCTGGCCGTGCAGGCGGCCGCAGCAGTGGCGGAAGGCGCGGATGCACTCCCAGCCCTCGGTGATGTAGAGCGAGCGACGTGCGCAGGAGTACGGCATGGCCACGGCCCGCAGGCCGGCCCGACAGCACCGCCGCTGGAGCTCCCCCTGGTACTGGGCCTCTGGAGCAACGGAACCAGCCTTCACTAAACGTTGGCAGTAACATGTGTGACGTAGGCGGTAACATGTATGACGTTGGCGGTAACATGTACGGTATAACGTAGGAGGTAACATGTATGACGTAGGAGGTAACATGTATGACGTAGGCGGTAACATGTATGACGTTGGCGGTAACATGTACTGTATAACGTAGGTGGTAACATGTATGACGTTGGCGGTAACATGTGTGACATAGGCGGTAACATGTATAACGTGGGTGGTAACATGAATGACATTGGCGGTAACATGTATGACGTAGGCGGTAACATGTATAACTTAGGCGGTAACATGTATGACGTGGGCGGTAACATGTATGACGTGGGCGGTAACATGTATGACGTAGGCAGTAACATGTATGATGTAGGTGGTAACATGTATGACGTAGGAGGTAACATGTATGACGTAGGTGGTAACATGTATGATGTAGGCAGTAACATGTATAACGTAGGAGGTAACATGTATGATGTAGGTGGTAACATGTATGACATAGGCGGTAACATGTATGATGTAGGAAGTAACATGTATAACGTAGGAGGTAACATGTATGACGTTGGCGGCAACATGTATGACGTAGGAGGTAACATGTATGACGTAGGCGGTAACATGTATGATGTAGGCAGTAACATGTATGACTTAGGCGGTAACATATATGACATAGGCGGTAACTTGTATAACATAGGAGGCGGGGGCAGAACTACATTTCCACACTTCCTGCCAAGTACACAGACATTTTTGTTCAGCGAACACTCTTTCACCCGCCAGGACTTTGGACACAAATCAATACGCAGCAAGTCAGCGAGCCGCGGCGAGGCCTCTTGCACTTTGGGCCAGGGTCAGAACCTTTGGGTTCTGAGTTCCTCTGCCGCTAGAACATCCAGTGTTCATGTCTCATACTTACTATGTGAAGTGAATGTCTGCAGAAATATATAACTTGCACATTTCATATAAACATGTCTGCTATTCGGTCATTTAGCAGAACGTAGCAGTCATGAAGGAGCAGGAAGGAGCTCCGGCCCTCTTCCTTCATGGCTGATGGGACGCTCACCCAGCTGGGCCCGGCGCTTCAGCAGCTCAGCAGAGCGCCTCGATCTTCCACTGGCTGGACACTTTATCGCTGGGAGGGCAAACACATTGACCCATAAAGGCACAATACTGGCAAAAAAAGGGCACAACGAAAACCTGAGTGACCAACAACCCTATTCTAGGAAGCAACCAAAAATGGATTTTGTTAAAGAGATATAAAAGGACAACATAAACATGACCTAAACAACATTCATGAACACGGCCGGACCCCAGAGCCATTCCACCAAGCCTGTGGCTGTGGGGTGAGGCTTCCGGGGGCACTGTGTCAGTCTTGTACACGTTGTTATATGTTTCCATTTAGTAGACCCTTTGATAACATCAAGTGAATTCAAACTACAATTATCGTCCAAAACCCTCCCTGGTACCAGTCCTGGTCTGGGCTACAATTGCTGGTTCAGGTCTTGGCTCACCTGGTCTGGGCCACAGGTGGTGGTTTAGGGGCTAGTCTTGGCTCACCTGATCTGATGGTGGTTCCGGCTCCTAAGTTGGAGGTGAAGAGCAGCCCTGCATTGGTGAAGACCATCAGTCCGTTGGCCCCCCCCCCCCGGGTGCAGCCCAGGTCCCCGCCCTCCACCGCACTCCAAAACTGAGGTTCAAGTAAAATGGGAGGCCATATGCTGTGTGTTTATAATCTGGTTTAAAGGACTGGTAGCTAGTATCAGACACACACCTGACACACACACACACAAACACATTCACTCACACACACACACCTCTCACCTTACTCTGTGTGAGTCTCTGCTTGCTTAGTAGAAACAGAGCGTTGTCAACGGCAACTAAATTGACCTTGGCCCCCGGGTCACCTCTGACCTTGAACCTGAAGGTCAGACCTGGGAACAGTTCTTGCTGGCGTCCATCCTGTGGTCCCACATTCAGCTGGAGGACAGATGCTCAAAATTACATCAACACAGGACAGCCATGGTGCAATATATGGTACTTCAAGTGACTTAAATGTGAAATGATGTCACCTGTGTAGGTGTACTTGTATGTCTGTCTGTGTATGTGTGTCTATCCGTGTGTGTGTGTGTGTGTGTGTGTGTGTGTGTGTCTCTGTGCATGTGTTTACACCCCCCCCAGGGCAGGTGTGAGCCAGGGGACTCACCCCTCCCACACAGCCATCGTCCATGTCCACCCAGATGGAGTCAGAGACCACCTCCATGGAGCTCAGCCAGGGCAGAGTGTAATAGGCCACCACCCTGAAGGAGGGCTTCATGTCCTGGGTGACACTCAGCCCCACGGCCATGTTCACCTGGTCCCCCACGTCCAGACGCCTAGCCAGGAGGATCCGACCCTTACTCAGCACCTGCAGGGATCACGCATACATTCAGAGGGTGTGGGTGTGTGCGTGTGCGTGCGTGCGCGTGCATGGTGCATGGTGCATGTCTCACCAGGTAGGTGAGGTGTTTGATCAGCTGTCTGTGCTCGCTGTCCGCCGCTCCGATGGTGAACATCAGTCTGAGCGTCATCCCTGCCGATATGCTGCTGGTTGCCGTGGAGATGTACAGGAGGTTCTGGTGGAGCGGGCTGAAGGGCATGTAGGGCAGCACCGAGGCCTGGTGGCTGGCCTGCTGCTCCGCCCTCAGACCGGGCTGCACCGTCTCAGCCTAGCAGACATACACATACATGTACACATATATATATATATATATATATACACATAGACAGTATATACATATACATATTAACAATTGTTCTAAAAAGCATTGTTCTTTAACTAGAATGAATTGCTTAAGAAATAATGAATAAAGTCAATTTATGGAGATAGGATATTCGAAACTAATCACATATAGAATTCAATGAACATGGATTAGATGTATATGTAAGTCTATATATACTGTATATATGTATATGTGTGATTAGTACAGCGAGTAAAGAGGGGCTGTGTTTCAGATGTAGCAGAGCTGCTTTATGCGGTATGATGCACGGCCCGGAGCACGGAGTTCAATTCCGCTTTACGGCTAACCAATCACATGACAGTTAGACGTTATGTGCACCAAGAAACGGATGCACAAGGAAGAAAGGAACGCACAGTTTTATTGATTATGAAATCATAAATATGCCATTATGATGCAGCTCGTCATGGACACGGGCCTTCGGAGGAACTCACCCTGATGATCCTGGCTCGAGAGGTTCTGGGCATGTTGACACTGACTCTTAAGGAGCCCGCGCTGCTGGTGGACAGCGGCTTGTCCAGCAGATCCACTCTGACCAGAACATTGCTGGCTGGGGAGCCACCCTGGTAGCTGAGCTGGAGCTACACATTGGGGACACACCACCTTTTATAAATGTTAGAATTATGAAAAAAACATTATATTTGATAACATTTACAAAATGTAATATTATAAATAGAATAGTATTACATATTATTTATGGGTCTCCATATGGGATTGAACCCAGAACCTTTCAACCTGGAGCCTGGCTAAGATCACTGCTCTGACTGCTGTCATCCTTCCCTGCATGCAACATTCAAAATCCTTCTATTGGCTCGCCTGGTGGAGCTTACTGTGAAATCCAAGGGCATGCCAGGTTTGAAGTATTTGGGCATATTGCTGAAGGTGAGAACATACGGAGAATCCACAATCCTGATGCCAGTCTTCGAAGCTTCGACTAAGTCGCTTCCTGGGAGACAAGGAAGAAGAAGTCAGACTGAAACATGTTGGGTTTCAAAGGCCCGTGGGGAATTTCCAGGGCATTGGCCTTTGTGCAATCACGGCATTTTTGAGTGTAATGGGTCACCAGTGTGTGTGTGTGTGTGTGTGTGTGTGTGAGTGTGTGTGTGTGTGTGTGTGGGTGTGTGTTTGTGTGTACAGGACTAAAGGTCATTTTCAAACACATCTACACACACACCTCATCATTTGAACTTTGGTTTGTTTTGAATGACCACAGACGGTCGTTTGGTTTGTCGTTTCCTGTGAATGGATGATCAAGCACTGACCTGATGGTGAGCTAGTATTTAACTCAACGTTTAAAGTACTGCTATACTGTGATATACTGATTTACTGTAGATGATGTGTCATATTTCGAGACACAAGATGTAGTGTTTATTTCTTTAATGATTTGTATGCATACTCTTTCTCTCACACTCTCTCTCTCTCTCTCTCTCTCTCTCTCTCTCTCTCTCTCTCTCTCTCTCTCTCTCTCTCTCTCTCTC
>JAOPJK010000066.1:1708962-1720362 GCA_027123565.1 Phycis chesteri
TAATTAATGGTGTCAGAAAGTCCCCCCGCGGCCCACCCCGCGGCCCCCCCCCCCCCGCCACCCCACTTTGACGCAGACCGCAATTGTCGTTGATTAATGTGGAAGCATTTTCCCCTGGCAGACATCAAAGTGACGGCAGCACCGGGGCCTGATTTTAATTTGTTGTGCATGTGCGACATTAGTCTCTCTTCTTCTTTGTTTGGATGCTGCTGTGAATAATAAAAAGCGCAGGCGGCTGGGCTCGCTGTGGAACACAAAGCCAGCCCGTGCCCAGGAGCAGGTTCCAACACAAGGGGGAGGGTCGGGGAACGCCCAGAGCGCGCGGCAACGACGCGTCCCCATTGGCCGACATCATGGGCGAAATTGACTCGCTGGGTTCATTTGTTCACATTTCATCCGTCGTCAATGTTTACGTGTGTATTTTTGGACAGCCCTGTATAGGAGATCTCAAATGTCAATATGTCACGAGGGCCTGAAGGGAGCCCGACAACCCTACTGCAAATGCATCTTGTTATTTGGGGAATTACAGTGTTTATTGTGTATTTATGTCACCGGTAGACAGTGAGACTCGGTGAGTGTGCAGGGGTCGGCTTTACTGCTGCCATCAACTATAAATCATGAGTTGCAGCCTTGAAGCGTGAAAGAAGAAACAGAAACTCAAGGAAGTGGGAGGAACCAAGGTGCGCACGACATCCTTTGACAACATCGACATATTGTCTACTTTCTATTGGTGGAATAATTATGCAATGTCTAGTTTCATCAGACAATATTCAAGTTCAACATCACAATTTTGATATGACACAAAAGGAAAACAAAGGGATTCTATGAAGTTCTTAATTTTAGAAATACTGGATAATTACAATTTCTTCTTTCTTAGAATACTGTCCTTGTTACTGTGGGCGAAAACAAGCCAATCAGATAGCGATGAATTAATTTGACTGCTGCTGCCAGTCCATTTTCCACTCCTCTTCTTAGTACTGCCACTTCAAATTAGACCTCCCTGCTACACCTACTGGCAATTTTAATGGGCAGCTGCAGACACTGCATTGACTCTGTGAGCTAATGTGATGGGGGTCACATTTTTCTGATCATCAAAATGTAATCTAACGGCTGGCCTTTCCTCCGCAATGCCAATACACGGTCCTTTGCACGTCAATCAAGGATTCTGCAGTGTACACACAGTTTTGCATAAATCCTGCCAAAAGCCCCATCTTGTCTGCTTCTCTGTATCTCTGCATCGCCCAGTCCTTGTTCAAACAAATGGGCCGTGGCTTTAGAAAGGAGAATGGCCTCATGTTTGACGAATGGCTCAGGGGTGCAAATAGAGTCATGACATGGAAAGACAAGGTCATTGTGCAGAATTCTATTAATGGCAGGTAATCAACCTTGGCGCGAGTACATTTGCATTGAGATTGAGGCAGTTAAAACTCTGCCAATGACTCTGACCCAGCCAGGAGTTGAAATTAAAATCTTAAAATGTAATAGATGGGGATTCGGTGGCATCGTCTCATCTCCCCCGGGAAAGATCTTTAGCACGGTTTTGGGTCTTGGGTTTTATTGTAGAGGGAAGAGAAGAAACAGGCGAAAGGTCTGTTCTCTGGTTCAATTCCACGGGCTATGAATTGATGACAATCGGTCAGGGGTTAGGGGGAAAAAAATTCCGATTGATCTATAATAAGGAACAAAAAGGCCACTATTAATGTATGCCTGGTAATCCTCCCATCTTGGATCGGCCCAGCTGCCGCTCATCCAAGGGCCCACTGTCCCACAGTCTCCACATATCCCCCAACGTTGACCCCCAACGATCCTACAGTACCACGGTCCGGCCGCCTGACAGCTCCAGCAAGATCCCACCCGGCTGCCTTAACTGGGCCACTTTGTAGAGGACTATCAGTTGGAATGGCCAAACTACTGTAGCATTAACCCCTGCTAGCTTTAATTTTACGTTCACAGGCACTTCCAATTAGACTCATTTGTCCCGCACCGGGGCCACATGTCTGCGTCCAGGATGGTGCTTGTAGTGATTTTGTGTCTGTGGGTATAAGAGTCTAAGGTAGCGCTGGGCCCCTCCTGCTTTGGGACGCTGCATATTGAGTGCTACTGACAGCTCTATAGACTCACCGTGGGCTCTTCTGCGGAGAAGAGCCAAAAGGGAATTCTGGTTTTCATTACGAATCGTTAGAGAGTATCAAACGTAGCTTGTTTCAAACTAATAACACAGACATTTTGGTGGAAAAGTATTATATTCTTATTATCATGTATAAAGATTGTGAAAATGTGCCAACATTAAACATCAGGCTGACATTTAGGCAGGATCGGGGAAAAAAAAAAAAATACATATACACAATATACAGCTTTCAATTTAGTGGGAACACCACACTAAACTTGCTAGCTCATTGTAAATCATTACTCAGTGAAGGCATTAAAAGATGGGTGACTTTCAAAACCTCCACAAGCGTATATAGGGGGACTACTTCTCCAACTTTCCGGGAGAGCGAAAAGGCTTGTGGGCACAGGGCCATCAAAGATTCAGGGGGTATAGATTTAAACCCGCAGGCGAAAAAAAAAAAAAAAAAAAGAAAAACCTTGGATCGATAAGATATTCGAGTCCCACAAAGCAGCTGGAGATAGAAACGACCCGAAAGATCAGAAATGGCAACAATATGTCAGAAGGGCAAATGTAATGACTTTTCCTACGGACAAAATGAGTTTCTGCCCACGAGTGGACCACCTGGCGGCGCGGCAGAGACGGAGAAACAGATCCGGTGTCAAGAAGGGATTGTTTACAACAAGTCAGGGTTTCCTATTCCAACAACATCTGGGGAAATAACGTCACGCCAACGCGGACAGGAGAAGGGTTTTTGTTTAAAGGCACGACACAACGCGTGAGGAACGAGGCTACAGCGAAGCTCAACTTACTCTGAGAATACATTGGTCCGTCTTGCGTCATTGTGGACCAGTATCATCGTTTCTTTTTTGCTGCAGAACCTTTGCTCAAATCACAATTAATCCGGTAAATCTAGGCCTAGGATTTGCATATTTCACGTGGAAACAAACCGACGTGAAACTGTTAATGAGGGTTACAAGGTGACACGTGCCAGTTAATGAATAGTTTATTTTCCTTGTTTGCTCACTTTGCCTTCAAGCGTTTCGGGCACCGAGACCAAGACTCGTACTCAAGAGTCATAGAATACTTTAGGATGTCTGTTCCTCATCCTCGTGCGTACCGAAACATGATACACACCACAGCAAGCCAACATTTGGGTAAAATTTGCCCAAACAAAAAGGCCCTCTCTCGACTGATCGGCGGCCATTCTGAACAGGTTCAGGTGACTGCTGAGCGGGACGCGTCCTTTCATACGTTCACTCAAGAAAACGAAATGCAGCTCACAGGAGGGGTAATCTGGCCGAGGTTGTGCGATGATGAACCCAATCTTAATAAAGGGTAAACGTTTAAATAAAAAATGGGACAGAACTTGCATGTTTACCTGTTCTTTTAGCGCAGCACGCTGGATAACCGCCGTCAGTGGAAGAGGCTGAAAAAAAGACGTGTAATCAAAAGGTGTTTAACTAGCGACTGCCCTCAAACGGCAGTTTGACAGCCAGACCTGTCACGTCAATAAAAATCGGTTACTTTCTAGCTTCCCCCAACCCGTGTGCCAATCACACAGCCAACAGTTGTTTATTTCAATTCCAACACTTGTTAGAACGCTCAATATTCCTAATGATGTTTCTTCAATTGAAATGCACATAAACGGCATCATAAAATTGCTTTAATTAAGAACCTAATCAATTGTGTGGTACACTGAATGAAATTACTTTGTTTTCATGCAATGCTTTTATGTGATGTAATTATAAGACATTTGTGATCAGTGCTAAGCCCAAGCAGTGATTCTGATAGGAACGCGCAAATCAGTGCGAATGAATCTGGAATCCAAGACACACACTGAGATTCCAAGAAACACACACACACACACACACACACACACACACACACACACACACCTAATACATACAGTATACACACACAAACACACCTCATACATTCATCCCCCGATGAGATTCTTCTGGCAGTAACGCAGTCAAACAGCTGCTTGTTTTTCTGTCTGCAGTCAATTATGCAAGAAGATAAAGAGGCAGGAGACTCAGTCAGTCAGTCAGTCAGTCAGACGCAATGATTAAGATGAGCAAACCAGCAGCAACGTCGCTTTGCCCAAGCCGGCAAAGGAACACGTAGGCCAGAGGGGGGGGGGGGAATACCTATAGTCCTTCGACCGTTTCCGAAGGTCAGAGCCAGACATACGAGAGCATGCCTGTGGACAGGCTTACGCAATCCACCATAGACGGGTCACGCCTGGCCCGGAACAGCAGATCAAACAACGCTTGGTTCTGTTGCCCTCTTCAGACGGTTTGTGTTAGCCTCACACACACACACATTATGTCTACGGTGGTAGAGGAAGAATACATGAAGCAGACTAGTCGACATTCATCTTTTGGAGATGAGGGCGACATATTAGTCATTAGTGTCATATTAGTATAGTATGGTGTCATGGCCATCATAGTACCTCATCGTATGATAACTAATTATTTCTTAAGTCAGTTACATATGGGGTTATACAGCACTGACAGACCGTATAGTATTGCACAATTATCGGGGGGGGGAAAACAATGCGTGACTCCATGTCATGGCAACAGATGTGTTTGTACTCATTATTATCATTTTTCAAAGTGAATGTGAATTGCCGCACCAAAACAACATTTGGTTTGGAGCTTCACACATACTTCCTATTCACTTTTGATTGACAAAACAGAGAGAGCCAATCATGCCCATCACCCACCGGGTTTTTGGTTTGGAATCCATGTATTGGATTCTGGGGGAGAGAGAGGGGAGGAAGACATTGGCCTGGCCCAGCTGTCGATGATGGCTGGCAAAGATAAGAGGGGAGGAGAGGGCTTGAACAAACCTGTGCATACATGCTCCCAGAGGGAGCTTGGTTGAAAGAATTCCCTCAAAATCCCAAATAATAAGCAGATGGCTGTGCTAAGCTTTGTCTCTGGCAGAACGTCTACATATGCGCGATGTACCTACAACGTCTACGCCAAGTGCTCTGATGAAGATGCAAAGCCTCTCGCAGCGTTTGATTTTGACCTATGGTGCGTGGTGGGACCTAGGTGGCCCATCATGACCTCACAAAGATTCAGGCTTGTGTTTGACAACCTTCAGGCAATTGCGTGCCCCGGCCGTCAAGTCAAGATCAGTTGCATCAAGGTGGAAGTCATTCAATAAGCTGCTCATTAATACTGTCATTTATTTTATATTAGACCAATAGGGTATAGACCAGTTTTGGGGAAATGGGAAAACGTTTTTGGTCCAATTCTGACAGTGAAAGTTACAAGACTGCAAAACAATTTTTCATTGTCTGTCCGTACCATTAATATGCAAAGAGCGTCAGGAGCAAAGTGTTGAAAATGTGATTATAATGGGGGTCTGGCTCAGCCCAGACTCTACTTGAATGCAGATTTGCATACTCGTTTTATTCATGCTTCTTATTTGTGCATTAGAACAGACTCAGTGACCTTAATGTCTACTGGAGCCTGCCTTCCTTGTGAAGGATAAAGACAAGCATTCAAAAGGTCTTAAGGCCGGTCGATTGCAGTTGTAGTTCAAAACCAAATATGTGATACAATGAGGTGTGACTGACAATTGATTACTGGGTACATTTTCAAATATATTTCCACATAACAACCTAAAAAATGCGCTGCTTCAGAAATGACTTCCAAGAATGCTTCATCATTCAGATCAAGTGCGAGATCTGTGAATGTTTCTCTATAAATCGTGTGAGGTGATTCTCAGCCGATGCCAATCTCAACTAAATAAAGCAGACATCAACACACTATTTCTCTGTGCAGCTATGCGCATTTCCAAAGTAAAAATGCTGTCATCCGTGTCCCTCGCAAGTGGGCATGTATAAAATTAACAGCTCCTCCAAGCCCGTTGCTTGAATCTTTGATTCCTCCTAAATGAGTAAATCACGCCACAGAGCCAGGGCAGCTGCCTTCCATCCCATGCCACAGAGTCCAAAGCTAAGCGACACGTCCAGCTTCCCACCCGGCCTCTGCCGTTTTTAATGGGCTGCATTACAATTAGGCTGGGCTTTTAGAGTCCGCATGCACGCGAGCGAGGAGAGGTTACAAAAAAAAAAAAAAAAAAACAACAACACACAGTGTGCTTGAAATGTGACAGATGAAAAAGACTGTTAACAGCAGCAGTTGGTTGCCGGCTCCCTCGCTCCTGCTCATTAGTAGGTTAGTAACACGAGCGGGCCTCGCTACCGCCTCAGCAGCGCCTCGGTTACACATGACACCCGACAGCAGCCCTGGCGTCCTCCAACGCCTCGGTCGCTAGTCTGCTGCGACAGCGGGGAGAGGCACGCGGACTCCTCTGCACGCATTGGAAATGGATTTTACTCTTTTGGCGTCTTGAGATGGTTTTTTCCCAAAGCGTTTGCTTAAGTTATAATGTGCATGTCGTTTTTCAAGTGGATACGTTGAGAGAAATTATATTTTTGATGGGAATGCTGAGCACAAAGATCCCTTAAAAACACATCGGGCACTGAAACTACCAATTAGAAAAGCAATTATTTGAGGGGAAAAATGAAACCGGATACATTTTGCCAAGACCATTACTATCCAAACAATGTATGCTCTTCAAATAAACAGTGACATGGAAAGGAAATGAAAGGAAAGTCTTTTTCTTTTCTCAATGCAACAGTTTATTGCAAGTTGTCGCCAAGTTCTACTATTTTAATCAAACCACACGTAAAAAAAACAACAACAACAATGCAGAAATGATTTCATTAGAGATATTCCAAAAAGGTCAACATGCAGGTCATCTGTTAAACTACTATTGGCCAATTCTGCAGCATATTTCAGCCATTTCAGGGAATGTGTTTATGTACAGCCTCAGACCAACCACAGGATCTGGACATTTGCTTTCTTCACAAACGCCATGTTGTTTTTCTCCCCTTGAGCAATCCAGTTGGAGATTCGCGTGGCGTGCAGGGGATCGCGGTTGGGTTGAAGGGTCCAATATTTGTCAAACAGAAGGGTAACGCTATCCATTTGCCTCTATGATAATTATCTGGTATATGGATGAGTTCATGGTGGACTCGATGACTGAAGTGTCCTCATCCTGTCTCTGGCGAAACAATCCCAAATAATCACCTTTCAGACATGGCTCGTCTCTGGTATATCCTGTTGGATGACACAATGCTTGTTTTTGCAGGGATTGTGAGGCAGAACCAAACACGAAAGCACCCAAAGAACTAAATAACTTCATGATGCCAGTTTCATAGTGAATTTAGTGATCCAGTCATGAGATTTTTATTCATCTGATTGATGCAACAAAAACATGTGTCAAACGTTTCAGCAAAGCCAAAATGATGGTAATGAGGGTTCAGAATTTGTAAAAAATTAAAAAATTAGGTGAAATCAATTCAATCAAACTTGGCCTATTTAAACAGTGTAAACACTGTAGTAGGTAAACAAACAGTAGTAAGCAACCCCATTCATATGCAGAGGTGTTGGTACAGCAAAAGGCTACATAACAATTTAAACTTGTGAATAAGTCTCCAATGTTTAGCATTTGTAAATGAGCTATCCCGCTTTAAAGCGGTGGACCCATTGCTTTGAAACCGTCTCACGACCCTCTCGAGAATAATCTAAATAGTATCTTCATCTAAGAGGAGTCAACGAGTCTTTTGCATGTTTAACAGATGACGTATCCACTATTATCCAATGTACTATAGAAATGCATACCTCAACATATGTTTGCACTTTAACTTTGCCTTCCCGTTGTGTTGCCACAGGTCTCCAGTGTTAACCAACACAGTTGGTTTTGCATTTAGTGTGAGCGTGAAATTTGGGCCCATGATGGCCCCCATAAAGAGCCCCGCTTGGGGCTGATCAGCAGCCATTAGGAGCAAATTCCAAGTAAATGGACACCAGGTGGCGTTAACCAAAACGCCCCCTTTACTCGATTTCATCTCCACGCGGCTGATCAATTGGAAGTGACCGCGTGCGTACGTTTCAGGGGAATACGCAGGGTTGACGGCGCGGCGCCTCTCTCGACTCAAACAAAAGGCCGCCGTCCCGGTGGCATTAAAAGCTCCCTGGAGACCCACTGCGCATCATGAGGAAGCCAATGCCGGTTTTAGTGGGTTGACATTGGGCCTGACGGAGCCCGGAGGTGCAGATTTACCTCCTATCTGCACCATCTGCCGCAACGGGAGCTAAGTCACGTCAACCGCTGAACGGTGGAGGCAGCAAGATGGATCAGAACCACAAATAAACAGGAGAATAAGACAGGCCTCTCTCGGTCCACTCCCTCATCTTTATTTTTGCCTCCGCACGTCTGCTCAATCAAAACTGTCAGCGCAGACTTGAAGGACGCGCAACAGACTACAACAACAACAACAACAAAAAGCCATTCGAGACCGCGAAACCGAGAAAGAAACGGGAGCACGCGAAGACAAAAAGCGAGCACCTCGGCTAATCTGAAAGGCCCGTGGAGAGACGCGCGGCTTCCAAGTGTAAACAGTCAGCCGACACCACTGCCAGGTGACGATCCATCAGGGACAGACCTGCAGCTTGTAACTTGATATGTAAAGCTGATCCGCTCCGGAAAATAACATCTTATCGAGAGCATAATTACAAAATCTACTTGTTCACTGTTTGCCCATTTTGGGTGCCAATTAAATAGAAAAAAATGTTTCAACTGATTGAATGATGAGCTATTCTCTTCTGTATTTCATGCAGTCGGTTCTGTGGTTTACCGAGAGAGTGTGGGGAACCATATTTTAGTAGCTGTAAGAAGTTGAACAGATTTTCCATAGATTGTCCTGCTGTCCTTTTCCTGCCAACATCGAAACAGAGTCGTCTACCAAATATCCAATACACATGTTTGACATGAAGCATAAAGTACATCATTATTATTGTAGTAATGGTGACAAAAATAAATGCATGTTCTTTGCGATGAGAAGAGACGAATCTGCACAAAATCAGCGTGAGCTGCCATGTTTGAACAGTTGAAAGAGAACAAAAGCGAGACCAATACAAGTAAAGATAGACTTGGTTTATCACGCTGGCCTCGCAGAAGCCTTGTTATGTGAAACTTTAAATATAGCACGTGTCTATCATTAAAAAGTCTTCATTTACTTGCTTCCCATCTCTAGTTAATATGCAAAAGGCCAAAGAGTAGCACCAAATAGTGGTGGGTAGCCAGTCGGCCAGTGAGGTTTGCAGCTGGTGCTGGGGGAAATCCCTGGTATTTGCGGACTAGAGCTAACAACCCCTTCAGCCAACACCACCCTCTGGGGAACAACTGTTCTCTTCAAATCCCCTTCACCAACCCAACACCAATAATCAACCACCTGACATCCTTTGCTTGATGATGCTTTATTACATGGTGTTCCTTCTCATGCAGCAAAAAAAAAAAAAAAAAGTGGGGAGATTACAGTGAAACTGTAAAACATCCCCTCGGTCGAGTGCTGTTTTGGGGACTTGGACGCTTATATGAAAATGAAGTATTGGGTTACACGGTCCCACAACCGTCAAAAGCTCTGCATAAGTCCATTGTGCACTGCAGCACAGAAAGCTAACGCTAGTTTCAACGGCTCAACGTTGGCACTGGGGTGAGTCTGCAGCCCCAGCGCTACCTGCTGGCTCCGCTCGCTGAGAGAAACAGAATGAGGCCAGAACATCAACAGTACACTGCAAAGAGCCAGCAATATCGCTCACAACTAACTGGGGGATGAGATGAGCTCCTCCTCGTCCTGGCCGTCTGGATATAACCAGAGCTTTGTGTGGAGTATTCGTATGTGCAGCACAACACGTTTGTACTGCACATTCAAAGCCATAGCAATGGGCTGGTCGTAGCTCAGGCGGTGGAGCAGGTCCACTGGCAACCAGAAGATTGATGGCCATTCAACGGTTGGAGTTCTACACAAACAGACCACATCGTGGATTTTTCAAAAACACACAATGCACCGAGAATATACGGGGCTTTGTCAATATCAACACAGAATAGACTCCTCTGTCAATCCTTTCATGACCTTTGAAGGATGTGAGGAATGCATTGTATGGCGGTTTATGGTTGCGCTGTAATGTATGCTCCCCCTACACATGGTTTACTGTGTAGGCCTCCTTTGTGCCGGGCCAGCTCTAGGGTCGGGGCGATTCGTGGCGCGGGGAGAGCCGGTGTCAAACGGTCAGAAGGCATTTCAGTCAGACAAAGAATTAGCATCGGTGCCTTCTGCCAAGACGCGAGAGCCGCGCTCTCGGCGGTTAGCCTCTCTTAAGAGGGGGAGAAACGGGTTTAACCGGACCCCGCTTCCAGTCCATTTGCTGGGCGGCGTCCCCACATTTGCATGCACG
Source organism: Phycis chesteri (assembly GCA_027123565.1). Classification (NCBI taxonomy): domain Eukaryota; kingdom Metazoa; phylum Chordata; class Actinopteri; order Gadiformes; family Phycidae; genus Phycis; species Phycis chesteri. The sequence goes on from JAOPJK010000066.1 coordinate 1,719,397, forward strand.
GGAGCTGGCAACCCGTCACCGCGCATACCGCTCTGCCACTCGAAGCCCCGCGCGGCTTTCAAACGGCCGACGGAAGAAGTCCCTCTTCCGCGTGGCGCGAAACAACAACAAAAAAAAAGCGTAGCGTTAATAATGCAATATTCTGAGGTTTTACGGCCCATTCAGTCTCTCACAGGGGTCTGCTTTGAACTCCTGGCTTATTTACCAAACCGAGGCAATTATCTTACTGGCCGCGGCAGTGGCTCTCGCTGCCATAGTTACCGTCATTAAGGTTCACACTGCTGGCCCCTCCCCACCTCTCCTGGTCTCCGGTAAGGTTCAGGCCATGTCCCCCGAAAAAAAACTTCACAAAAAAAGAAAATCGACTTTGTATCCATTTCTAAGGCAAACAACAATTTCATGGATGGCCAGTCGGAGAATAATTACATGTGGCCCCCAAGCCGCGACACATCGATCAGCAGTCAGGACACTGCTCACAAAAATAAGACCGTTCTTGACTCACTCGCTTTGATGAAAAACTTCCAGTTCCTTCCAAAAAAAAAATGTCTTTTTTAAATAGAATGCCATTGAGGACAGAGCGCTGCAACATCTCGTCTATGATGGAGTTTACCTCGGTAAAGCGCATCAATTATGCAGTGAACAATCCTCCCAACATAAAGCCCGTCTGGCTTTGGGGCGTTCCAACGATTTCTACTTGTATTTTCTCTGTGTTGTGTGTATGTTATACTTTCCTCTTCTGGTGCAGGTGAAGCTTAACGGGAGAGAAAAGAAGAAATGTACACATTCCAGAATTCTTTAAACGAGATCCAGGCAACGCGAGTCGAGTGGCCGGCTGTTGTCGTAACGGCCTTGGCAATCCGTGGCGGACCGCCGCCAGTCAAACGCTTGATTAGCAGAACCCCGAACGTCGTGTAGGCACGGCGCTACACTCCAGCACCTTGTTGCCATTTACACTTGGCGAAAGGG
>JAOPJK010000066.1:1933036-1943496 GCA_027123565.1 Phycis chesteri
GTGTGCGCGCGCGCGTCTGCGCGCTACGCTAAACATTCTCTCCTTTTTGTTGTTGTGTTTCTTCTCATGCTTTTGAAGATTAAAGCGGCCGGTACGCCGTGTCGCGAATCTGTCAACGCGTGTGACCTTCCCGAGTACTGTGTGGGAAACAGTGGCTTCTGTCCCGAGGACTTCTACGTCATGGACGGCCTGCGCTGCCAGGGCGATTCCGCCTACTGCTACGAAGGCCGGTGCCAGACCTACGACTTCCAATGCAGGACTCTCTTTGAGCCAGGTATGTTGGAACAGGGAGAGACGGGCGTTTGTTGGTCAAATCTGCTGGGCTTTAATAATACATTGTGGGACAAGCCATAGGGAAAACAATTGCATTGACATTTCCACAGGGGATCACACGTTTGATGGCATTGTTGTATGTCATGCCTGCCTGTTTTGACTGCGTATACTGTGCATGCATTGTGTTAATCAAATGAAATGATAAGCAGTTATTATTTTGATCCATTTATGTTTGGACAGGAGCTCGGAAGGCAGATGACACATGTTACCTTCATGCCAATGTCAAGGGAGATAAGTTTGGAAACTGTGGATACGAGACCCCGTGCCGCACAGAGTGAGTATTCTGCTCGTTTTCCCCCACTTTGATGACAAATGGGTGCTGTAGTGTGTGGACACTTGGTCTTCTCAAAACCTGACCGAATATTAAAGCTGACGCAGCATATTTTGGTTCCTACTTGGCGTAAACTTTACACAAGTGGTAGTGTAAATGACCCGGCGTTGTACAAAAAAACTCCAACAAATAAATGCAGCAATGCAGAAATGATGGGTAAACACGACGCTCATTTGTTGGCTTCAGTGGGTAGGTGGGGCATTGCAGCTTTAAGTTATCAGTTGAAACCTCTCCCCACGCTCCACATTGTAGGAATGTCATGTGTGGGAAGTTGCAGTGTACAAACTTGGATGCCAACAAACCCCCGCCCGGTGCCACGCTCTCCAACACAATAGTGGAGGGATTCAAATGTGTGAACGCAGACTTCAACCTCGGCACAGATGTGGTGGATCCCGCCTATGTTAACCCTGGTAGCCCCTGTGCTCAAGGAAAGGTGAGCCGTCGCGTGCGTGTGTGCGTGCATGTGTGTGTGCGCATGAGCCACACACCTGTGTTTAATGATTGTGCATGCAAAGCAAAGCCCATCAAATGAATTACAAATTAGTAGTTAGTTTTTTTATTAAACTAGGGCAGGGCTTGTCATCGGTATGTCAGTGTACTGTACATCCGGTATGGAAAATCGAAAGCCAGACGTACTGAGACTCCTTCCACTTTAGGTAGATGGTGCTGGATGCTACTGTCGCATTTCCCTGTTCTACCTGTGTCTAAATATGCTGTAAGTCACAGCTGTTTAACGGCAGGCTTTTAATAGAGGATGTTCTGGGGGTGCATCATAAAGTAAGAGAGCAGGGGTTAATACTTTATGATCACAATGATGATGATGATCATCATGGCAAATAGAAATAAAAATTCTACATTTTAACATTTTATTACTAACTTGGAAACGTACAGCTCCTGAACTATGAACCACCGTAAAACACATTTGTTTCATCTTTCCTCTGTTTTTTTTCCAGACTTGTCTGGACTTCAAGTGCGTGAATGCTTCTGCTCTGCTGCCAAACCTGGACTGTGACGCTCAGACCACCTGTAACAGCCAGGGGGTCAGTGCTTGTACTGTGACATAATCAGGTTGCGGTCGCCGCAGCTTTTATGATTACTGTAACTTAATGGGGCCCGTCACACTCTGCTTCATATGCGCGTTGCTTACAAAATCCACAAAGGTTTTCCCTTGAAAAAAGATGGACCATTGACGTAATTCCAACCAGTGACACCAAGAGTCAAACTTTTCATTGCTTTGATCTTGCAGACTGCATGCATGAAGCAGCCCTGTTTCATGTTAGAAAAAAGCTGAGCATGAAGGTTCCCCTTTTAATGTCTGGCCCTTCTTTCTTTTTATTCCAGATATGTAACAACCAGGGACACTGCCACTGTGGTAACGGGTGGGCGCCCCCCCGCTGTGACACGTCAGGTAGAGGGGGTAGTGTGGACAGTGGTCCTGCTCAAATAGGTGAGCGTTATTCATTTTGTATTTTTGTAATGTAAAATTAGGGTTGAGGGTATTAAGGGTAGGCATACTCAGCCTTGGCTTCAGTCTACACCTTTTTGTTGTCGTTGCTTGATATGTTTATCTTATGTATTATCTACACCTATTTTCTCTTTTTTTACTTTTTACTCATTTGTCTTTTACTGAAATATGAAACTTTTATCTGAACTGTGCTGGAACACGAGCCAAATAAAAATGGAACCAACTAACTTTGAAAAAGTGAAAAAAAAAGTGTGTCACAGGTTTCAACCGTCCACGTGTAATACACCACTTTCCCCCTCTGCGTCAGACTACACCCTGAGGGACGGCCTCCTGATCTTCTTCCTGCTGGTCGTCCCGGTGGTCATCCTGGTCGTACTGCTGCTGCTCTACATCTTCCGACGGGGCTCGCTGATGGCCTGCATGAACATGAGGAAGCATCGTAACAGGTCGGTTGGAAATGGCCAACGTAGGTCGTTGGCTACCAGTTATGCTGCAGATTTCAAGACGTGCGTGTCCTTGTTTAATTTTTTTGTGTTTTAATGAATTTGTCGCGTCGTTGCTTGCTAACATTTTGACTTGGCTTTTCGGATGACGTCGGATTGACTGATGACTTTTTAAATGTTTACAGGCAAAATCGTAACGGGAACGATCAAACAAACGTCAGTATACCGGCAAATACCGCGGCCCAGCCGCGTGTGAATTCCCCAACTGAAATGAAGGTAACGATGACATTACTTCTTTATTCATCACTGAAATGCTTTTCTTTAATATGCAAGGGTGCAACCCTTGTCCCAAACTTTGTTTCTGTCACGTAGTAATAATATAATTAAAAAAAAAACATTTTTAGCACCAATTATTTACTTTACCCAATGCAAATGCATATACATGTGTGGGTGTGCGTGTGACTGATTTGTAATTTTACTTAATCATTTACTAGATTTTATAGAAATGTATTGATTTTCTTCAGAAAAAGTGAAACATTCGTTAAACATTTTTCTCCCTGTATTTTTCCTTTGCAAACTTCAGCCACCGCAGCACCCTCCCCCCCAGGCCGGTCGTCCGTCGGTTCCTCGACCAGCACCTCCACAGGGCCCCGGAGTTCCTAGACCCATCTTACCCACGCAACACCCAACCTGACCTTACTCTGGGATTTTTTTATTGATGTTCTTCACAAACAATGTCCACAAATGACTTGTTAATGGACTTTCTATTTCTCACGGAAAAATCTGGTGCATTTTATATGATGGACACATTGGGTAAAGAACAATTGTCTTTAATCTCTGGCAATATCAAAATGGGTATTGGATATGGCACACCGAAATGTAATAGTTTCTATTTTATTCAACGTTTTTTAAAGTTTGGTTGTTATTGGTGTTATAAGTAATAAAAAATAAGTATTGAGTATAGCGTGCACGTTTTTATGAAACCATCGCCACTACCACGAGGCGGCAGTAAAGCGAAGTAATGGTTTTTTGAACAACACTGAAGAAGATACTAGACCTGCGCGAAGGAAATGAGGACATTACACGGAAGTTTCACTTTGTCCATTCTGTTTATTTTGAACTGGGCTGTGTGAAGTTATGCAGACGATACTTTAAATGGATTCGCAACATCTCCTGGGTTCGCGAGTGTGTCTGTGTGTGCTCTGCGGTTTACCTGCTGCAGGGAAGTCCACGCTTGCTCGCATAGTGACAGCGCTGGCTGCTCAGCGAGGATGGAGGGCCACTATAATGCATTATGATGATTTAATTCCACAATATGCTTTTCATGTAAAAGTATTGGAGGACAAGATGCAGGCGGTAAATGTACTTGTTTTTGTACATTTTGTTATATCAATATGCATTGACTTTTTTTATTCTTTTGATTAAAAAATGTGCTCCATGTTATGCTTTTTTATTTTTTATTTTTTTTATCTATGCCGTTTTATTTATTTTAAATATTATATTTAGGCCATGTTTGTTAAACGTCTGTAACACGACGATATACAATGCCTTATGTCTTTTCCAGCAAACTGAATGGAAGTGCTCCAGACAATCACTACTACAATGCATTGAGAACTTATTGAAAAACCCCAACGTTTTGTCAGATCCACCCGACCCTAGTCGGATAAATGTTGACGCATGGAGGCGCTGCGTTCACACTTTACTGGAGCAGCATGTCAACAGCTCGGCGGACGACCAGCCCTCCTCGCCTATACTCCTACTGCTGGATGACAACTTCTACTATCCAAGCATGAGATATGAAGTGTACCAACTGGCAAGAAAGTGTACGCACTCTGATTTGAAGGGTGTCCAAATCGAGCGCTCGTCACTGCACCCTTTGTTGGCGTTACATGTGTATCCACTTGTCCGTTGCAGATTCCCTGGGCTTCTGTCAGGTGTTTCTAGACTGCTCCGTGGAGTCGTGCACATTCCGCAACCAACAAAGATCCCACCCTTTGCCTGCCGATTTAATATCGGAGATGGCTAAGCGTCTGGAGCCTCCCAACCCACAGAAGAACGCATGGGAGAAAAACAGCATTACACTAAACAACTCAGAGTATTTGTCCGAGGTGGAAATGTAAGGCGCTGCTCTTTTCAACAAGCATGAACCATTTTTACGCATACGCATTTTACTGTGCACGTGTTATTCATTTGTCGCTTTTCCACTTTTTCTCCCCATGTGCATCCCCAGTCAGAGGTGGATTGAGTTGATAACACAAGCGTTCCACAACCCCCTGGTCCCGACGCAGGAGGAGAACACGGAACAGAAGGTCTTGGATGCCTTTTGGAGATCTGATTTCTTCGATCAAAGTGTTGCATCATGTCGTGTGGCCAATGGCAATCCCCCCGCCCCCCTCTCTGTGTGTGTGTGTGTGTGTGTATTTCTGTCCAGGAGGCAGACCGTCAGAGATGTGCCATCAGCGTGGTTCACCAGGCGGACCAGGCCTGCCGCCGACTGGTGTCAGCAGCCATGAAGAGTGCCAGAGGTATGGCGTTACATGTCATTCCCTCTCTCAACTCTCAATGTTAGCTCATGTCATCACATACCACAGAGAGAGATGGCAAATAAAGTTGTTTTAAGTGATCATTCTTTGCCCCCCCCATCCTCCATCTGGCTATAGATGACGGCGCCCCCCCGGAACGAATGAAGTGCTTGGCAAGTGAGCTGAATGAGTCCAAAGTAAAGTTCCTACGTGACCTGCGGACACAATGCGTCCAACTGTCAGCGGTAGAGGGAGAGGAGATCGATGTGCAGCGGGTGGTGACCACTGCAGTGGCTGCTTTCGATCGGGAAATAAAGGAAACGTTGATAGGATTGTGAAGAATGACGTTCTAGGATAATAAGTGACATTTTATATTTTCTTTAATACGCACAAATGTCAATTTTACAGTACAAAGTATTTACACTTATACGTGTCAACTGTTTGTGTTCAATGTGAGACGAGCGATATTCAGAATTAATAGTTCGTCATTTATATTGTGTCCATCTTCAATGAAAATCAAGTTGGAAAACTTGGAAAAAACGCGTTGACATGATCCACAATTAAGACAAAATGGCGTCATAGTTTGGCCTCTGTTTATTCTATGATGCAAATACTGCACTCAAGACTTGTTAGTAGAAAACCGTTACCCTGTCAACAACACATCACATTCACACATTACGATGAACAATTAAATATTCAGCATTTTCTTTAAAAAGTCACAACATACACAACATTAAATCCGTTTCTCCTCGTTTTCCTTCACGATAAAAAATAAGTTCATACAAAGAAATAGCCGAGCACCACAATGCTACAACGCTCCATTCTTTGAATAATTTACAGTGAATATTAAAAAGAAAATAAGGGAGGGAGGGGAATTCTGGCTACTTATGCTACTGAAATGATTTCTCATACAATCTGGAGCACAATGAGGTATGAAAGAAATCAAGATGGCAAGCATGCTTGCAATGATGGTGGGACACAACAAGCCACGGGACTACTCTGAAACATCTGTCTCAGGAGAACAGTTGTTCCTTAAGAGAGCTGGAAGACCGCATTTAAAAATACATCCGTTTCTGGTAGGAGATGTCACAGCACAATGTTATCAACAAATGAGCCCTTTATTGATTCAAAGAATGTTAAAATGGCTTCAGTCAATTAAAGCCGCACATTAAAAATAAATTAGGTTATAAATCTATAAAGAGAAAATCTAACCGAAAACTTGTCAAAAAAAAAAACAAACAGCCGACAATTCAATAGATGGTGCGACGACGACAAAGCAATAAATGTCCGAAAAAAGGTTTAGCACAGGAATTCCTCGTGATCAAACGGTGTCGGTTCCCCCCCCCCGACCCGTGCTTCCGCTGACCCATCACTTGTTGTGATGTCCGCGCGCGTAGTGGCACGCAAAGTCGTACTTGTCCCTGCACATGGAACCGCAGATGTTGCACTGGAATGGATGCTCGTAACCGTGGCAACCCATGTGTATGGTGTACAGGATGTTATCCGAGAACTGGATGTCACAGTGTTGGCACTTGTGCGAGGCCGGCGGGTCCTGCGGCGGGGTGGCCGAGGGGGGCGCCGGCACGCTCGGCTGGCTGAAGCCGGGCAGGAGGGTGCGCTCGCCGTGGTCGAACCCCCGCGCCGCCTCCGCGTCCAGCCCGTAGCTCCTGCGGCCCGCCGGGTCGGAGTCCTCCTCCTTGGGGCTGCGCGCGGTCTGCGAGCCGTTGACGGCCACAGCGAGCGGCGGCCCCGACGCCTGTTGGATGAGAATGGGCTTCACGTCATCCTCGCAGGACATCCTCTCCAGAGAGTGGGGGCTCTGGGGCCGCTGGGGCAGGTTGGCCAGCTGGCCGGCCAGCGTGGACAGCTGGTCCAGGGGGCTGTCGGCCGACGGCAAGCCGTTGGCGCTCCTGCCGCCGCCGTTGCTGCTGCTGCTGCTGCTGCTGCTGCTGTTGTTGTTGTTGTTCTCGTGCGGCTTGACGACGGGCGTGGTCTTGTACTCGCCGCTGACGCCGATGCTCAGGTGGGGCCGCACGTCGTGCGCCAGACCGCCCGAGTAATCGGCCCTGGGCCCCAGCATCGACGGGGGGCCGCTGTAGTTGCCGAGGAGCCGTCGGCCGAAGCCCAGGGAGCTCGCCCTCTTCTGCAGAACGCTGAGCATTCTCTTGTTGGTGAACGGAGAGCGCACGCCGCGCATGGGCAGCAGCTTGTGGCGCCGGCGGCGGTGGTGGGAGAGGTTGCTGCGGTCACTGCAGCAGAAGGCACAGAGGTCACACTTGTAGGGCTTCTCCCCCGTGTGGGAGCGCATGTGCGCCTCCAGGTGGCGCTCGTAGGCCGAGGCGAAGGGGCACAGCTGACACCGATGTGGCTTTTCTCCTGCGGACAAGCGAATACAACGGCACACACATGGAATTACGACGAGGCTATCAAAGCGGGGTTTCAAAGCAAGAACAAAACAAGTCCTTAGTGTAGCCTACTTGTGAAAGTATTTAAATGGTGGAAATTAATTTCTTCATTGAAGTTACCTGTGTGGATACGGATGTGCTCTATTAGACGAGCCATGCCTTTGTTGACGTAATTGCAGTAGCTACACTTGTACTTTCCATCAGAAGTCCTCTCCAACCCATCCATTTGTAGTTCTGCTCCATCCTCCAGAGACAGGCAGACCTCTACCGACGGGGGGTCAAGGCCGCCCTGGTCACTCGCCGTGGGAACTAAAACAAACACACACACACACACACACACATTCTTATAAGACTTGCGTGGTTTTCAAGTATATGGCAGAAATCTCAAAATAATGGCCATTTCCGATGTTCTCACCAGCCTGAAACGAATCGCCTGGATTATTCTCCCCACAGACGGAGCCGGAAATCATGTTGACATGCTGAGTTTGTTGCGTGAGGTATTCCTGAAACTCTTTCACAAAGTCCACAGACTCTGCCTTCAGGTCTTCCATGGTGCCTCTTCCTGTAACAGTGCTGGGTGGTGTTGCTTCAACCTCGACGACTACGGACGCACGGAAGACTGTAAACTGCCTGCCTATGACGACGTGTTGGAAGTCTGTCTTCATGTATAACATGCTTTATAGTCTGGGTCTAATACTGAATGTTAGGATACCACCGCTAACATTGTAGTCCGTGTTAATACCTCCAGCGGACAGAGGCTATATCTCTATTAATATCACATATATGTTACGTGTTCAATAGATTTGATATTACCGTAATCTAGTTCCCAAATGTTCCATTTGCTATACGCATAAAATGCTCCGGTGGCTATTTAGAAATAACAACCTAACCAAAGATTGCATGAAATAGCTAATAGGAGCTAGCCGTGAGCATCAGCCAACTAGAGTTCTTCCGGATTCCAGCAGGAATGCACCTCGCTGCTTCCGGTCAAACAGCAATATTCCTCCGTGGCTTTTCCCAAAGATACTGTATACAATAGCCTGTATATGTATACAATCTATTTAATTAATTAATTAATATGTGTATATGCTATTTCCCATATATACTGGATACAATAGGCTGTAATCGTATACTGTCTATTTATTCATAGGTATATCTGCTATTTCCCATAGAAACTGCATACAATAGGCTGTATATGTATACAGTCTATCTATTAATATGTGTATCTGCTATTTTACATACACGGTTTACAATATTGGTGTTTGGTGGTAGGGATAAGCTAAAAAAAATACACATTACATGTCAGTAAGAGGGGGTAAAGGAATAACAGTGAACATAATGGTAATGGAGGCCAACTGCCAGTGGTTGGCGCAATTATAACAAATACGACGCATGCAGCTAAAACAACGAAGAAGAAAAAGCAGCGAAGAGGAGAAGAAGAAGAAGAAAAATAGACTTATGTAAACAGTAGAAGTTATGGCATCGTCCCTGGTCCGAATTTTAACAAGGGTGAGGGTACCTTTTTCAGTTTACAACACCTGTGTTGTTTTGGCTTACGTTGATTTTGAAACTTGCTGTAGTTGTTGTCTGTTTATTGCAAATATGTTGTCAACACTGTCACCTTGTAGCTCGTATTGCATTTACTCAATGATAGGCTACGATACAAACATTGTTATTTAGTCAGTCAGTCGCACTGGCCTAATCGGCATGCAATCATGATAAGTAAACTAAATGCACTCATGTATCCCTTGTTATATATGTAGCAAAGTATTCAAGCTCAATCGATCTCACTTTGCAGGCAAGCAGGCACACATGTGCGCCCTGGGCAGCGATACGCAGCCGGTCCACAGCATCCGTCCAAGATGTTCCCTCACATCAGCCTCCCGAAGTATCCTTCCCTCCTCTGCAAACATATTCAGAGGAAGAGGGCATGATGCGTGAAGCAGGTGAGCTGCGCAGTCGGACAAATGTAGGATTTATGTTTGCCAACCATTGGAAATAGCCATTATATCAAACTTTTCACATCGTCTTTGATCAACACAGTTCAAAAGTATGCCCAGGACTGCATTGCCCCGTTTGTCTCGAGGATGGACGAGGAATCAGCCATGGATCAAGAAGTTATTAAATCCCTTTTTAACCAGGGGGTATGTGTTATCCGTTTAGTATTCAAGTCAATTCAGTTGTGTTTGCCTCCGATTCCTCTAGATGGTTTACAATGCTTTTGTTTTATCACGTTGAATTTAAACCCTCACAGCTAATGGGCATAGAGATTGCCCCGGAATATGGAGGAACTGGCTCCACTTTCTTCTCCTCCATTTTGGTGATCGAGGAGTTGGCCAAGGTGGACGCATCGGTGGCCGTGTTGTGTGACATCCAAAACACACTCATCAACACACTGCTCACCAAGCTTGGGACCCCCAAACAGAAGGAACAGTACCTCAGCCGACTGTCAACTGATATGGTCAGTGACCCTCGACTATCCTTACATTAAGACTTCCCTGTTCCGCATAATGATAATAATACATAGGCATCACAGTGAAGTGTAAACGTGCCATGCTGTTGAATGGTTGATTCCTCGGTGTGCAACGTATTTTAAGTCCTCACGGGCACACGGACGCTACTTTTTGACGTGCAAATAGGTGGGCAGTTTCTGCCTCTCTGAGGCCGAGTCGGGCAGCGACGCATTTGCGCTGAAGACGCGTGCGGAGAAACGCGGGGACTACTACGTCATCAACGGGTCCAAGATGTGGATCAGCAACGCCGAGCACGCCGGTGTGTTCCTGGTGATGGCCAACGTGGACCCGTCAGCGGTGAGCAGTTAAGGTTAAACCTGCAGACTAGTCAAATGTTACACGTGCCGTCGCTCCCCGAATGTCCCATCCGGGGCCCATCCGGGGGGGTGGCAGTAGCTCAGTGGGTAGAGCGGGTGGACAGAGCGGGTCGTCCACTAACCGTAGGGTC
>JAOPJK010000066.1:2282376-2292634 GCA_027123565.1 Phycis chesteri
CAATTGCTAGGTTAACCATTGCTAGTTTACATCATCTCTGAAGTACCAAGTTACAAAGAGTGATTAAAGTGCCAAGACGTACAACAAATAAGAGCATGAGGGTAGGGTTTTTTGTTTTTTTAAGAGGATGGATGTTATGCAGGGTTCAGGTGAACAAGTTGAACAAGTGGGTCTTGAGTCTCTTCCAGAAGATGGGGAGTGACTCTGCAGTCCTGACATTGGCAGGGAGCTCATTCCACCATGTGGTTGTTGGTGGCACCGACTGACTTAGTGTTGATGTGACGCAATCTCCTCCGTTTATTGAAACTGAATTTGAGTGATTTTTAAAGGCGGGGTCCGGGGATTTGGTTCTGCTATGAGGACAGGTTTCCAGAAGATGCAAGGGAGATGCAATGGATACGTGCTAAATTTAGTTCTGCAGAATACCCCTACGTAAGAGCCATGTCAAACATATAAGACATCAAAGACTAATCATACTTATACCACAACTCCTTTTTTCATACGTCCTAATGACTCCATGCTATTCTACGCTATTCTGCTAGAAAAAAAAGAATGGATGGGCTCTTGTGTTGTACCCTATAATGGTACAACCCAAGGGCTGATGAGAATGTTGCACCAGTGCCGATCTTAACCGGTACGACACAATGAACAGACCACAGACACGGACGGCTTCCCCTTCCCTCCCCAGGATGCCGAGAGCTGTCAGTCCAGGGTGCGGGAGCTGGAGGGGGAGCTGATGGAGCTGCAGCAGGTCCGCCGCGCGCGGACCCTCCTGCTGAGCGGCGAGGACGACGGCGTGGGGCTCGCGCAGACCCTCCTCAACCGGACCCCGGAGACGGACACCTTCCTGGAGGGGGAGGGGGGCGACACGGGAGGCGGGGTGAGGGAGGTGGCGGAGGGCGCGGACGGCGTGGGCGGCGAGACCCTGCCGGCGTCCAGCCCCGTGCGCAAGAGCTGCAGCGACACGGCGCTGAACGCCATCGTGGCGCGGGACGCCTCCGGCCGCCGGAGGGGCAGCTACGCCATCCACGCCAACAGCGTGCGGAAGAGGGGCATGTCCATCCTCAGGGAGGTGGACGAGCAGTACCACGCCCTGCTGGAGAAGTACGAGGAGCTGCTGGGCAAGTGTCGGCGCCACGAGGAGAGCCTCTGCCACGCCGGCGTCCAGACCTCCCGGCCCGTGTCCCGGGACCCGTCCATGAAAGACTGCGCCGTGGGCCCCACGCCGGTGCCACCGCCGTCACCCAGCCAGTCGCCCTCCACCCCCGAGGCCATCGAGAGCATCAGTAAGCAGGTGGAGGCCGTGGATAAGCGCCTGGGACAGAACACTCCAGAGTACAAGGCCCTGTTCAAGGAGATCTTCTCACGCATCCAGAAGACCAAGACCGATATCAAAGCCACCAAAGCCGCGAAAGCCAGCAAGCCTGGCAAATCTGGCAAATCTAGTAAACAGTAAGGCAATGCATCGGGATGGGTTCACGCTAGTGTCACGATGTGCTCTTCAGTGTTCAGGGTTTGAGATTGTAAAATGCAAGATTCACTTTATGGCTCCCTGATGTGATGCACGTTTTATTTAGTGCTGTGCGGTCACATCATTTGAAACCAACATAAGGCAAACGTAAAATCCAGCATAAAGCGATGCACATCGAGTTTCACTTATCAGTATTTTGTTTTTTTATCTCATTATAAATGATATACATGATGACGATGATGATGATGATGAAGGGGAAGCCATGCAGATGCTCTACAGACAGCTAGTGTTAGCTGGCTTAGAGGCACCTCAATCTCATATTCATTGATTATGTTAAACAGTTCAAATATTATAATCGTCTTAACTTTAAGCAAATATATAACAGCTGCAACTACAGTTTGCTTGGCTTCCATATACGTCTCACATTAACATAACATTTTTCATTCTCAGATATTCTTTACTGACAAAATGACTGTGAACTGAAAATGCGAGCATTAAGCATTCAGATGTCAGCTTCAGACATTGGACATTCATGGTTTATTTCATTAATCTGAGATGTGTTGTCTTTTTCCCATTTCTGCATTGCTTCTGCTTCATCTGCCAATCCTGGGTATTTCAACTATTTCATTAAACAAACAAGTCAACTACAACCTCAGCTTTTCCTTTAATGAAATACCAACCGCAGGGTCTCCAAAGGGATTCATCTTTCCGTTGCTACCCATATTAAAACACACACATATACCATGTGGAGCTCGCGCTGTGTATACCACAACAGCTACTGTGCATAAACCTACATCTTTAAATCTAACCGACGCTCAGTGCCGTCTCAACTACGAACTTGAGATGTTAATAGTCTTCAACGGGTGGTCTGCTTCTATCTACAATCGAATTATCTTCCTATAACGGAAAAAAAAGCCTTTGGTCTGGTGCCCCTCGCTACTACCCTGCACTGCTCTCCGTGTGTGTGACCTTAGTACTGTATTTTATACTCCATGCCTCGTTCCCTTCTGTCTAGAGAGATAACACTACTAACGCGCTTTCTGGTTAGCACTCGGTGGCCATTGGAGCTACAGAACAAAACACAGAATCCTGTTCATTACTTTTTTTTTATTTACCTTTTTTTGAATAGATGTCACTATTCACTGTGAATTTGCCATCGCAACTTCATTGCATTGACGTATGCTCGTAAATGGGATGGTGTCGAGGTGAAAGACCGAGAAGAGTTGACCTATCAAAGATGGGTTTATGTGAGATCTGATGAGACGAATGGCTAAATTTCATGCAGTTGAGAAGCAAATGTAAAAAAAAAAAAATAGTAATAATTCTCTGACAATTACTTTTTGAACGTGCTCATATCAAACCTCAGGGACAGATTTGTTTTTGGAGAAGCTCTTCAGCTCACACAGACTACGACAGGCAACCCACCGCAAAGACCACGTTCACGTCACAATCCCTCAATATCAAAATTCACATTTCGTCCAGATCCGAACAACCCTTTCTGTTCACATTATTTCATCATTTCTGAGATCTGAGTTGTTTGCACGTTCTATTAATTATCTTCGGTTGTTCGGTAGCTTGGCTTTGTAGCTTGGCTTTGTAGCTGTCCCTGGGGGTGGTCTGCTCACACTTGCTGCCGTCTCATCCAAGCAGAACGAGCAGAAGACAATCTCTGCGGGCCGTTGCCTTTCCCATCCCCTCAACGTGATGAGCGTTCCCTGCTTCAGCATACAGTGCTAAATGCTATGAATGACTTGAGTTGTTTACTGCATAATAAGTTGTTGGTGAACAAGCTCTCCCAAGCCTCTCTATATATAAAGTGCAATGATTCAATGAGTCAATTCTCTGAAGAAAAATGCAGCTCGAAACAGCTTGTGAAAAGAGCCCTTTGATCAAAACCCCAACAAGCATTTTTCCTGAGACGCAAAGGGCAACCTAGCAAGCAAGGCCTTTGGCTGACGCCAAACCAACTTATTATCACCCATTCAGCGGTATTGCCTCTGCCTCCGCTTCAAGAATATACCTTACAAAATGCCTTTTCCCCCCCTTGTCTAACGTCTGAACATATACTCTGTTTGAAGTGAAAGTTATTACAGTATATCTTATATTTGATATAATTTGATATCACCTATCCATTGTCAAATGTGGAGAATGAACCACAGGCCTATGACATTGCCACATACAATAGTGCACACGCAACCGAGAACGGATGGCAATTTTTTTTACTGAATCCTGTTGACAGTGAATTCCTTTAACCTTTGGCTCGGGGTGTCCCAGGCCAGAGCATACAGACAGGTCTTCTGCAGACTCTCGCCACTCGCCCAAACCCAAGCTAAATGACTAACTAGAAGATAGGGGATGAGCTTTTGAATCCCAAGCTATAGTGCCAGATACAAAGGAGTATATGTTTAGTTTAGTTTATCTTTGATTGCCTCCTATTAACGAACCACAAAATGTGTTCTATCAAAGCTTTGGCGGGTCAGCAGTTGAATCTGTTCTTGCGGAAAAAAAATAAATGCCAAACCAGATCTTATTTTCTTAATCCCTAAAGGTTCTGTACTGTATATTTTGCACTTGGAATTTTTTGATGCACCATCTTTTGCATAATTTGCATAGCCGATATAGTTTTGTCTTATTTATTTGTTTGTGAATATTTCACAATTGTGTCCTTGATTGTCTATGTATGTGGTGCCTATATGTTATTGTCACTAACACGTGTGAAGTTATTAAACGATGCATTAATTTGATCCCTTGGTTAAAAAATTATGTAGGCTAACTGGCTGATTAGTTAACATATGGTATATTGGCATTTAAGATAAGTCAGGTGTTTCATCAATACTGAATAATTACCTTGTTAATAAAGCATTGATTTAAAGTGTTTTTGTGTGGTTGTATTTAAATGTGAATAGAGAATAACATAAGTACAACACAACATAAGTATATTGCATAATTCTAAATTGAAATTGCACAAAATAAATCGTTTTTTAGTAAGTAGGCCTAGTCCATACATGTTAATATGTAGCCTAATTATGTATGGTATGGAATTCAAAATGAGAAATAATGTGATTGCAACATATGTTATCACATAACAATTCTGTACATATAAATAAATACATAAAAATGCCTAATAGGCCTACTATGCAGGTAGGCCAGCGTCAACACATAACAGGAAATCACTTTGCAATTCATGATCATTACCTAGGAAGGGAAATACATACACAACTCATGTAAATAACATATATCGCTTTGGTAGAACAGCTATTTTCCATCATTTATTGTTATTGGAATTATTATTGTAATTATGACTGCAGCTTTCACAACGACCGCGTGGCCTAATGGATAAGGCGTCTGACTTCGGATCAGAAGATTGAGGGTTCGAGTCCCTTCGTGGTCGCTTTTTAACAATTGCTATTATTAAGTTGTCGACGTTTGTATCTAAAACATAGACAGTACTGTTTATAATTTACCTTGTTTTGTCGAGTTATCATGCATTATTTGATCCATCTTAGTATTAAATAGCTATACAGTCA
Organism: Phycis chesteri; assembly: GCA_027123565.1. NCBI lineage: Eukaryota > Metazoa > Chordata > Actinopteri > Gadiformes > Phycidae > Phycis > Phycis chesteri. Next base: position 2,287,375 of record JAOPJK010000066.1, read on the forward strand.
GTTTTCGTAGCTATTTCGTAGCTACAGAGCTTATAGAGAATTTGAAAGCATAGTTTGTCTCGTCATGAGACAAACGGGAAACTTTGTGTACAAGAGATAATATTATCATATCATTACTCTCACTGCTACTACATTCACTTAATCATCATAATACATATAGACACAAATAAACTTCATGTTTGTTCTTGAATTGAGTAACTTTATATTTAGAAATTTATTATTGCACAAGAGGCCTAGCAGAGTGGCGCAGCGGAAGCGTGCTGGGCCCATAACCCAGAGGTCGATGGATCGAAACCATCCTCTGCTATTTTGTTGTTGTTGTCACATTACTGTAGCATCGAAAAGTCCATGGTTTTACCTTTGCTTTGACCAATTAGGATTAAAACATCATACAGAAATGTCTGTGTACTTCAGCTTTCGGTAATAATTGTTAATACACACGGCGTACTCTAAAGTACCGAACACTGTGTTCCTCCTGCGGTTTTTTAAATTGTCCCTCCGTGGACGCCGTACTTCCTCATATGGGTGCGGATTTTTATTGTCAACAGATGACTCCACAAACTATGGAGGCTAAACGAAAGTGAGCCGTTGCCTTTCTTACGTTAGTGTATTAAATGCGACTTTTACAATTGTGAATATTGGCTGGGATGCAGCGGCATTATGGGGAACATCTTTGGCAAAAAGAAACGCAGTCGGGTGACGGAGCAGGACAAGGCGGTGTTGGTGAGCTGCAGCTTACATTAGTGTGTGTGTAGTACATGTATGTTAAGGCAATAAAGAATAGAGTGTAATCAGATGTAGTTAGGCAAAGCGGAACACATTATTAATATTAAACGCCCGTTTATTCGTCATTTCAGCAACTGAAACAGCAGCGGGATAAACTGAGGATGTACCAGAAGAGAATAAACCTCCAACTCGACAAGGAAAGACTTCTTGCCAAACAGCTTCTTAAAAATGGCAAAAAGGAGTAAGGCACATGACTTTTACGATTGTTCTGTTTAATCCACAATAATGTTTAATCCATCCCAGTCTCAAATTTAAGGAATCTTTAGAATGAATACATATGAATCGAATTCTGACATAAATAAGATAGTAATTATATTCTATTGATGTTACCGTCTTCAGGAAGGCTCTTCTCTTGCTGAAGAAGAAACGCTATCAAGATCAGCTTCTGGACAAGACGGAAAACCAGATTAGCAACCTGGAGAGAATGGTAGATATCAATGGTTACAAAGCACAACCATTGATACCTCAGCATCACATTTTAAGTCTCTACATTACCTGTTTTCTTCTTCTTGTCTGTATAGGTTCAAGACCTTGAATTCGCTCAGATCGAAATCAAAGTCATTGAGGGGCTCAAAGTTGGAAACGACTGTCTAAAGAAGATGCACGAGGTACAGAATGAATGAATAAATAGTGAAGGAAAATGGAAAATGATGAAGAGGTTTTCATAAATCACTTACTGCAAACGACTTTAAAGATGTGTATTGTTTTCTCTCTTAAGTTGATGTATTGAATGAGTGGTTGATCATTATTATATGTTGATCTTGAGGCCCACCGTAAACTAACTTGACTTGAAAGTTTTTGTTTCTGTGTTTAACTATGAATGTGGCCATAGTTATGTAACATCACAGAACTGATTGATTGATTATTGGTTGGTGTGTGACCCCCAAAAAGGTGATGTCCATTGAGGAGGTGGAACGCATTATGGACGAGACACAAGAGGCTGTTGAGTACCAACAGGTAAGATATCAGTTCTCAATATTATATCAAATGTCATTATTCATCATCACATGGTCCTGCTTCTGAAGCAAGCTTTTCAAGTTCGAATGAAAGTTGAATAAAAGGGATATTACCTACATACACTCTTGAATGCCCTGTTTCGGGTGTGTGTGTGTATTAGAGGATGGATACCTGACCTGAGCCCGACGGGCTGGGTCGGGTTTGGACAAATATTTAGAAATGATGTTCGGGTCGGGCTCGGTCACATCTGCGCTATTTGCAATTTTTACATTTACCCGCACATGTTGCGCTCATCTGTTTGTTTACATTTCCAAATGCCTTGCAGTTGCTTAATAAAGGCGGGCTTTCATAAACACAGACGTAAATGTCTCATTAGTATGAAAGAAATAGACTTTAACTGTGTCGGGTTCGGACATAAAAAGCTTGATGCCTGTTGGGCTCGGGTCGGGTTCGGTTACTGTTCTGCCGGACAGAAAATTCCGGCCCAATCTGCACTCTAGTGTGTATTAAGGTCCTGCGGTTTGATTTGCAAGATTTCAGTGAGAGAGGTTTTGCAAAACTCCCAACCAACTGAATAAATGCAATGAAGGAGCATCTGCAGTTTCTTGACTTGAAAGAAATCAGCATTCAAGCAATGAAAACAAAAAATGTTTATGCGATGCATCCCTGTTCAGTAATGTATCTCTGCTTTATTTGGATAAATCCTGACCTGATGTTTAAGCCCAAAAATGTACAGAATGTTTTGGAATCGTTCTAAAGAAATGACATGAGAGTTCACCTGACACTGGGACACGTTAGGATTGGGATCTGCTTCTTTGACCAAAAATGTACAGAATGTTTTGGAATCGTTCTAAAGAAATGACATGAGAGTTCACCTGACACTGGGATACGTTAGGATTGGGATCTGCTTCCTTGACCTTTTTTAAAGGAACAACCTTATGTACTACTATGCGTAACGTAAATGAAACACAAATGTATGTTTTGTTTGTATTCATGCTACTTTTTCGTTGTTCCTCTCTCCAGCAAATTGACGAGATGCTTGCGGGCTCTCTGTCTCAAGAAGACGAAGACGCTGTTCTGGCTGAGCTGGAGGCCATCACCCAGGTCCGTACGATCCGCAGTCACAGTCAGTCGGCTTGCAGTCACAACCGTCTGTGCAAGCCGTGCACACGAAGGAGTTAACCCCACTTGCGTTTACATTGAGTCATTCAGCCTCACTTTACTCACAAGTAAAGATGTTGGAACAGCCGCACAAGTCAAGTCAATGCATATAATCTCTCTTTGTTCTAACGGGAACGTTCTCCTTGTCCCTCAGGGAGACGTGGTTCTTCCCGAGGTTCCTTCGGAGGACCTGCCGGAGCTACCGGAGGTGTCCGAGGAGAAGCCAGGTAGGCGTTCACCGATGACCCGAGAGCCCAAGTGTCCCCCCCTGTGAGTTCACGTTGGGCTGTGATCACCGTGTTGATGCTCGTGTCCCTCCTTGTTTTCAGAGCGGGAGGAGCGGGAACGGTCCAAGAGGAAGCAGGAGAGGGAGATGCTCGCCGTCTGAACGTGGCTTTCCCTGCGATGACTCCATTAGAACCGTCTTACCTTCAGACACTCACAGGCAAAACACTTTGCAAAACGTTTTTTTTTTTAATAGCCGTAGCTGCTGTCATGCGTCTGTGATCAAGATGTAAACGAAGATGACCTCCCAGCTGCTGTCTGTCCAATCCCATCTCATCACAGTACAGTTCAAGCCCTCTGATTGGCTCGCCATCGAGCAGAAATGCAGCGGCAGACCTCCAGTAGAGTGAACGCTCTGCAAGTTTTCAACAATTTGTGCCTAAGCCGTCTCGGTTTTTAAATTCCTTTTCTTATTTCGGTTGAGGCGGGGGGGGGCGGGGCTCGGGACTCGGGACTATCAGCCCCAGCCTTGAAGACCTCTCTTCTCATGTTTATTTTAAGTATTAACCGCTAGCAGTAATCCTTGTTATCCTATAGGCATAACTAATCCGATCCTCCACTAGCATACATTCGCTGTCACTGAGAGGTCACTACATTGTGAGTGTGCTCAACCCCCACCTGGCTGTAGAGAAACACATTTTGTGATATATTCTGCGGTTTTACTGTGCAAAGCCTTCAGGGTTTTACGGTCACCAACCGTCAGTGTGTCTTCGGCCCGACATATTTTAAAAACGTCGCTTCAGTCTGAGTGACCTGTAACATTTGATGAAACTGGTTTTCTTTCAACATGATTAAAAAAAAAAAATGTAAAATTGCCCTTTGAATAATTAACAATAAACGGAAATTTTATTTGACTTGTCCACTGCATTATGGTCTTGCATTACTAAAGCAGTGCCAGTCATTCATCACCAGGTGGCAGTACAGCTTAACTTCTGAATTCCTGCAAGCTAGAAAGCTTATAAAAGTTTGAGCGAATGCGAAATTATTATGCGGTGCTTTCTGTGTTGGACAGCGAACTTACTCTTGTTGACACATTTACCGTCAACGTTGACCTTTTCATTAACCGTCCTATTACCGTATACTGTATAAAGACTATATATCACACACACACACACACACACACACACACACACACACACACACACACACAGCATGTAGTATCTGATTGGAATCGAGTGCCTATGGAACTGCAGCCTGCTGGAGGCCATAATGTGAGCACGTGTGTGGCAAATAATGAATTCTGCCTTTCATGGGAATTACCACGTATGAAAAAAAATACATAGGCCTACGCAAAGCCCCGCTCATTATGGAACGGACTACAGCGCTAACAAAAGCCTGCGTGGGAGTGGGCGGTGGAGCGTCGGAGTGCCATTGCCAATCGCAGCTTTATGAATCACTATAGCAGGCCGCGACCGTCTGCTGAATGTGGGGCCTACGTGGATGAAGTGGGGGTACACAATGCGGTGATGCAAAATCGAACGGGGGCGTTGGACACATAGCACGCCTCCACGTCGTCCAACGAACATCACTCCATGGGTTACTGTCCCTTTACGGCCGTCCCCAGTCGTCCGTGTAATCGACGACAGACAAATTAATATTCACAACAGGTGAGCTGGGGAACAAAATATTGGAAAGCCAGACAGATATAATCCCAAGACCCGTTTGTCTTTTGACTCATTTGTTTTAATTGCTCGCCAGTCCGATATCCAAATCAATAACATCATGCAAAATTCTGAAACATTTTCTAACGGCCTGATTTGTTCACCACAATTCAAGCCGTTTTCAATGCATGTCAGTGTTGTCCAACACGCAACATAATGTAGAATTCCACCAACCAACAGCAAAAATGGTTATTCTTTTACATATTTATCCGTGGGCTCAAATGCAGAGCCCACTCACACCTCTGCATTCAGAAACACGATGACTAAAGAGTCCTTCAACCGACCATAGGATGGGTCTGTCATAGCTGTGCTGAATAGACTGGGATGTGGGAGTAGCATTTGGAACGGGGGATGCTGCGAGCGCAGGGCTGCAGATATTGTGAATGATTCCTCCTCGCGGAGAGAGAGAG
>JAOPJK010000066.1:2535548-2543113 GCA_027123565.1 Phycis chesteri
GAGGTGGCCCAGAATAACACAGTAGCTTTGCAGAGCAGTGACTTGGGTTATAATGGGTTAGGTTAGGTTAGATTAAGTCGGGGTGGTGGCATGTGCCACCTCAAGCCCCCCGTGGCCCCCCCCCGGGGCCGGTCTGGGGAATAGGCGGGCGCTGCATCCAGAGGAATGCAGCCGCTCATGAGGACCCTTTAAATAGACCTCAAGCTCAGCAGTTTCAACTATTTCTGTCTGCTGTCAATACATTGTGCTTTCAGCACGCAGCATAATCAAGCACAGTGTGAATACCAAGTGTAGAGTTACTTCAGAGCCGGGAACGCGTTCAGGACACAGATACATCAGGCGCGGCGTTTGTGTGGTTTGAAGCCCGGAGAGCAGAGTGTTAGTGGGACAGGTGTACGGGTCAGAGGGCCAGACGTACGCCTGGTGTTTCTCCACATCCGGCACACTTGTTTTGTTGTTTCTCGGCGGGCTTTGAAGGAGATGCCGCTGGATAAATCACGACATGGCCAGTTGCAGGGGTCATCGGTTTAGATGAGCTGGAAGTTAGTTGTGGTTGATATAGAAAACCCGTCTGAGACATCAGTTCGTTTTTTGCCCTCAGTCTACTCAAGGCTTTAAAAATGACATCTCAACATTATTTGTAAAGAACATTGTTCATATTTTATATATAGAAAAACAATCTGTGGCCCAGTGAAACTTTAGTGAGGTGGCAGCATTGTGATAGCACTTGTGGTAGCATTGAGGCAGTGCTTTTTACACTGTGAACATGTAGCATGTCAACAGTTCTCTGGCACTCTGGTACCAACAGTTAGCATATTGCTATGATGACATGGTACATGTAACATGTTACATGTAGCATGACATTAATTATTTGCATTTTAACCGTTAGCATATCAACATGTAGCATCTCAACAGTTCGCATATTGACATGAAGCATGTCAAGGTGTAATATGCTAGCGTATAGCATGTCAACATTTAGCATGATCAGACAATTACACACGTTATGCACAACCTGCCCAGTGTATGTATGACGATGTAAACGAACAGGCTACTCTCCCCATGTTTCACCATGACTAGGTTAAAAACGGCTTCTGTTGCCTTTTGTTGAAGGTGAGCTGCTGGCTAGCGAACTGTCGGACGCTGACGACTCTAGCGCTGCAGAAGAGGAGGCCGCGGCGGACGCAGCGAACTTTCTCCCAGGATCCATTTGTAGTATCTGCACCATCTGTCAGGTCACATGACTTAACATCTTTGGGAACTCAGCACTCACATACTCAAAAGTAGTATTGAAAGTACTGTGCAATTCATTCACTGAAACCATGATCATCAGTAGTGTATCCTGTATATAGGCGTCCAACCTGTTGCATTTCCTGGTAATGCGGTGTTCACGCGCCTGTCATAAATCATGTGTTGTGTTTTCCTTCCACCTTTAGCACTGCGACAGCTGTGAGAGCTGTCCTTGTGAAGAGGGTGATGCTTCAGACCACTGCCAACACTGCCTGGTACATACAGAGAAATTAACAATGAACCATGAGCAATTGCTCACCACTAAACACTCCACAGCTCTGCATACCAAGGCGGTACACTTTAAGTGTCTGACAAGCTGAACCCTCTGTTGGATGTGGCCACCAGCAGCCGGCCTTCAGAGCAGAATGGAATGTTCACAAACCGGTGGGCAGAAACTGGGAAAAACACAAGATTTGACTCCTGCTTTCTCCAACTGAGTCAGACGTCAGTAAGGGATACCGTAAGAAAATCACTGAAAACAACGTAGCTATAACTGCAGCTACAACTCAATCCACTCAATGCTGCAAAACAACCTTACAGGTTTAACTTGTTTTGAATAAGACCCATCTGCTGAATGAAAAATGAAAAATGACGATGAAACGTGATTCAATGTCTGGAACATTCAATTCAACACAATCTGATACTTCTAGATAAATGTTTTAATAGTGTGATCATGAGTTATCATCAGGCCGTCGGTGGACTGTAACCCTGAGTGTGGTGTGTTTTCCAGGGATGTCTGTACTGTCCTCTCTGTCCACTGGTCTGTGAAACCATCTGCACTCCAGGTAAACCCCTTCACACCCTGCGGCCAACGCCACAGTTACAGCATACCACACAGAACCTTGACCCAGTTCTCTCTTTCAGGTGGACTTATCGATGAAGTGTCCGGTTCCTTCTACCAGTAAGACTTTTATTCTGTTGTCTGAAATACACATACATATTATATCATAATGTTTACCAAACATGTTTCTTAAGCCTTGGTAGCCACTGGGAGCTGCCCAGTACAACCAGTCTTCTACTGCTAGCCACTGGGAGCTGCCCAGTACAACCAGTCTTCTACTGCTAGCCACTGGGAGCTGTCCAGTACAAGCAGAATTTTCTACTGGTGGACACTGGGAGTGGCCCAGTGCAACCTCAGTCTTCTGCTGTTGGACAGTGGGAGTGGCCCAGTAAAACCACAGTTCACTACTGGTGGCACTGGGAGCTGTCTATATTTATACGCTTACAGTACTTGTAATCCAATTGGCAGAACTAACCAATATCTGAAGAATGTCTTTAAGGCCTGACCTTGACAGATCAGGACACCTGTTTCAAGTCACAAGAGACAATTTACACAATCATACCGCCATATCTTATATCTTATCAAATAAAAGGAAAGACATTTTATTTTTAGTTATAATAAAATAGAATGAATGAATGAATGAATGCAATAAAATAATGAAATCGATATATGGAATCAAAACAGGGAAGTCAAAAACTACATAAAGGTAGAAAATCATTCTTAAATCAAAGTTTGGCTAATGAAGTGTGCACTTTCGACCTCTTAACGAAGCTAAACTCTCTCTATGCTCCAGGGTCATACCATAGTGTTTGTACCTTTGCTTTGAGCTCACCTAGAAGGCAAGGAGCTGCAGCATCTGAAGTATGTTGAACTTTAGCTCATTGTTAAAGACAAAACTTAACAAACTTGATAAGGCAAGACTTGACATTTGACGACCTGTGAATCTGGTATTGGTTCTGCTGCTACTTTCTCTTGTCTACCCTTTGTTTCTCTTGGCTGTAAGGAATTCTGTGAATATCCATACATTGATGTCAGCAATAGCTCGCAGTCTATTAGGGTGTCAATAAGACTGAGGTCATCCGACACAACTCACACGAACAGTTGTGTGTGTGCGTGAACCGCATCGCTGGGTAAATTTATGCCATGTTTGTGGATGATAGCCCTGCTAATCAACATATACATGTTGATCTAAATGTCTAATCATTTGTTTTTATAATTTACATTGTATTGTAGACGAGTATGTGTAAGAATAATATCGCCATTCGACAGGACTATCTCGTCAATGCTCTGAGGGCTCGTCCGGGCTCTCTTTAGCGCCATCGTGTGGACGGATCGGGATCAAAGCGCGGAGATGCTCGTCTACAGATCAACAAGTGGCCTTTTTCTGACGTCAATCAGTGGAACAATCAGCAGGCCTCCAACAAATGACCTGACTTTTGTTTACTTTTTTTTTTTTAACCCACAAACAACTTAGGCTGTTTTCTAACAACAAGACTGTTTTCTTAAGAATACCGGAGAGAAAATGTGAACGGCGTTTGGATTGTAAAAGTTTTTCTTGGTTCTTTACGAGGAGCGTAGTTGGCCTCATTGCCGCTCCCGCTTAAACAAAGCAATACAATTCCTCGATGGGATAGGAGACTAGCCAATGCACAGAGGAGGTGTAAATAATGTGTCAATAGCCAACACTTGACTTGACTTGAAACCTGAAACCTGTCATAACAAACATTATTTCATTTGATGGCAATAAAAATTCATCTGAATGAGGCATGTAAGAGACTGGTGGAGTCACAAAGTGTCTGTCTTTCTTGTTCTTGTTTTTTTTTAATGTTCGTGCAGAGTATCTCTCGACAAGTGCGCGCGCGTGTGTGCGTGCGTGTGTGTGCGTGTGTGTGTGTGTGTGTGTGAGTGCCCCCATGCGCTGCTGTGTGCGTGTTTTTTTTTGTTTTTTTTGGTGTGCTCGGATGTTGCTGGATCACACGCAAATCACGCCTCGAAATGCCAACGCCAAGCCTATGTTTGTTTTTGGCGTCTGTCTGTGTTTGCAAATATGTTTGTCTTATCTCCCCGGGCACTATAAAACTGGACGGATCCATACGCTCGTGAGACAGGTCATGTCAAGCTGCGCACGCAAACAAAAATCTCACAACACAAAACATGTTTACGTGGAGACGGGACTGCAGGCCTTGCCGACAAGAGGATTAGAGCCCCTGTCGCATAGCCTACAGCCACATATAGAAGGAACAGAAGCCGGCATTAATAATATAAATAAACAATTATAAATGAAATGGTCCCCCCGCCCCCCGTCTCGTTGATTTTTAAACATTGCAGATAAATCAACGAGTGATCCGAGGGACCGTTACGGTTGCCAAGGCAACCCTCGGATCACACGTTAAATTCAAACGTCTTTTAAAAGTCCGCCAGACGGCTGAGGAGTGAGGCTTGGTGAGTCACTTCAATAATATTTGGATTTAATATCGGTATCAACCGGGCCATTTGGTTTCTGAATTCATATGATGACATGATCCGTGTGTCATCCACCACCACCCATGTCACACCCATCTTCTTTGATGAAGCAAAGGTTTAATCAAAGAAGATGTATTTAGTTATATTTATGTACTATAAACAAATCGGCCTCACCAAAATACGTTTCATTTAGTGGAGGATTCATAAAATCCTTCCAATTAGTTTGACCAGTTGGCGATTTTTTTTCACTACCACGCTAAATAACGCGTGTGCGTTATCATCTGGTGACGCACGTTAAGGCCTACATTCCCAACGGCCACGCAGCGGGCGTTTAGGTCGCCGGTTTCATCGCAACGTTAAAAGAGGAGAGGAGGGACTGAGGGAGGGGAGAGGGGAGGAGAGGAGGAAGGGAAGGAAAGGTGGAAAGAGACAGTGAGTTCACTTACAGTTAGTGCTCGCAGACTGTCCAACTGTCCAACCGTCCCGCTTTGGGGGACATTGTCCCGCTATGTTCCAAAGACTGTTATGCATTGCATGCTATTGGTATGCAACTGGTCGACTGACCTCTCACTGTTTTGGACCATGTATGCGTAGCTTTGAAGTATAAACATCCCAGGGCAGGCTTCACTGTCCCCACGTCATGTAATTCAGCAATCAAGCCAAGGACTGTATGTTGAGTCTGTTACTTGGGACTCGAAGCTCTCCCTTTTTAGCCCATGGGCCAGACGAGATGTCGGTACCCCGAAAGGTGGCAGAGGTTACTCACCATTTTTGAAAAGATACATGTCTGTAGCAGAGGTTGCGCTAGACTTTTTCGTTGTTTGTCATTTTGACTGACAGGGTCTTAAAAATCCCGTCATAATCTATTTTTACCGGTCACTTTAATTTTTTAAATGATAATAATGTGTTACCTTCTCCAGTCCGACGCTCCTAACCGTAGTTGGGAGACACTGGTTTGCTGAATATTCCTTTTCCTGGGCTCGTTGCTGGTAACTAGCTCTAGGCGACCGGACCAACTCTGCTTAAAGAAGTGAGGATGCGGTACCGGGGTTCGTGCAGAGGCACATTTATTTCTCCTCTTTGCAGCCGGAAATATAACATAACAGGGCCTTCTTACAACAATCCCCTTAAAAATGGTACCAAACACAATAATGTAAAACATTGGGAAATGTCCTGAAAATGAGCCAATACCAAGACATGCACCAGAGTCTAAAAGACATTTTTTCAATGGGGGATGGTAACTTCAACAGCTGATAACACTAATTTAGCTGTGAGTCAGGAAGGGTTATCATACCAAAAAGTGAACTACAGACATGTATCTTTTCAAAAATGGTGAGTAACCTTTGCCACCTTTCGGGGTACCGACATCGCGTCTGGCCCATGGACTATTTGTCGTAGTTTGTATATTTGAATGTTTTATTAATGGCTGTAATGGTGTTATGTACTAGAACGTGTTAAAAAGAAAAAAAGGTGAAAAAATGATGTCATATTCGAATTCTGGTCTGAAAAAGGAGCGCAAGAACATTTTGGTCCGAAAAAAAATTGTGTTCCACTTTGGCATTGCTGGCATGTTGGACAGTCTGTGTTCGGATGTCAGAAGAAGAACACAAAATATTATGAGGGAGTTAGTTTGATTCTAATTCTAGTTTGATTCTCATTGTTGCGTTTAGTCATTCGGATGCATTTCCATTGATGATCATTACTATTATCCTGTTAACTGAAGTGTTTTTGTCTCGGTGTATAAGGTGTAAATTGAGACTTGGAACAGTGTGGATAAAATGGAGGACATTGAAACAATTCAGATTGCCACGCGTCAATATCATCCACATTATCATTATGTTGTTATAAGAATTTACTGTGTTATTTTCATGGTTGAACTCAATTTCTATTGCTGACAATACAGACAAAGTCATCTTACTGAGTATTTTGTACACTCTCTGCATAATGAGTGTCTCTGACCGTGGATGAAACCGAGCTGCATTGGTGGGTGGGTGTGTTGATGGTCAACAGAGACCCATCCTTCTGTTCTCAGTGTTTAGGATTTAAACATCATCAAAGTGTCCTCATGTTGTCTGCCATTAAAACCCCAAAGCCCCACATACACACACAGACACACACAGGCACACACACACACACACACACAGACACACACAGGCACACACACACACACACACACACACACACACACACACACAAACTTTACTGTCACACAGTACACGTTTAGAAAAGAAGAGATTAAGGAATTATGTTGAAGATGTCATTTGCATTATTTATATTATATGTATATGATGGTACATGATAGTTAAAACATAAGACATGCCCAAGGTTACTTAGACACCTAAAGAGATTAGAGATTAACATGTTTGGAGGACAGAAACAGCTCAGCAGAAGAAGAGGGATGAGATTTAGGCGACATCATCTACCACCATTGTCTACAAACAGCAAACAAAATGAAACGGTTCTCTCTCTCTCAGACCTTCTGCACTTTGTCAGTGTAGATAGGCTAACTCGCTGTCTCCTAAACAACATGAATCCCATCTTTCTGTCTGGAGTTCTTTTGTCAACAACTCTCACACACAATAACCGTGTTTGATTACCAGCCGGGATCACTGCATGTTCAGTGCGTGTACGGCGGGATTCATCCTTTTGTTTCCCGGGAAACCATCAACCTTGCGCTCTGTGGACATGTCAATACAGGCATTGTAATGGAAATCAGGTCTGAAGGTCTGGCTGGGGGTTGGTGCATGCCCATTGGACCTGAGACCTGTCAATCAAACCCCTAAGTGAGTGCACCCTCCTCCTTCCGGCGACAGAGAGAAACGTTTGGCATCGCATCGTCCGTGGCGGAGCCACCTGTATTTTCACTGACAGGTTGTCCTGTCGTGCCAGGACTGTGATGGTGTTGTTGTATACACATTGAGACAAGATGACCCCCCACCACCCCCACCCCACGCACACACACACACACACACACACACACACTCCCATACCCCTCAACACACGCACCTTATACCCTCCCCACAAACACACACCT
>JAOPJK010000066.1:5515574-5526534 GCA_027123565.1 Phycis chesteri
CGCGAGCGGCGGATGGGTCTGCTGGCCTTCCTCCGGCTCGGGGTGTGGACCAGTGGGCTGCGGGCCTTCAGGAACGGCTTCACGGGGAACGTCTTCGGGGAAGGGTTCATCCTGGGTGGGGTCTATGTCCTGGGACCAGGCCAACAGGTAGATCAACCCACTACAAAGTTGTGATCACGCTGGCTTTTTCCATGCGCTGTACATGCCGACCGTCTCTTGCGTGTGGATGGGGCCGATCTTGTACGTCGTCTTTATGAATCCCTTGGCGTCTTCTTGTGTCTCTCAGGGGATAGTGCTGGAGCACCGGGAGGTGGAGTTTGGCGATAAAGTGAACATTTTGGAGGTCCTGAAGGCTGTGAGGAAGATGCAGAAGGAGCTTGTGTCTCTGGTGGAACGATAGCGTCTTGGCAATCCAGACTGTTTGAAAACTGAAATGGTTTATAAAACTGTCAAATTATTTTGTACGACGTCTCCTGCAAGTTTCCTTCAGAAGAAACTGTCCGATGCATTTTATGGGGGGGAAAAAGTTTGTAGTTGCCTCTGCTCTTTGATCTTCTGTGTGTGACGTGATGCGGTGAGGGCATCTCATCTGGGGCTGTTAATGATGGCCTGATTCTAAACTCTGAATGAGAGAGCAGGCCTGATGTCCAACGACCAGATGAACCCTCTTGTTTCTGTCGTCAGAAGCCAGAAGAACAATAAAGGTGTATTGGTGTACTGCGTCTATGGCCTATGAGGGTTTTTTTTATAACCGATCTTACTGCAGTTGTTTTTCAAGGTAATTCTTAATGTTAATTCTGTCTTTGAAGTTCATTTCTCAGCTTGGAAAGCTTGCTTGATTAAGGAAAACTGTAATATTCGGGTTCAGTTTCTGCCCCTTCTTGAATGGATCACTTGACATGCCAGCAAAGTCAGATTTCTTAAACATTGCTTAACTTGGGAGGAATCAATGCATTATGCAGCTTTAATAATGCTTGTTCTGCTTGCTTTCTGCAATTTAACCCCAACCCAATGTAGAGCTTGCTGTACTTAATTTCTTAATTACTTCTTTCTAAATGATTATATGGCATTACTCCAACTTGTAAGGATTTCAAAAGATTCTTTCAAGTAGTGACTGGCGTACCCCTGGCCTGCTGCACCTTCCAGTGACCTGGCACATGCTTCAGACGGGAGACACTGAATCAGCGATAACAAACTATGCCAAGTCATTTATTCAGTGGCTTTGACACTCCACTGCATTTCTCCCACTCTGCCAGAAGGTTTCCTTTTAGAGTCCAAGGGTGTGGAATTATCAGCCCAATGTGGGCTGTTTAATAGGCAGACCTTGGGTATACTTCCTTGACTAATCTTTTCCATTGCCGGCTTTACATTTCTTCATTACTCTGCTCTGGCCATTTCTACAAATGTCTTGGTCGTTTCTTTGTTGGCGTTACTTGGTCATCCAGTCATTGAGGGAGTCCACTGGCTTTCCAGCCTGCATTCCAAAGTCTTTAGACAGCAGCTGTGACAAACGTGAAAGACGTGTTTTGACAGTTGAAATAAGTGAATGCCTTCTCTGGAGAGGACATGGTCTGCACCACAGGTGTCAACCACGGATCCCCAAACAGGCGTGACTTGACCATCAATGGATTGGTTGTCACCGAGGTTTTAAGTTGAGAAGAAACATCTGATGAACTGATTTGTCTGGTTGAAAAATCGACTTCTAAGTGTTAAGTGATCTTATACAAAATAAATACAGCTTACCCGTACAGGCCAAATTTCCCGCAACTCCCCACCAACAACCACACAACCACCTCCTCCCATTCTTGGGAGGGGGTTTCCTGACTAGACCTTCCTAGGAGGTTCTGATCTTCCGATCCTCCTTGGCCGCACTGAAGGTTTCAAGACCTTTGCTTCTTATTTGGAGTTGGAAAAAGACAAAACACTTATCTGGCCTTTCTCAATTTCCTCCAGTTGTGCAGAGGAAGCTACTACCAGTTCAGATAATCTATTTATAAAGCAATTAGAACGCCACATGCTGAGAAACATTGAACAATAGCGTTATCTACTGGGCCTGGTATTGACTCAGCCATGCATTGTTCTAGACATCAGCTGAAGGGAGCTATTCACTGACAGTGTATGCGCTGTTTAACAGCCACTTCAATATTGGTTAAGGCCATTCTGAGGTAAGGAGAGTTAGGTTATTACCAGAGCTAAACCAGAGATTAGCATTGTGGATGTTTCACCAGGGAAACATGGCGAGGATTCAAGTAAACAAAATACTGAGGATTGTCTGCAGTGAAGACTTCTGGAGCAAATCTTGGACTTCTGGTGAAACTACTGGATTTTGAAGCCATACCAGTTAAATACCCATGTTAGCTAATCAGTCAAAGTATAAAAGAACAGTTTCATGGTCATCTTTTATTTACCGATAAACTAAAGTCACAGTGGTGTAAGAAGTAACAGTATTCCTGAATGTTTAACAGCTAAAACATGAGAACTTGAAGCTATGTTTTCTATACAAAAGCACAATAGCAACATGCTTATGACAATTGGTTAGCGCTAACAGTTGGTTATCTCTGTAAAAAGATGTATTTTGTTCTATTAAAGCTTGACTTGGCACATCATATAAAAAAAACACAAACCTTTCCCCAAATGATACCAGAAGTACACAAAGTCTATCGTAACCATATTACAACATACTGCACATGCCGCTTTGTAAAAGCACCTTCACAGTGTATAAAGAAGGAACGTTTATTTAATCTTTATCTTTGCTGTCCTTGGATCCATCTACAATACTGCCTACGGGGGAGGTCGGCGGGGAAGGAGTCTTGAGTGGCAGGGCCTCGCCGGGGGCAACCAAGGCCACAACGTTCTCCTTCTTGGGCAGCCAGAAGGCCGGGTACAGCGGCTCCAGGAACTCCGCCCTGTACTCGTGGATGAGGGTCATGGTGTCGGACACCCCGTAAAACGCCAGCAGCCCTTGGCTGTAGTCCAGGTAGACGCCGATGCGCGTGAACTTGTCCACGCCGAGCGGGGTCTCCACGTCGCTGTGCCAGGCGGAGAAGGTGCGGCCGTTCCACTGCAGGCACCACGAGAAGCCGTTTCCCGTGATGCAGCTGTTGCTCTCCTGGCCCTTGCGGTTGATGCTCTTGTAGGTGAGGCCCACGTGCGTGCCGTCGCCGTGCACGTCCACCTCAAAGTACTTGCGGCCCAGGTAGAAGCTGTCGGTGGCCAGCACCTGCCGCCAGTTCTCGAAGCGTTCCGGCAGGTCGGCGTACGGGTGCTGCCAGGGCGTGGTGTTGGTCACCTTGCGGTTTTCCTCGGTCAGGCGCAGGAACTTGTGGGCGGTGGCGGCGTCCAAGGTCACCTGGCTGGCGTCTGGAAGGATGTCGGTATGATGCATGGTCAGTAACAGGAGGATGCTCTCGGAGGACTGTTATGCTTTCCTGCTGCTGCTACTACAAAATGGTGGATTTCATTTGAATACTTACACTTTTGGAACTCATCGCGCGTCTTTGGATGTGGGATGCTCATGTTTTGTTTTGCTGTGATGATTTCGTGAACCGTGGTCTTTATTCCCATCTTGTCTGGGCAGGGCGAAAGGGAAGGAAGGGTTATTAAAAAAAACAAAAGGCTCTGTGACCTTCACCTCACTTGGCATGGAATTAGAGGGTGACACGTGTTGTTTTGGTGTGACACACCAGCAAGGTGACTCAGGTGTGCACAGCTGTGGGTATCGCTCCAGTGACCACATTCAGACACAACAGAGGTGCACAGGCGAGCCGTCACTTATGGGCTGAAATTCCTCCACTCTCCACCAGACAAGTCTGAACGCACCCAGACTCTGTTCCTGTGCACGTGGAATGCTTTGTTTTCCTCCATCGTTGTCTCAGATTCTTATATTTTGTGTTCATTTAAAATTAAACTAATGTATATATATATTTTAAACAGTACATGTACTGTTTGGTACTTTTGGGAGCATTTGACTGTTGACTAACTTGATAAAAACAAACACGCATACACACTGTATCCTAAACTGTATCTGGCTGACAGCCTTGAGTCCTATACAGCACTTTAGTCTTTTTCTGTATCACGTTCTTTTACAGAGCCTTGATTTGAAGTCGCTTTGGATGAAATTACTGAATGGATGGTAATACTAACTAACTAAATAATAGTAATAAATTGGCACTATTTTCAGTGCTGTGATTTCTGCTACTTGTGACGTGATGCATCACAGCTTGGTAGTCTACACATAGGGCTACCTGTCAGTGGCACATCACAGGTTGCCCCAAAGAGCAAAATCATTGACAATAAAGGACTTGAATCTTGAATTGAATCTAGTGCCACATTTTATGTGTGTTTGTAGTCATACTGCAATCCACACGACGAGCTAGGCTAGCGTAACTCTGCAAGTCAATGGAAGCGGCTAACGGGAAGCGAACGCTAACCCTGCGAACTCCCCTCCCGCACGCAAAACAATGATTGTGGAATCAAACGACTCGCCTGAATCTGGGTTGAGACAGGCAAACGCCAATGTACAGTTAGCGCGGCGTCTCCCTTTGAGACTTACCATTTTTGCACGTCTCTTTGATCTTATCCATGTACGAAGACATGAGCTTCTCGCTCATTTCTTTCGTGGAGTCCACGATGGTGCGGCTAAATGAATGTAAGCGGTCCATCAGGCCGATGTAGACCCCGGGCAGAGAAATATCAAGCGCTTCCTTCTTCCACTCGGAATACTCCTGTAGAGAAAGCAACGATTCTTGAGTCATAATGCATTTAGTAATAAGTCACGACACGCTTTTTCGTATAAAATTACAATTTTGTCACCAAATTGGCCTTCAGACATGACAATGACATTTTTATAGTAGTCTCACAAATCAGACTTTAGAATAAAATGCTAAAGTCTGATGGCAGATGAGCTCAGACATGGGCGAACAGTCTATTTTGTCTAATGCTGGTAAATTAAGTCCAAAACACAGCATGGTTATGTATTAGCATAGTCATAGCACTAACAACAGTTTATCTATCCAAAGATGGATCGCGAAAAAAACGTATTTGGTACCACACCTGTAGGAAGTCCACATCGTTTTTATTCTTGGAGATCTTCTCCACCTGGCTCTGGGTCTTCTTCAGCTCAGCACACCTCTGCTCCAGGTGCGCCCGGATGCCCTCGGCCTGCTTCAGGGACTGCTTCTCCTCGCTCTCCAGGACCTCCGTCACCTCCTTCTTAGCTCGCTCCACCACAACCTGCAGCGCCGCAAACTGGCTCTCTATCACCTCCCGTACCTCCTTCACTGAATTCTGGAGAGCAAGCAAAACACCGACACCTTTTAGAGTTCACTTTGACTCGGTGTGTGTGGTTGTGTATTATCTCTCAGGTGGATGTTGCATCACAATTTCCGCTCCCTAACTTCCTATGAGCAGGGCACTGCAGTCAACCACTTATGCCACTTATTTGATTTGTTTAATTTTCATTTTTATGATGCAAAGTTGAGTTGACCCGAGCTACAAGAATGTCACTGCTGGTAATGATGTACGTTGTGATCTAGCATGGGACAATAAACGTTAAACTTGAACCGTCACCGAGAATAAGGACATGACAAGACAACAACAATGACAAGGAGAATATATATGGACTTTTTTTGACAAATAATTTGACAAAGCAGTATCCGAAATGGACTGCCTCCTAAGCCCCGCCCTCCGCCCTGGCCAATGACGCGTCCCGTTCCGTGGCGTCCCCTCTTGAGACGGGAACGCTGGGAAACCAGGTGAGGTGGATGAATTGGCTTTGGACCAAAGTCAACCTCACAACCAGGGCAACACTTCAAAAGGAAAGCCTGTCTGACTCATTGTCACCAGTCAATGACATCATCACCCTGGGGAACCAGTCAGGTAATGGGTGGTTCCAATGCCTTCAGGCTTGGGGAGGTGGGGGGGGGGTAGGGTGTTAAGATTGTCAATATCTGACAGCCGGTGGATCTCGTCTTTACAAATCTGTATGTTTGTTCGCATTCCCGTGTGAAACACCACAAACACGACACATGGCTCATTTCTGACAGGTGGGCGTGCTTTACCTCAATGGTGACGGCGTTGACCTGGAGCTTGTTGATGGCGTTCTCTGCTGCTGTCACGGTCTTCACCATCTCGACCTGCTTCTCCTTCAGGACACCCTGGAGATGCACACACACCCAGGAACAGAATTTGATAACGACTACAAACAACCATGTATTTTGCTGGGGGGGGGCGGTTACATGTTTTGCTGTTACTTTGAATTCATTTCCACTGCTACTTCAACTGACCATTTGAAAGCATCTCAATGTGTTTGATAATGAGAGGCCAGGGGAGTGAAAAAAATGGAACGGAAAGGAAATTGACAGCAGGAGTTGGTTTGGGACAGGAGGTTGGTTTGGGGCAGGAGGATGGTTTTCAGAGTCATGTCTGAATTCCTCAGACAGGCCCAGGCGGCTCTTTACCCGCCTCTAGCTGCAGCTCAGATAGAATTCTTTCCTGCACAATTTCCACCGCAAGGGAATTCCATTGCAGGGAACAGCATAGGACCCTTGATAAGCTCTAGCATTAGAAGTTCATTTTGACTGATTGTACATTTAATCACAACCTTGATCAACGGTGATTCATTCTTCACTCTCAAAGAAACCTGCTGGAGGGGAGCCACTACTGATCCCATTTCAACCGGCTAAAGACCTTTTCTCTTTCCTTCTTGTGCGGACAATGCAGCTCAACCAGTTTGTGTACTTCCGCGTGCATCCGCACACAGAAGCCCACGCTATACCAACGCCGTGTGACCTGGAGGACAGGATCGATCACTATTTGGAAACGGGACCAATTGCATTCATACATTTGTCACGATCAACCGCTGGGCGTCTTTTCTGCAACAGCTTGCGTTTTGGGACGTCTGAAATGGACGTCTCTTTGCGTTTGGTGTGCGTACACCTGGCTTTAATTTTCCACTGGCAAAGCTGTAATTGTAAATAAAACGCTACATTCTGGGGGACCGTATCGACGGAGGGATCTAGATCCCTGTGCTAAACACAGCCTTGGTGGTTATGTAACACCAACAGGACAGCTTGCTGGTGAAGACACTGAGCTAACAGCCTTTTGGTTACCAAATCGGTCAACATTTTTTCAACGTTGGATTTAAAGAGAGCAAATTGCATGTGTGGAACTGGAGTGGACAAACCTTTCAGGGAAACTGACACCACGACAAACATAAAAGAGGAACACGTTCTGCCTTATCTTCTCAAAAACAAAACAGAACAACAGAATAGAGTGCTTGCCAACAAAGATAACATAATTTCAACCACAAACGTGACTATGATAGAAATGATTTGCATGAATATTAAAATGGAGAAGCATCTCGTTTGAGTCCAGTGGCGGCTCAGTTCACAAAGCAGGTGTGTGGGCTAAAAACAAACGTCTTGTTTAATCTCACCACCGGTCAAGAATGCTTGGACCTAGAGGTCAGTGGCTGTCAAAAAAGAAAGACAAATGATGTTTTTGCTGAAGCTTGAGCTCTCCTTGTGTCAGGCAGACTAAATAGATCCCAGCATGAGTTCCCAGGACACATGACATGACATGATGTAGTGTAGTCGGTGTGCTATTTTCTGACTCACTCAAACCAAAGTCTACGTACTTAGCAACAGGGTCTTGTGACATTGGACTTACCTCTTCATTAAGTTGAAGTGATTTGCGTTGCATGGAACATGGCCTATCACGCATTAAAAACAAAACCCCTAAATCCCTGTGGGCTATTTTAGATAGAGATCAAATTAACCATGGGACTCTATTCTCACATAGTGATTTGCACTTAACCATCTCTTTAAGCCCAGAGATCGCCTTCATAACTTGGTTACATCTCATAGCAGGCAATACAAAAGCTATACTTAGTTTCATGGTTGCATTGTGCGTATTCTCTGCGGTTAGTTCATTACGGCAACATCTTGCAACTCATCGAGAAAGATTAAAACGGTGTGGATCTCATACAGGGAGTAGTAGTGGCGTAGTGGCAGTGTGCAAGTATGCGCGTCACTCCGCGCAAAAGGTAACCCCCGTTGTGTTACCGAAACAGAAAAAAGTAAGTACCACACAAAATAATAGAGATAGATATAGATAGATATTAGGGGGTCAACCTGCCTCAATTTGTCTGCGGGCCTCGGTGACGGGCACGGTTTTGTGTCCCTTATGCTCCTCGACCACACAGTCCGTGCACACGCAGCAGCTGTCGGCGAGGCAGAACAGATCGAGAGGCCACTTGTGGCCCTCGCACGTCCGCCTCTCGATGTCCCGCAGGGGGTCCACCAGACGGTGGTTCTGGAACTTCTGGTTCTCCAGGTGCGGCCTGAGGTGGGCCTCGCAGTAGGACACCAGGCAGGTGAGACAGGACTTCGTGGCGCGTCGAGGGTTATCGATGCACGAGTCACACACCACATCATCCGGGCCCAGGGGTTCTTCTTTCGGTGGCGCTTCTTTCTCACCTCCCTGCTTCTCTTCCTCATCTTCTGCCTTAGCTTTATCGCCGGCCTGTGACTCCTCGTCTCTCTGTTCCTCGGTTTGCTTTGCGGGGTCCTCTGGTTCGATCAGGTCTTCCTGTATCTTGGTCTCCTCGATGGCCTTGGAGTCCACACTGTCCTCCTCTTTGCGCTTGATCGCCGGGGTTTCGCTCGCCGTCCCGTTCTGTTTGAGTCCGGCTGCTGGTTCCGTCTCGTTGGGGCTCTTCAGACACTCGGGGCACCCTTCACCTTTCTCTCCCCGGCACGCGCTGCACACGGAATGGGCGCAACATTGGGGTGAGTCTGGCTTTGTGGCTCCAGCGCATATTACGCAAAGTTGCGGCTGCTCCGGGTCTATGACCGCCACTTTGGGTGCAGTGTCTGCCATAACTTGTGTTTTCTTTGTTTTCTTTTCTCTCTCTCCACCTCCCTCTCTCTCCTCCTCTGACACTGAAACTAACTGGCCCAGCCACTTTCAGCAGCTGATATAGGTCTTGCCCACCTTCCAGTTCCTGGATCACAATTGAAAAGATGACTCAAAACAAGCCACACCTCAACTATGTAAACGTCAGACCTGGTAACAAAACCGGGCAGCAACTGAGAGAACACGGGACTGCGTAACGGTGGATACACATCAGCACACACGCACTGTGTCCTGCTTCCGTGTTGAATGAGACAACAAGTTAGGAGATTATTGTTTCTACTTCCCTGCCCATCAAAGAGCACTCTTGCGCTATTAGTTCTCTTGTCGAGATTCTCGGAGATTTTAAGAAACCCGCGAACATTCACCAATAGTTTATCTTTCGTTTATGATTGCGTCTCGGGAGAATTCACCAGGCTACGTCAGCATCCAGAGGAGTTGATTATGTTGCGAGTATTATCTGTCAGCTGACAGATAAACGCGTCCTATGATCAAGACCGAGCGAAACAAAGAGCGACTCTGTAATTGTTATTCATCTCAATTACTATAAAGCGAAACGCAAACAACGCACTGACAAGAGACAGCGATTCAGCAAACTGCCATCACAACTCAACACAATGCTGCCACCTAGTGGCCGTGACGCGCGAAGCAGCATATATAACTTTTAACAACTGGAAAACTTTGTGCATATTTAACACAATCGCAATCCCATCGTCCCAGCGTCGTCCCACGCCCTGAAACATCCATCTTAAAAAGGCACAATTTAATAGAACAGGACATAGAATATTTGCGTCTACATATGAAAATGATATGCATTACAATGTAGGTCTTTCAACCGAGGCATTGCCACCACGTTGTGCAATATGCTCTCTCTCTCTCTCTCACTGTTAAACTCTATTCTATGGCGATTGAGTTTAATATTTAACCTCTTCTGTTAAGGTCCCTTTAAGATTGTTCTTTGTGTTGCTTCAGCCAATCATTTTCAATCGGGTTTACACAGCGATCTTATCGCATCTGTACCAACACAGTCGATACAGATGAGGTACAAAAAAATCTAGAAAAAGGAAAATAGCAGTCAAGAGTTCAAATAAAATACATTTGGCTTTTACAAAACGTGTGCTTGAGGAAAACACCATTTATTCGTCACTCTGGATTAAGTGTTGTTGTGAATCCTGATTACGACAAACGCTGTTACAACAAACGTCGTGAAGGAAATAAAAGTCCATTCAAGACTTTTTAACCCCCTCGCAATGCAATCCTCAGTCCTTCACAAAACCCACTCAAGCCATCATCAACCTTTAAGATATGGGATTAATGATCAGTCGATATGGCTGCGTAACGTTTAGTCAGGCTGATGGTTGTTAATGTGTCACATTACATTGAAGCATTTAAGTGGAATATTACTACTTTAAATATGGAACTAAACTATGTTTCAGGTACGATTATTGTTATCGATATTTAATTGATTACATCTTAAGGCGATATATATACACAGTGTATAGATATTTACTGTGCTTCAGATATCATTTGTGCATTGTGTTGCGTCACTAAAAGCAGAGCAGTGCGTGATCGCTTGTCCAGTTCAGCAGCAGAAGTCTTCAGAGGTGTGGCAGCGCAACTTAGTGGAGGAGCTCGGAGGGGGAGAGCCCTTCATCACCCCCCCCCCCCCTCACTGAACCCCAACCAGCCGGGTGATGGGCGGAGCAAACACCATCAGCTCCTGGTATCGGTGGAAGAAAACGCGAAGGCGAGAGAAGTAGCTGTCTTCCTGGTACGGGAGGTTCTTCTCCTTCAGATAGGAGGACACGATGGGCTTGATCTGGGGAGGGAGGAGTGGAGGGAGGGAGGGACGAGTGGAGGGAGGGAGGGAGGAGTGGAGGGAGGAGTGGAGGGAGGGAGGGAGGAGGAGAAGTCAGCGGGGATTCAAGCAGGTTTCTCTCAAACCCTCGTTTTGTTTTATGTTGTTTTATGTCATATAATGGTTCCTTTCTGTCTTCCTGTTTTCTTAGATTTCTATATTCTTGTTGTCTTGTCTTTCCTTCCTGTT
>JAOPJK010000066.1:5562925-5574231 GCA_027123565.1 Phycis chesteri
CCGTAGGTCTGAGAGGACTGTAATTTCATCTGTGCTATATGTCTGGCATGTAGCATATTTGACAATAAAGTTTACTTACTTACTTACTTACTTTTTTACTTACTTCAAGTATCAGGCACAGCAATTGTTTTTTTTTTTTTTGGCTGCAACTACCTAAATGTTTAAATAGTTTATATCACCGAAGCATTAAGTGTCTGTCCTTCTAAACCTTTCATCAGCCAAATATGACACCAACCAATCAGTAGAGCAGCCAGTTAGTAGCACTGGCACCATAACATACCTGAATACCCTTGTACTCCTGATATTTGCAGTACGTAAAACATAATATTTCTATTTTTTACAACTAAATATCTAACACTATATATACACACACATATATAATACTTGTCAGTTCGACATCACTATCAAGTGATTATCAACTATGATATTATATGGTAATAGTGTAGGTAATAATAGAGTAGGTAGTTAGTATGTATGTTACACATACTTGTCATAATAGCCTGTGAAAGAAAGTGAAAGAAAAGTAAAGCCTAATGGATTATGTGGAAAGCCTGTCATCCACTTTGGGTCTGCCAAAGCATTTCTTCACACCAAGCCAAGTGTTGTTTGTCGTAAGCCAATCATATCCCTGCCCCCGCCTAACTCATGCACAACTCAGAAGATATAAGAGACCCTGCAAGCACAGTCATGCAGATGTGGATCACAAGTCTCCCATTCGGACTTCGTTCTCTGCGCTAAGACGAGATGCACGAAGCGAAAGGGCTTGGTTTGTTGTTGTGGGCCCTGGCCGCAATATCCACCGCAGCAGTAAGGGTGTCATCGAGTGACTTTGATTATCAATTTCTTTTAACAAAGTTCATTGCAGTTTGTATGCTTGACGAGTAAATGTTTTTAAGAGGGCTTAAAGTAATGTTCTTCTGTATCTCTCTAGGAATTATTCAGAAATGAGAGGTCCTCACTGATATCTGGACGTTCAGGTAAGCCATCTGTCCTCACTTGAAGCTCTCGGGCTTGTCCTCTGGCTCTTCTGTGTCCAGGAGAGAGGGCATCAAACTCTGCTTGATTCGTCTTTTTCAGGAGGAATCTGCCACAATGGAGGCACGTCAGTTACATCTATGCTGGGAGGTGATCACATGTTCTGCCTGTGCCCTGATGGTTTCCAAGGGGACCACTGTGAAACAGGTTAGGGACCATCCTGGCTCCACTTCTGATCACTAAACATTTCGCCTTTCATCTCGTACATGAGTTAAAGGAATCCTTTCTGTGCCGTTTGGGCCGTTCCCGTGTCTTCAGACACCGACTGCTTCAGCGGCATGGGGCTCTACTACAGAGGCACCACGTCCAGGTCCCAGAGCGGAAGAGCATGTCTGACTTGGGACCGGGAGACCAGGAATCGCTTCATGTCCTCGGATGTCAACTCGGGACGACACAACTACTGCAGGTTGGACACCAACCCGCCCCGACTGATCTCAGGGCTTCACGCTGGTCCAGAGGAGTACTCACCGTTTGGGTTTCCCCCAGAAATCTAGAGTTCCGACCGCGGCCCTGGTGCTACGTCCAGAGAAGGGGCACCCCGGTCCGAGAGTACTGCGATATTCCCCGCTGCGCCCTGCGGCCCGGTGAGTGCACTGCGCTTAGAGGTGCACAGGTGTGAGTGACCTGTACATTAAATATAGATATATATATAGATATATAGATTATATTAGATTAGATTAGACTAGACTAGACTAGACTAGACTAGATTAGATTAGATTAGATTAGATTACATTACATTACATTACATTACATTACATTACATTACATTAGATCAGATCAGATTAGATTAGATTAGCCCTATAGACTGGTGTGATTCTCAATTTCTGTTTGGTTTGCTTTTCACGTTGTGATGTTAAAAGGTCTCGCTACGCCAGTTCCCCCCCGACCTTTGCCTCCATCCGCCGAACCGACAAGAGGTAGGTGTGTGAGAGATCACTCTTTTGAGGTTTACTTCCTCAACAAAATGTACCCCTGTCCAAGGAGGGCTCTAAGTGGTGTCACTCCCTCACACAGAGTCAACATGCGGTCAACGGAATAACAGGCGGATGAAGATTGTGGGCGGAACCATAGCAACTGTGGAATCCCACCCGTGGGTGGCGGCCATTTTCTGGCGGAGCAAATCCAGCCAGAGAACGTTCCGGTGCGGCGGGAGCCTGATCTCCGCCTGCTGGGTGCTGAGCGCCGCCCACTGCTTCCCGGACGGGTCAGAACCGTGACTCAGCCGTCACTCCAGCAGGTGCATGGTTGGTGAGACGATCCTCAACGTTCATCTCTCATTTGTGGGGGGTTTTTTTTGGCCCCGATCCAGGGCGCAGACCAAAGTCCGTCGCATATCCCTGATTCTGGGGAAAAGCGCGCTGAACCAGACCGAGCCGTCCTCAGAGCAGATGTTCAAGGTGGAAGAACTCTTCATCCACGAAGGGTATGACAACAGCGAGGGGAGCTATGACAACGACATCGGTACAATCTCCTCCGACATACCGTGTCTCTAAATCATTCATCATGACCCTGACAGGAAACATTTCTTACGGTTTGAATGTGAGTTTCATGATGATGTGCTGTTCCCCAGCTCTGCTGAAGTTGAGGGCGAGGCGTGGGCAGTGTGCAAGAGAGACAAAGTCAGTGCGGACTGTCTGTCTGCCACCACCTGGAGAGAGCCTCCCTTCAGGGGTCCTATGTGAGATAGCGGGCTACGGAAAAGAGCAGAAAGGTGCATTGACTGGATACATACCTACAAGTTCCATGCACACATACCTGAACACAACACACACGCTCTGTACACAGTTCTCCTTAAAGACGTGTTTGTTTTGCGTTTCATTTCTCCAGGCCTGTGGTATAACTCCCAGTACCTCAGACAAGGCAAGGTCTTCCTCTTGGCTCAAGAGCTGTGTCGGGATAAGAGCTATTATGGCAACCTGATCACAGGGAATATGTTCTGCGCCTCCCGTCCGGACTGGAGTCAGGACTCGTGCGAGGTATGCGCCGCGCAAGTCCAGACCTGATTCGAAGAGTTGATGATTATGAAGTGCTTTTGAGATTTTTCCCACCCCCCCACCCCACCCTACCGCTACTTGTCCTCACAGGGCGACTCTGGAGGGCCTCTGGTGTGCGAGGTGGCTGACAGGATGTATCTCTTGGGCATCGTCAGCTGGGGCGAAGGCTGCGCAGAGAAGCTCCGGCCGGGCGTGTACACCACGGTGACCAACTACAACCGCTGGATCGCTGGGAAAACCGGCCTGTCCTCCTTCACAGCGGACTCCGTGTTTCCCACGCCTCCCGTGAAGTGACCGCTTCGCAACGCACGCTGATCCCGCCGTAGGTGTGTGCGTGTGTGCGTGTGTGTGTGTGTGTGTGTGTGTGTGTGTGTGTGTGACTGTGGGTGTGACTGTGGGTGTGTGTGATGCATTTCATGCTGTCTGGGATTCATTCAGTGCAGAATGTAGGCAGTGCTGAGCTGGGCTGGGTTTTGTTTTTGTGTTTATGTTTTAAGCGACGTTGTCTGCAGATATGAGAATTATTTTTATACTTCATTCCATGTAGATGTTATTTTCTTTTTACCATTATGTTATTTTGCTGCTTTTCAGTTGAATAAATGTGTTTATATTTTCCAACGTGTTTATGGTTATTGATTCATGTCCTTTAGCCTCCACCCCATGAATGGTAGCTCTATGAAATGAGTAGAATTCTAATATTTTAATAATGTTATGACATTATCAACAGTCGTGTGCTGAACTCAAGCTCACCGGTCAGGCAGACCCCAGAGATGCGTCGGCCGAAGACTAAGTCATGAAAACAGGTTGTGGGGTCCAATCCCCTGAAACTCACAACACCGCCCAGCCGAACAAACCCTTATAAGGACAAACAAAATATTGCCAAGAGTCAGAATACAGGCAGCTGGACAAAAACAAGGGAAAGATGATTTGATTATGAAACCATCTGTTTCAGTAGAATAAATCTTTCTTAAGTTACCCCTTTTTAATGCAGTTATTTCAGGGAGTCATCATGCAACGTATCAGTTCACCATTCCTAACATGCTAGATTTCTAGAAGAATGTGTTAAAAGAAGGAACAAAATTGTGTCTCATCTGATGACATTTTAAATTCCTGGTGATGGACACAATGAGGTTGAATACAGTTAAACTGTTCACATCTTCAATCCCATAGTAACATAACCACATACAACAATAGTGCAGCTTCCAGTAAAACTGGGGTTCCCAGCCTTATTTGGGCTGTGACCTCTTTCTTACGTTCCTTTCTTTTTTGGACCGTTTTGTGCATCTGCTTCCAAACCCTGCACATCTGTTTAACCAGATTCTGCCTGTAATGTCAACGTCCCAGTGAACACATGTGGACGTAGCACCAAGTGACCAGTGAAGTTTGTTCCTGGCTAGGAATTAGCCTGTTCATATATACAGGAGTCAAGGGTCATATGAGATATATGAGACCTTTCAAACCTTTCAAATGATTGTTAAAAAAAAAAAAAGTATCATCAAATATTTACAGCCAGCAAGTCATCAATCTCCCACGGCCCTGTGTGCATAACTTTGTGACAGCAAATGGAGTCCTGACCCCAGGGATGGGATGCACTGCTCTGAACCTTAAGATACAACCAGGAATCCAAAAGTCACACCAGGGTTCCCCAGCTCATCACACGGTCGACCGATGACACCAGAAGCTTCTGGGATGCAGATGATGCTTTTTTTCCTCTTTAACCGGGAAGCCCCCATTACACAACGTCTGGGGGTCCTTCCGACCCGGCCGGGGCAGGGATTAGGGGAAGCCCCCTCTGTTGTGGAGAGAGAGAGAGAGGGGGACAGCTGCTGCCCAGGACTCCCCCGTAGGGCCTACCATGGGACGCCCCGGCAGCAGCTGACCCTGTTAAATATGGTCCAAGGAACTGAGTCAGGAGGGGTGGGCGTGGGACACTCAGTCCACTATTTAAGAAATGTGGCTTTAAAGGATCAACGCAATTCACGGTCAACTCTCATGCAGATCAGGTTTTCCCGACGTGGCAATTATTGCATTTTTAGTTCTGGTATTGTTTGGTGTGTCAAATGTCTGCATTGCCACTTCCACTTTCAAGAAAAGCATGTCCTGGGGGGTCCATTAGGAAATAGCATTTTCAGTCGTTGTTTTACTTCAATAGAATATCATGTTTGTGTAGCATGAGAAAAAAAGTAGATAAATAATTTCTATGTATCCATGTTATCCATGTAATTTTTTTTTTCATTTTAGCACAATATTTTGGCCAGCTCTGCCACTGCCTACCAAGTTGTCTACCATCTTCACATTATGAGGTCTGGTTCTGTGAGACTTGGCCCGCATTAAACCGACCAGGCCCAAGAGAAATTAGCGTGAAGACTGTATCCCTCAGACTCACCAATAGATGGCAGCACTAGCTCTCTCACTTGATACAGTATGCCATGCATAACAGGAACGGACTTGGAATGGGATATTATTTACTTTGGGAGGACTGTTTATAGATACACATTCCTATAGGAATACCATGCTAACACACTGTGACATGATTAATAGTCAAATTTGAATCGATTGCTTCAGCATTATTTTCTGTCATTAATAACTTATTGTTGTTGCTCTGCTGTGCAGACAGAAGAGAGCGTCCTGTGTTTGGGCCTCCGTATGAAAATCCACAAATTTGTTCTAGTTCAAGGATTATTAACACCATGCACCGTGTTTATTACATCACTGTTACTTACAGTGTGATTACTGCGACAATATGTGAAAGATTTGGGCCCATGTTAACGCTTCATGTAGTCAATATATGAGTTGCCTACACCGCTATATCGGGACATACTCCTTGCCATGCCCACATCTACAGCCTCATACTGCTGATGTTATCTGCGGTCGAAGAGAGGGGTCTGCCAAGAAGGACCACCCATCCATCTTGACCTGTCCTCTCACATTCCACAGAACGCACACAGGGAGGGACCAGTAACTGGAGACCGGAAGCGACCCTCTCGGTTCCCCTTGATGTCTATATTCAGTGTGATGTTTAAACACACTACCGCTCTCAGAATAGTGATGTGATGAACAAACCCAGCGATCCGGTTGTTGCTTTAGTAAATGTTGTGTTCTCCCATTTATACCGTAAAATGTACCGCGTGTGTTGCGAATGTGGTTGTTCATTAAAAAAGAGGATCCATCCGAAACTGCGGAAAAGGAAAGTAAAATCCTCTGAAGATTTATCCTTCCTTTCTACTACCTGTGATCAAAGAGACAACACATGTTCAGCTCATCGAAACCATAGTTGTGTGTGGTAACGTGGTAGGAGGAACCCGTAGTTTCCGGAACTGAAGCTGTAATTGGTGGAGATTCTGTGGCGTGCGTTTGTGTGGTCGTGGGTTGAAGGTTCAACTCCAGACCATCGTGAACGTTGTTGAGCGCTCTCATACTCCCGGCATGTGATACCGAGAGGTTATGACGCTCTGTGCTTTCTTTCATATGGTTATCTTTCATAGGCATACAGTGTAATAACTCCTGACTAGAAGGCACATGTGTCGAGCCCTTGTATGTTTATGTTATGTTCACACAGAGTTCAACTTCCTTGATTCTTTCGTTTTGGTCACTTCCTTTTTAGGAAACGAGGCTGTCTCCTAGCCCCTCTTGGGATTATGTGGGAATTCTTGGGCTACTTTGCCTGCCGGTTGGTTTCGGGACCGCTAAACTGTTGTTTCAGGGTGTGAGGGCATGATGGGGAAGATGGAATTGAAAAAATTTGCCTGTCTTGGTTTCGTAAACAAATGAGTGTGGTTTGCGCTTTCTAAAATAAGATTCTTGATCTGCATCTACATCTTGCTGTTAGGAATCTATATGGTTCTGCTTGGGGTGTAGTAGTGGGTTTAGTCTTGTATACTAAACCCACTACTAAACGACTACTACGGATGAAACTTCAAATATAATGGTATAGTATAATAGTATATACTATAATAGTATATACTATTAGACTTTTATCAATTCGATAAAAGTCATTATCGACAGACAATAGGCCATACATAAGTACATACACTATCATTATTCATCATTCTCTCTCTGTCGATCCGAGACCAAAACTTGTCCTACCAGTCATAATACACACAGGGGTCCTTGCCGTTTGAATTCCACTCCTTACAACAGTAGGCGCATATTTCCCTTTTTAGGGCATGAGAATACATGACGTCATTCGGGAGTACTCGGATCTCTAGCAAACTCGACTTCGTCCACAGTTGAGGGCGGAGCTCGTTTAGGAAGAATGACACTCGCGTCAGCCAATCACGTATGTGGGTCATGCCTTCCAGGGCGCCCGTTGGCCAGAGGGCGGACATGTTTTCATTGAGTATTAGGTTGCTCACTCATTCTGTGGAGGGGAGTTTTTTCACGTTGATGGTTTCAAGGGGACTAGTTGTAGTCTTCCCAGAGTCAAACCGTCCTGGGAAAAGAAAAAGTGAAGGAACCGATCCGGCGTTCGTAACAGAAGTTAACGGGGTAAACCGGACAGGATAGCTGATCTGCGTTTTTCTATTAGTGAGTGGACAAAAGTTGCCATCATGCCGGTTTTTCACACAAAAACGATAGAAAGTATTCTGGAGCCGGTGGCTCAGCAGATATCCCATTTGGTGATAATGCACGAAGAAGGCGAGGTGGACGGGAAAGCCATCCCGGACCTTACGACCCCCGTGGCCGCAGTGCAGGCTGCTGTCAGCAACCTTGTTCGGGTGAGTCTTTTACCACACGGGCATACCTGTCGGTCTCCGTCCCGCCTCTGTTCGTTACGGAGGATTATTTTACAACATATATCAATCTAAATATGTGTTTGGCCCTTCACACAAGCTTTGGGCTTTCGAAAAAGTTTTGTTTTACAAGTTCTGGGGGCAAAGGGCATTGACGCCCTTTTCCTCTTGAACGCGCTGCGCCTCCTCGGTGGGCCACCGCCACCTCTGGACGGTGTGGTTACCACCTCTGGACGAAGGTATGCCTGAATGATTAAAAACCATGTAAGAAGTACATCAACCATCTATATCAACAATTGTAGCCTGCTGTTGATTCAATGTTTTATAAGAGTGCGTGTTTCTCCCATCCAATTATTCAGTGCGTAATTAATAGCTGGTGAATCGCAAGTGTTCTTGATGATCCACACATTTTACTATTGTTTTTTTGCACATTTTCCTCCAGAAAGAGAAGTTGAAGGTGTTATTATTTGCCTTTAAAATATAATAATTCTCACTTTGGCCATGCATGTTCAGGCTTATATAGAGCCATAAGAACAGAGACCAGTGTGGCTTCCATGTAGACCAAAGACCTGCATAACCACAGCACTACTGACTTGTGGTTTGCCAAAATCATAGTTCTACCTTGCAGCAAGTGCGCCAGAACAGGCCTGCCTTTCGAATCCCCTTCCTCAGAAATACAGATCAACCACATTGTATGATTGTATGTCACTGGGGTTCCCTTTTACACAGGGAAGGCAAATCATAGATACTGGAAACCTTAATCTTGTAACATCACAAACATGGCATAGGAAGCGAAACAGCGAAACATCCCCCCTGCAAAAGTTGTTGAGATTAAATCTTTTACCGCAGTGAGAACCCGACTGTGACAGTCATACCAGCTCCATTAGGGTTGTTGTTCAGGGTTTTAGTCTGCTGGCATCCACATTAGACACAGCAGTATTACCGTTTTCCTTTTAAAACAAGCTGTCTTTCTGGTTAGTTCTGATGGTCTCAACCCACTTAGGTTCTGTCTTTACTTCTTGTTTTTCACTGAATCAAGACTCAACGTCAGGGTTTGCATTGTTCATGTGTCCACACCCACAGACTTCCTTCCACAGGTGTTGAAACTGTGTTCTTTTGAAAGATTTGTTTTTCTTTCACATTTGCTTGCTTTTGAAAATCCTATACAACACATTATAACGGGTCTGATGTTTTAATAAAGATAGACTAGCTCCATTTTCAAAGGCAGACATGCACACGGTGAATTCATAGCAGTGTGATGTAAGCATGATGACCATTTACGAAAGTAGCATCAAGGCATCTTACATCCCTAATTGTACACTTTGTATTTATGCATCATGATTTCATTGTAAGGAACAGTCAGAAGTTCCCTGGTGTTGGTTCAAATGCTGCCAAGAATTGTGCCTGAGTCATAAACTGCCATGCAGATGATGAAATGTTTCCATAAGCAGGCACTGATCTGGAACTCTTCTTCATCATAAAGTGTACATAACAGTTATCAAGAGTGTGCATAGGATTCTGTGACATACTCTCTTGAACCACGCTTGTAATTTGTATTACTTTTACTTAGCTGGGTCACCTTCAGGTCATTGTGTTGGATAATGACTGTCAATGTACTTTTTTTCCCCCCACTTGAAAGATAAATGCTTGTATTGGACAAACCAGAGAGCAGGGCCTTCTTACACCGTGTCCACCATAACTCACACGTTTCAAAGAGTTCCTCACACGTCTAATTGCCTCTCTGGACGTTCCCAGGGCCAGAGAAAGCCTTTCACCTCATTGTCTCTGCCCTGCTGAGAAACAAAAAAACGGAACACAAGTTACGCAAAAGTCATTAACCACAGGCTAACCACAATAAAGAGCTGTCAACGGCTGCATCGTCTCAATGGATACCTAAAGGCCCAACGGAGAGGTTTTAGAGAACTAGAGACCTCTGTTTTTCTAGAAACCCAAACCACCTCATGGATGCTGCGGTGCTCATTATCCATTGCAAAACGTTGGACAAGAAAGAGGACACACTCTTGTTGATGCTGTCTGTGGAGATCTAGTGGAGGTCTTTTGAAGTATGAATTGTGAAGGCCCTAATCTCATTATTTCAGATGCGTGGACATGAAAAGGGCTTTCGGGGCTAATGGGCCACGAAGCTCTTTGTAAACAATCCTGAGATATGAGAGAGAGTTATTATTATTGTGCAGTTACATTAGTGTGTCTCATTGCCATATGCAGACAATGAAACATCTTCTGGTCTGAGGTCTAAACTGGAGCCCCCTGAGCTGTGGTGTTGGGAGTTTACTTGTCTGTCCGATGAGGACAATGAAGCAGCCCTCAATTAAAGATGGATGTGGGGAATGTGAGGAATTCTCTAAAAGATGGACTCCATCTTTGATCAAAGCAGCAGGGGGCCAGTTTGATTTCCTCCTTGGAACAATTGTAAGGGCCTAATTATTTACACAAAATGGAAATAGACAATAGTAATGAACAAGAATAGCTCTGGGGAACATGTTTTGTTTCCAAACCACAAAATAATGGACACACTTCTTGCGCTTTTGAAAAGTTAACATTTTATGGTTTATGTGAATCGAGTCATGGCTACAACGTTTACAGTGTGGTTGTGCTTTTGTTTAGTGCATGCAAGTACTCTTGATAAGATCAGACACTGCTAATTGCAAACTGGTATATCCTAATGAAAGAAAACATACATCTGCATTTCTCCTCACTTGCTTCATGAAAAGCCAGGACGCTGATGAGCTGTGGATTTTTGAATATACTTTTAATTTCATTTTCTCATGGCCCTCAAAGACAATGGCTGGAAGCGGCGATCCATGAACAAAGCAGAGATCCACATTCCAATTAGTAAGACGATGCTACACAATAATGCTCCAATGCTAACACGACATAAAGAGTCACAAGCTACAGCCAGTTAGCCTTGCTAACATAGCATGCGCTAAGCTACTTAAACGTTGGATTGCTATTCTGCAAACCTTTTGAGATGTTACTCACTACTGCTATTTTCAGTGCCGTGGCACATGATATTTTCACAGCGGTGCACACATGTTAACACTTGGTCACCAACTATTTACCCTTCCTGGTTGTGCTATTTCTTCAGGCTTTGCTAAGAGCTGAACTGCGCAGCACATTAGTAAACATTATGTTTACATGGACTTGTGTGTAAGAGTACAGTTAATAAAATGTTTTCCATGACAATGTTTTTATAAATCATTTGATAACTACCTCCCTCCACGAAACACCAAGCAAGTCTGATCTCTATTAAAGGTATGCTAGGCAATTCATATTTGGTGAAATTATCTTTCTTGTAGGATCTCTTCTCAAAGGTCAGGATCATCTTCTTCACCGACCGCAACCCAGAAATGAAAATGCTCAGTCAAAAAAATAAACTTTCCATTATCTTCCTGTGCACTAATTACGCATGACCAGAGTCCTCCTAAAGGCTAGGCAGAGCTATTGCTAAAGCTAGCGAGCTAGTTACGTGTGTTGCGTGGGACTTCGGGGGGGGGGGGGCGGGGGTAATATTTTTGTTGGATCG
>JAOPJK010000066.1:6853154-6867618 GCA_027123565.1 Phycis chesteri
ATAATACTTTGATGAAATTAATATTATTTCTGTTAACATTAAAAATAGTAGGCTAGTAGTAGTAGTAGTAGTAGTAGTAGTAGTAGTAGTAGTAGTCATGTAAGTATTAGTAATTGTAGAATTAGTAGTATTTTATTATTTGTCATTAAAATGTATAGTAACTATCGGGACATATTTGCAGTGTTATTGGACTTAATTACTTTGCAGGATCTCAGGATTGGACTACATGATCCCTGTAACTGCTATGAGCATTAAACAAGCCAAGTAATTGTCCATTGTCTAAAAACGACTTCCAATGAGATTTGATCTACTTACCATGGTACATTCTCACATCCTGTTATGTTCCCAGCTCTCCCATGGTCTCCCCTGGCCCCATCTGGCCATGCCATTTAGACATCTAAACTTGGCACCGAGGCTAACGCTACAGCCCAGCTTCCTGCCACAGTGCCCCGCGTTTCAACTCCCGTCAGCTCTTCACCAATGTCCAAAAAGGCAATTAGTGTGAATGAATGTCTGCAAAACTAATATTACTAATGGTCTGGCCATGGGAGACTCAAACCTGGTGACTGAGAGGGTCATTTTAGCGGACCTTTGAAGGGTAATAACACTCTGATATGCTGTGATATGTTTTCAAAATATAACCTTATTATATGGTTATATGTATTGATGCAGATGATGCAACATTTTTGTTTTAAGAATTCTTTAAGAGGTCTAATAACACACCTATTTGTTTACAATTTTCCTCACCAATTAACAAGATAAAAGCAAAAGAATGATTTAAAAGAACAGCGCACCTTACAACACTCAACAATCTTCTCTACAAACATCTGCAGACAGACAGCTGGGTTTTAACAAACGGCATGCCCATGAAACAGTGAAATAAAGTTAAATTCATTGTACTACTGGAGTAATAAAGTAATTTGGCAGACATGAATGGATGACCATGGTTTCAAGATGGATCACCTGGACTGAGTAATTTCAAGTCAATCCAAGATTCTGTTCCCACACATAATTCAAGTGCTTTATAAGGTACAATGACAGGTGTTGAAACCATACACGTTATACGGCGATTTTAGAGTACGATGTATTTTCCATGTAGATCTACTACAATTTATAATCATTTAGCAGATGCTTTTATCCACCGCCATATGCACTAACAATAAACAATGGTGGCCCCTTCATCAAATTGACAGGTAAAATACCTCTTGAAAAAAGGGATAGCGTATCGCTTCTCTTTGATATCTTACTGATTAAAAGCGCAATGACTTTAGCCAGCTAAAGCACACGGTGTGCAGCAGCATATAATAACGGAAACCGAATCAAACTTTAGATGGCAGTCAAGAAAACAATGACCCACAAGAAATATGCCATGCGTCAAGGAATGCAATGTGTCTTCTATATTTTTGTGAGCAGCTGTGGACAGTGTCCCTGATGGCCTCAGAGTTTCACCCCTAAGCTGGGAAAGTCCATTTTATGGACATGTCTGTTTGTCAGTAATCACACTGTTTCTAGCTTGCTCCTCATTATCCATGTCAAGTGTTTACAGTGTGCTCATTAACAGCAGGCCCTCAATTGATAACAGACGCTAAAAGAAGGCATCAATGGTGTGAGATAAGCCCTGCCGGCCTTCTCTTTTCGTTGACATGAGGTTCCCCCCCTGTTTACTCTTGGAGCATGGGAGCAGACCTCCAGGACTGTGGT
The DNA here is from genome assembly GCA_027123565.1 of Phycis chesteri. Classification (NCBI taxonomy): domain Eukaryota; kingdom Metazoa; phylum Chordata; class Actinopteri; order Gadiformes; family Phycidae; genus Phycis; species Phycis chesteri. The sequence continues at coordinate 6,854,856 of JAOPJK010000066.1, forward strand.
CCTCGCATTGAGAATCTCCATTTCCAAACACTTCATTGTCAAAGGCTGTTTTAAAACCTGTAGAGTCCCAGCCCGGAGCGCAAACCCCCCGCGTCGTCTAGGAGACAATCCCAAATCCCAAATTCAAAATGCAGTGTTCCAGAACATTCCTGTTCAAGGTATGCTTCAGCCTGGTGGTCTCCACGGGTTCCTGTAGCTGTAAGCCTCTGAACAACGACGTTCCTCTGGAGGACCCCGAAGGACATTACCCGGAACAGGACCTTCTCGAGGAGGGAGACACGGAGGCGAGACTGGAGGACCTCTTGGGAACCATGAAGGAGGGCTTTCTGAGGAAGCTGAACATGTCTGATGTGCCTCAGACGGATGGCAGGATCTACCCTCCCCAGTTTATGATGGAGCTCTACAACAAGTATGCCTCCAACAGCACTGCCATCCCTCAGTCTGATGTGATTCGGAGTTTCACCGTTCAAGGTTTGTCTGAGGAAGACTTGAATTACACCTGAATTATTGAATGATACCCAAGACTAGAATTGGGTATATAAGGGTACAGCTTGTGATGTTGTGGCCAAAAGCTTTGTTACTTGTACAAATGTAGGTTAACAGTGGATCTTTAAAATGAATGGGTGGGGTGGTTGATCTTTGCAATGGGTGGAAGGGGTGGTTGAACTTTACAATGGGTGGGCCCATCGAAATCAACCTACCACTCAAACAAATGATGATGTCTGCCTTCCTGGGGAAACATGAAGTAGATGATGTTGCCTTTACTGGTAGTGGAATGTTTGCCCATGAGTTGCGTGATCTTAAGTCACAGCCTACGCTCTTCTCACCCTCTCTTACAAACTCCCTCCCACAGATATCACCTACTCAGCATCAAACGGCACCAAGTCAGTGCGAAGGCTGCTGTTCAACGTCAGCGTGCCCAACCACGAGAAGGTCACGGCCGCCGAACTGCGGCTCTTCCTCCTGCCCGATGTCGGGTCAAGGGTCAGCCCTCACCGGGTGAAGGCCACTGTCAAGGTTTACCAGGTGAATTACGACGACGAGTACGACCCGTCGGCCCAGCTTTTGGCGGGAAAGGTCGTCGCCGGCCGGCGCGGGTCCTGGGAGAAGTTTGACGTGACCCGAGCCGTTCAGAGGTGGATCAAGACGGGCCGCGGGGAGAGTGAGTTTGAGGTGATGGTGGATAACAGGGACTGCTTCTCCTACGAAGGGGGATTCGGGAAGGCGTGCTGCTGGGACATCAGCGTCTCCATCGGGGACAACGCCTCGGCGGCGTTGATCGTGTTCTCCGACGACCTGGAGAGCAGGAAGAGGGAGGCGAAGAAGGAGCTGAAGGAGATGATTCTTCACGAAGAGGACACGGCGTACAACCCCGGGACAGACTGGCAGCACCTCCCGAATGAGATCCCGGAGTCCGAGTCCGGATCTGAGTCCTCGCCCTTGCCGCGCCCCCGGCGGACAAGAAGAAAGGCGGAGCGCGAGTACTGCCGAAAAACCTCGCTCAAGGTCACCTTCAAGGACATTGGCTGGGACAGCTGGATCGTGGCGCCACCCGAGTACGACGCGTTTGAGTGCCGGGGCCAGTGCTTCTTTCCGCTCACGGACGAGATGACGCCATCCAAGCACGCTCTCATCCAGACGCTCATCAACATCCGGAACCCCAAGAAGGCCAACATGGCGTGCTGCGTGCCGATCAAGCTGGACCCCATCACGGTCATGTACCGGGAGAACGGGCGCCTCACCATCAGACACTTGTACGAGGAGATGAAGGTGGCAGAGTGCGGCTGCAGGTAGTGGAACGTGGTCGGTGCCGACCGGGGAAAGGGCTTGGTGGGGACTGGGCTTGGGGGGCGGGATAGGCGACTTCCTGTAGATTCCCTGCCGAAAGATTCTGGGTCCTATGTCTGCAATCTACCGGTAGGCATCTGAGATCAGGATGCCCTTAGCCCCTACAGGCACCTTAGAAAAATGTGTCTGCTTGAGGACTTTGTAGTAGTAAATGGTATACTAGTATGGGTGCTAAACACCAAACTGTCATACATTGTTTTTTTGTTTTTTTTCATTTTCCAAAGTTTCGGATACACGTCTGCCAAATTAGGAAATAATAATAGTAAATGATGTTACATTGCTGAAATTAATCGTGTTTGGCCCTGTGACTTACTGCAGAAAATACATTTTAGGTAAGCATGATGAATTTCAGCCAAAAGGGTGTAATTGAATGTTAATAATGTTACGTAAAAAAAATCTCTGGTTTACATTTAGTCCCCATAATTCACTGTGACCACACAGTGACCACACATAATAATTTTGTCAAATATGATTTTTGTTTTCCATGCTGCATGGTGTAAATAGGATTTGTATACAAAAAAAGGTCAACAAGATACAGACATTCTATAGGTGGACTATTTGTGAAAGAAAGAATAATGAATAGTTGTATATTTAATTTAGTTATATATCATGGGTTAGTCAATTTAAATGGATTAATCCATGATGCATTGTTTGATTCTGCATGTTACTGACTGGTTTGTTATTATTATTATCATAATAATTATCAATCATCAACTGTTAATACGTTATTATGTAAATTTGTACATTCTATTATAAATGCTATTTTGTTAATGAATAAATCATTATGATAAAAGGGTTCAGTTAATCATTGGAATATACATACTGTTCAGATATACTCAACTTTATCATATCAATATATTGATACTGCATATCCATGTATGGAAATATATAATATAATATATGTTCATGACTCATAAATATATTCTAGCATACTATATTATACTTGTACTTTACTCATAATTGGAAATTAAATAATTCAAAGTTAATTCAGAATTACCAGTAGGGTTGTGTTTACAAGAAATTACAAGAAATATAAATAAATCCCATAATACTCCTTTCTGTGTTTTCATCCATCAAAATGTCATGCAGTGAAACTGACAGTGATGGCTGTATAAACAGCATTGTAAACACTGGAGTCAGTGACTTCAGCTCATCCTTATCACCGCCGAGACCTCTGTGACAACAGCAAATAACAAGAGGATGAGTGGACCAACTTGCACTTCCTTCTTGGAAAAAGTAATTTAGCTTACATCTATACATAGCAGCTGAGGTCCCTTCAGAGCTCACTGAATACACATACGGTTAGTTTTTCAGTTTTTCCGTTTTTACGAATTATCATTCGTTTTGACAAATGTAAAAATACGGTACAGTACATTTTTATCATTCCCAAATTTTTCATTTTCGCCCATTCATGACTGGTTGCCCATACTAAAACACTGTTTTCCCTCCCGACAGGTTCAGGTGTTTCTAAAGAATACACGCATGTCTGGTTTCCCACAGACAGGATTGTTTTATGTAATCCACAAGGGATTTATAGAAATTACAGTACAAAAGATTCACAGGACACTATTCAAATACAGGATTAAGGTTCTAATGGCATAAGACTTCTTAAGATTCTGCACTGTTTTTTATATAATAACATAATTAGAAATAAAACAGAAAAGTACCCTCGCAAAAGAAAAGTGAAATATACAACTTATACATTTTTTTAATAGTTTTTAATGATTAATTAATTAATTGCAAAAATTAATTATTTTTGTTTCTATTTTTAAAATACATACTTGTTTAACCTTATTTTTTCTATGTAAAGCACCTTGAGATATATTGCTATGAATCATGCTATAAAAAAAATAAATGTAATAAAAAATTATTAAATACTCTTGGATCAACCCCGCCTCTATATGTCAATATCCAAAATATACTTTGATCCCTCATCTATTTAACGATGGCTTTGTAATCATGTGATTTGTGGAGTGACCCAGGCATGACCCAGTAAAACCCGACCGGCTTCTGTACCTGCACCACTGTGTATGATTACATTGACGCAAGAAAAAAACGTTCCTATACTTTTTTTTTTAGGTTGCTATTGTTGACCGCTAGACCGGTGCGCCGATATAATATGATTAAAGGTTTATTGACTGCAGACAAAAGCCGCTTATCTCAATGTTGTTGTCCAAAAAAAAAATAGCTGCCAGTGAAAATTCCCCTACAACAAAAAATGCTGTCGCCCCCATTTTCCCCAGTCGAATAAACCCAAGCAGCTGCATGGAACGGAAGACATAACCAGCGGGGGAAAAGGTATCTTTCGATCAACAATGGCAGGCGTACAACTCGCGTTGCTTCCTCTTACGATGATTCTCTGTTTCACGCTTTCCGCAAGTGCAGCGCCGTTCCAGACCGCCTTGGTCCTGGACATGGCAGAGATCCTGCTGGAGAACTACTGCTTCCCAGAGAACCTGGTTGGGATGCAGGAGGCTATCCAGCAGGCCATCCACAGTGGAGAGATCCTCCACATCCAAGACAGGAAGACCCTGGCGGCCATCCTGACTGCGGGGGTCCAGGGTGCCCTGAACGACCCCAGGTTGGCGGTGACCTACGAGCCGAACTACGTCCCGGTGTTGCCCCCGCTGCTCCCTTCCCTCCCCGCCGAGCAGCTCGTCCGGCTGGTGAGGAACTCGGTCAAGCTGGACATCCTGGAGAACAATGTGGGCTACCTGCGCATGGACCGGATTATCGGGGCGGGCACAGCAGCAAAGCTCGGCCCCCTGCTGAGGGACAACATCTGGAACAAGGTGGCCCACACGTCCGCCATGATCTTTGACCTCCGCTACAGCACCGCCGGGGAACTCTCCGGCGTTCCGTTCATCGTGTCCTACTTCTCAGACCAGGGGCCACTGATTCACATCGACACCGTGTACAACAGGCCCTCAAACAGCACCGAGGAGCTGTGGACCACACCTTCCATTATGGCTGAGAGGTACGGCAAAAAGAAGGACTTGATTATCTTGACGAGCAAGCGTACGACGGGAGCTGCCGAGGCTGTGGCCTACACACTCAAGCATCTGAAGAGGGCCATTGTAGTGGGAGAAAGGTCTGCAGGCGGCTCGGTGAAGCTCCAGAAAATCAAAATTGCGGACTCTGGGTTTTACATAACGGTACCCGTGGCAAGGTCCGTCAGCCCAATCACAGGCCAGAGCTGGGAGGTGAGTGGTGTTGCCCCGTCTGTTAACATAATCGCAAAGGAAGCAATCGCAAACGCCAAGTCGTTATTGGCAGTAAGGCGTGCCATTCCTAAGGCTATTCAGAGCATCTCCGACATAATTGAGAGGTACTATGCGTTTACAGATCGAGTCCCGGCTCTCCTTCATCATCTGAAGGCAGCAGACTTCTTCTCTGTCATATCTGAGGAGGACCTCGCCACCAAACTCAACCAAGAGTGCCAGGTCATCTCCGAAGACCCTCGACTGATTATCAGACTTGAGGATGACCCGTTTGCATTCACCGACAACGAGGACTCTGAGGACGAGAAGGTTCCTGACGATTCAGAGTTTTTGGGGACACTGGCTGAGCAATTGTTCAAAGTGGAAATCCTAGCAGGTAATACTGGTTATCTCCGCATTGATGCATTTGTTGACTACTACCTGGTGCCTGAATTAGTGGAACATATGGAGAAAAGGGTATGGGAACCTCTCAAAGACACTGAAAATCTGATCATTGATTTGCGTTACAACACAGGTGGTTCCTCTGCCTCACTGTCTTATACACTGTCCTACCTCCACAACGCGTTCCAGAAACAACACTTTTTCACAATATTCGACCGGATTAAAAACACAACAGTCGAATATAACACTCTTCCGGGGCTTACAGGGCCAAGCTATGGTTCCCAGCGAGGGGTTTACGTGTTGACCAGCTATTACACAGCCAGTGTTGGGGAGGAGTTTGCTTACCTCATGCAGTCTTTACATCGTGGCACGGTCATCGGCGAAATCACATCGGGAACCCTCACGCACTCGAAAACACTCCAAGTAGAGGACACAGGAATAGCGATCATTGTTCCCTTCATTAACTTCATAGACAACAACGGGGAGTTCTGGTTGGGAGGTGGCGTGGTCCCTGACGCGATTGTGCTGGCTGAAGACGCCGTGGATCACACCCATGAGATCATCAAATTCCACAGAGGGCTACAGCAGCTCATCCAGCAAATGGGAAAACTGCTGGAAATGCACTACGCCATCCACGAGGTGGCCTTGAAGGTCAGTGAGGTGCTTCGCAACAATTGGACCGAAGGGATGTACCGCTCCGTGGTGGACTTGGAGTCGCTAGCATCCCAGCTGACGTCGGACCTCCAGGAGGCCTCGGGCGACCACCGCATCCACATCCTCTACTGCGACGTGGAGCCAGAGTCCATGCGCGAGCTTCCCAAGATCCCCACGTCGGAGGAAGTGGGGTACATCATCGACGCGCTTTTTAAGATAGAAGTGATGCCGGGCAATGTCGGCTACCTGCGGTTCGACATGATGATCGACGTGGAGGTCGTGAAGGCCCTCGGACCGCAGCTGATCAAGGCGGTGTGGAACAAGATCGTCAACACGGACGCGCTGATCCTGGACATGAGGTACAACACGGGAGGGTACTCCACAGCCATACCCCTCCTCTGCACATACTTCTTCGACGCCGAACCCCTTCGGCTCCTGTACACCGTCTTCGACCGCTCCACGACCACCGTGACAGAGGTCACGACCTTGCCTCGCACCCTGGGTCCAAGGTACGGCTCGCACAAGGACCTCCTCATCCTCACGAGTCACATGACGGGGTCGGCGGCCGAGACCTTCACGCGCACCATGAAGGACCTGAAGCGGGCCGCCGTGATCGGAGAGCCCACGGTGGGCGGGTCTCTGTCCAGTGGAACCTATCAGATCCCTGGTAGTGTGCTGTACGCCTCCATCCCCAACCAGGTGGTGTTGAGCGCGGTGACCGGGAAGGTGTGGACCCTGTCAGGGGTGGAACCTAATGTGGTCGCCCAGGCAACGGACGCTCTGAATGTGGCTCAGAGAATCATCGCGGCGAGACAGATGAAGAGAGAGAAAGACAAATAGTTTCTGGCAAAGTCCTTTGTGAAAACAACTTACCTACTACTTACCTTCTCTTACTTGATTATAATAGGGGACATTTAAATTTTTTCATTGGAAGATAAATAAATGTGGCGATAAGGTCATAAACTGAAAAAAAATAAACTATTGCCTAATGGTCCTTAGTAGTAGAATTAATGATGCAATGGTCCATGCAACAAAGTAGTACAAATGTATAATCTGTGGGGCTTCAACAATACAATTTGTGTGGAACGATTTATATTCAATGATGATGTTATGCAAAACATCACATTGTTGTGCAATATTAATGTACTCATATGCATAACACATAATACAAAGAAAGATCATTGATATGTCATGTATTATTTCATTCAAATTGTACAATGTCTTTGTTATTAGTATTCTAGGAGTATCTTCTCTATTTCATATTTGTGCATTGTGCAAGTGTTATTGTATCAGATGTATCCTGGTGAATCTATTATTTGTAATTTTACTTGCAGTAAGTATTTAAACATAAAACATTTGTTTATCTATGAATAATTAGGCTGCCGAGCATTATAATCATTTTGATGTTTTATATATTCTATCTACCCTTGAATTTGAATTCAAAGTCTTTCCCATGTGGGGCGGCAGTAGCTCAGTGGGTAGAGTGGGTGGACAGAGCGGGTCGTCCACTAACCGTAGGGTCGGAGGTTCGATCCCCTTGATCCCCCTCCTCCAACTGTCCACGTGTCGAACCCCACAAATGTACTGATTGTAAGTCGCTTTGGACAAAAGCGTCTGCTAAATGCCCCTTTACCCATGTCTTTTTACTGGAATGTGATGTAGTTTCTAAGAAGCGCCAATGGAGGACGCCACTCACACACGTCTCCATAAGGCTCAATTGTTTTTGGATTCCAGAAGAGTAATTTTGCCAGTAAGCATTAAAAGACGATACAACAATAATCTGTTTGTGCATTATATTCATTTCCAAAAAACCCCACATTGATTTACTAGTGTTGTGCATACCTCTATGCTCTTTGCTCATGATACCATTGTCCACAAAAGTAAAATATGATTGTAATAGATCACACTAACAAAGGTACATTTACCAACGTATAACTACCAACTGTATATTCAAAAGTTCACCCCAAGTGCAGTACAGTACAGACACAACAGTGTGTGATTGTTTTGTTTCGGAATAAAGCTAAGTCATACCACAAGACTTAACATACCGTTAAGACTGATCTGTAGAGGGAGAAAATATGGGTGACCTTCTTGCCCAGGGGAAGTTGATTTACATACCAAGTAATCAAGTTATTTAGTTAGTCAGTCAGTTTGTTAACCGGTTGATCAGAGAGTTAATTAGTTTGTCAATTATTAGTTTGGTAGTGACACAAGCATACAGTGAAAAGTATGCGACTGATATGCGGCATAACAAAATTTAATTCTTAATCTCTTCCATAAGGTTACACAAACATTCCCGAAAGATTTTGAAAAGTTAACAAACCTAGATAAACCTTCACAGGCCATGATCCCTGACAGATATTCCAGAGTCAGTTTACTACAGCACAAAAGCACAAAAATACAGCACAGAACAGCAGAGAACAGGTGACTTGAAATAAAGATTCAGAATCTCCTGTGTGTGTGTTTAAGACTGGGATCTTGGGCAACACACTGTTGCCCCTACTTGACTGGCTTGTTATTGTCTTACAAAAGTACTCAGGATAATACGATTAAGGGTTTATTGAGTGTGGGGCGGGGGGGGAGGTAATCCTCTTAACTGTTAACACTGACTGTTAACAGAAACCTTTTAGCCCAAACAGTGTCATTTTAGCAACAACCTCTCTTGGGACTGAGGTTCATTGGACAGTCATCCTTACCGCCGTTGCTTGGCTAAAGTCTAATCAGAACCAGAACGATGGCGAAGGCTCTCTTCTTGGCAGCATCTCTGCTCATTTTCAGCAATGTCTTTGTTGCCTATGCTGCATTTACTCCCAGCCTTATTGTAGACATGGCTAAGATCCTCCTGGACAACTACTGCTCTCCAGAGAAGCTACTGGGCATGCAGGAAGCCATCGATGCGGCTAGCAGCAACACCGAAATCCTAAGCATCCCGGACCCGGAAACCCTGGCCAACGTGCTCACCGCAGGGGTTCAGAGCACCATCAACGACCCGCGCCTTAAGATCACCCATGAGCCCAACTACGTACCCGTTGTTGCCCCCCAGATGCCCCCGCTGCCACCCGAGCAGCTCATTGCCATCCTCCAGAGCTCCATCAAACTGGACATCCTGGAAGGCAACGTCGGCTACCTCCGGATTGATCACATTCTCGGAGAGGAGGTGGCGGAGAAGATCGGCTCCTTGCTCCTGGAGCTGGTCTGGAATAAAATCCTGCCCACCTCCGCGCTGATCTTTGACATGCGCCACACTGGCAGCGGGGATATATCGGGGGTCCCGTACATCGTGTCCTACTTCACGAACGCCGAGCCCCTGATCCACATCGACAGCGTGTACGACCGCCCCTCCAACACCACCAAGGAGCTGTGGTCCATGCCGACTCTGCTGGGGGAGAGGTACGGCACCGCCAAGCCCCTCGTCATCCTCACCAGCGGGAGCACCAGAGGGATCGCCGAAGATGTTGCCTACTGCCTGCAGCAGCTCAAGAGGGCCACGATAGTCGGGGAGAAGACCTCGGGCGGCTCCGTCAAAGTCGACAAGATCAAGGTGACCGACACAGACTTCTACATCACCGTGCCGACCGCAAAGTCCATCAACCCCATCACAGGCAGCACCTGGGAGGTCAAAGGGGTCACCCCCAATGTCAAGGTGAACGCCGAAGACGCCCTGGCCACCGCCATCAAGATCCTCAACCTCAGGGCCCAGGTGCCCGCCATCATTGAGGGCGCCGCCACCTTAATCGCGGAGAAGTACGCCTTCGAGGCCACTGGAGCAGAGGTGGCTGAGAAGCTGAAAGGGCTGCTGGCGATCGGGGCGTACAGTGCCGTCAACTCCAAGGTCGAGCTGGAGGCCAAGCTCTCGGCAGATCTAAAGACCATGTCTGGGGACAAGGGACTGAAGACCACGAGCAACATCCCTGCCCTGCCACCCATGGTGAGAGCGAAGCTGGCATCATACGATTACGTTGATTTGATTTAATGAGTTGGAATTTGACCATAATGAATGGAAAGATTGTGTTTACTGCACATATTCTTCTTTTTTGAATAAAAAGTAGAATAGAATAGAAAGAATAGAATGTGAATTTCCCAATGGAAAAGCACCCCCCCCCCCGACCGCCTACTGACATTATCGCCTCAAATATGTTCATGTATTCATCCTCAGAACTACACACCTGAGGTCTTCATCGAGCTGATCAAGGTGTCCTTCCACACTGACGTGTTAGAGAACAACATCGGTTATCTGCGCTTCGACATGTTTGGAGACTTTGAGGAGGTCAAGGCCATCGCCCAGATCATCGTCGAGCACGTCTGGAACAAAGTTGTCAACACCAACGCCATGATCATTGACCTCAGGTGAGTAAGACATGCCCGCTCATGGCTGAAGCCTATTGCAGTCGGCTAGCATACCCCAGAATTAGGAATCCATTAACAATGAAAGACAATGACTCATTTCATTGCACTGTGTTTTAAGTCATACCCTTGAGACATCAATTGAGATTTAACTGCCACTATGCAAATCTCCAAATCGAGTTCTCTGGTTACTTTTAATGGGCCCTGAAGAACACGTGCTCTATGATTGTGATTACAGGAACAATGTCGGGGGCCCCACTACGGCCATATCTGGCTTCTGCTCTTACTTCTTTGACGCAGACAAGAAGATCCTGCTGGACAAGCTGTATGACAGACGCTCTGGAACCACCAAAGAACTCTGGACCCTTCCCGAGCTTACTGGTAAAAGGAAGAAACAACAACATATTGATCATACATTTTCAGCTTTAATGACTCACACATTGATCACATGTTTTGTCATGCATGCACAAAAAGGTAATAAAAACTCTCCAAACTGTACAAATACCTCCACATGCACATTGAACAGGCTCAAAGGAATAAGGGATAGGCAAATCCCTTCATGTGATTATGTGATCTGTATTCAAAAGCACAATAAATATCATGACTAGATTGCAATTAGGGGAGGTATGATCATGAAGATAAGGCATGATACACCATCAGTTGTGAACTTTCCCATAATCACAGACCATTGTGCCGATTGACGCATGAACTGCAATTCCCGTAAGTATTGTGTAACTCGTGTTTTGAACATTCACATATTGTATTTGTTTCTTCCTAATTTCCTTCCCTTCATCCAAAATGTATAATTTCCTTCCTCCCTTCCTTGTGTCCTCTTCTACTCCCCTCCCTTCTTCTCCTCCATTCCATCCTTGCATGCATCCTCCATCTTCTTCCTCTCTTCCTCTTCGTCATTTCTCCCTCTCCTTCCTTCGTCTGCGAACTTCCACCCCCCGTGCCCTCCTCCTCCCTCCCCCTTGCTCCCTTTCTCCCTCCACCCTCCCGTTCCTCTCCTCTCCTCCTCTCCTCCCTTCCTCGCATCCTTCCTCCCTCAGGCACGAGGTACGGCACCAAGAAGAGCCTGATCATCCTGACCAGTGGCACCACCGCCGGCGCGGCCGAAGAGTTCGTCTACATCATGAAGAGACACGGCCGCGCCATGATCGTGGGCGAGCCCACCGCCGGAGCCTCCCACCCGGCTGAGGCCTTCCGCGTGGGCGAGACCGACGTCTTCCTCAGCATCCCCACCGTCCACTCAGACAACGCCGCCGGGCCCGCCTGGGAGGGCTCCGGCGTGGCGCCCCACATCCCCGTGGCGGCCGAGGCGGCGCTGGGCGCGGCCAAGGGCATCTTCAACAAGCACTTCGGAGGCCAGAAGTGAGGCCCGTGCAGGGGGCCTGGGGGGGCCTGGGGGGGTCTCCCACCCACTCAACTATCTGATCTATTGAGGAGTCCGACCTTTGCGGAAAATGGTACACGTAGAATGAAAAGTACAAGGCCACGTCGCACGGCGGCCATTCTCCCTCTACTCTCAAGGCCTTTCTGTTTTGACACGTTATTTACTGTTTGTGATTGTATGACCGGATTCAATTAAGAGCCGTTTTTTTTCGAAATCATTTTCATTTGTGCAAAGGAGGGTGTGTAGAAGAGTCAATTCTGTAGCACAGCAGGTCCACGTGTGGCTGGCTGGGAGTTCACATTCTTTAGAGAATTTGGATCTGTGATCTACTTAATTACCAAAACAACAACATGAACTGTAGACACCAAGGCTGCACACACAAGCCAAGCACAGATTTTAATAATATAAGATTGGTAAATCACACAGCTCACATTCTGCTTCTGTGCAGTAAAGTTACCACTTTGTTCTGATTTTTAAAAGGAGGAATTTATCTTTGTAGCGAGAACATTTTCACATTTGGTGCTTTTTAACTGGAGAAATACAATGCAGAAAGCAATGTGATATTATTCTACATGGCTTGTCTCAATTCCAGTGGTGGATGACAATAAACTAAAAGCAACACAACAGGCTTTATTGTTGTGCTTGTCGTTTTGACTTCTTACTCTTCATTTTTAGTGATGGATCAGGAGAAACCATGTGCACACACACACACACACACATTTGAAGGTATTAGCTACATTGAAGTCAGATCCTGCCAGTGTGGATAATTAGTTTATGTTAGCATAATTACGATACACAGTTTATGTATAACATGAGGCCTAAATATATATTATTATAACTTATTTTCGCGATTATGCCATCCCTCTATTTTCCCAAAACCATACTCGAAGGAGTAAGTGAGACCACCCCCTCCATACCC
>JAOPJK010000066.1:6977853-6988017 GCA_027123565.1 Phycis chesteri
CCCCCCCCCCCCACCCCCCCGCCCCCCCCCCCCCCCCCCCCCCGCGCCCGGGGGGCGGGGCGCCCCCCCCCCCCCGCCCCCTCCCGTCAGTTGTTGCTGGGGATACCGTGCACTCTGAGCCGGTACATGCATGTGTACTCCTGGTTTCCCCAGTTGGAAAGAATGCGCACTTCAATGATCTGGAAGGCTAGCTCATTTTCCTCCTGGTTAAAACAAATAGAAAAATAACAACTCCGATTTAAAATAAATAAATAAGACTGACACCATAGTGTGCTCCAACATGTTAATAGAATCCTTTTCTCACTACACCTCGCACTAAAACCTTAAACTAAGCAACTACGGAAATGTAAAAGCAGAAGGGTCCAAACTGAAGGTCTAGGGACCTTAAACACGGTCAACACAGAGCAGCGAGGTGAACTCACGGTCACATCGTAGGTTTGAAGTGCCTCTCCGTCCTCCTCATAAGAGTAACTGCCCAGCAGAGTCCCTTCCTCCTGACGCTCATCATCCAGACCCTAACACACACACACACACAGAGAGACAGAGACAGAGACAGAGACAGAGACAGAGAGAGAGAGAAATTAAATTAATATGGGAGTGGTGTGTGGGATTTGTGGCGGGGGGGGGGTCTTACGTAGACAGTGAATTCCCGGGGTGCGCTACGCAGGGCCCCGCTGGGGGCCAGGGCTTTGGGGATGTGTTCCAGGGAGAAGGCAGTGGGCTGGACCTTCATGGACAGACGGACCACCAGGTAACCCATGGAGCCCCTGAACGCCCAGCAGTTCCCTGGCTGGACGTCAGGCTGCATAACGACAAACAAAGACGGGCCACCGTCCGTCCAGAAATGTACTTTAGCCTTTTAGCCACTTAGCGGGTTTTACTCTGACGTGTACAAGTGTACTGCCGACCGGAGGCATGGGGTCAGGTGTCTGGCTCACGGATGCCTACAGGGAGGCTGCAGACACTAGACTGCAGTCTAGTGGTTAGGGTGTTTGATGCCCAGCTGAGAGGTTCTGGGTTCAAACCCCAGGTTTTGCCTTCTACCCGTAGGCATCATTGAGCAAGATCCCCTACTGCTCATTAATGCAATGCATTGTAAAAAACATATAGGAGACGATTAAATGAGCAGCGTGATGAGCATTAATACATTTGTATTAATGCCCATGTGCTACACAGGTGTGCTACACAGGTGAAGTTGACTGCCTTACTTGGATGACAACTCGAGGTGACTGGGAGAAATACCACAGAGGAAGACCAAACAGACTGAGCAGGGCGGTCCTAGTCTCGTAGGTCTCCGAGCAGCGTGTGCTCAAGATGCTGCCCCCTGTGGGTGAGAGACAGTCATTACCTCTCATTCCTTGGACAAAACCATCCATCCTGTCAGTGCATTGTGACTGATAAAGTCATCTGGAGGAGGCTCAGACCTCCAGACTCCAGGGCGTAGTCCGCCAGGCCGGTCCGGTCCTGGGAGTAAATTCTGAGCGCATTCCTCACCATCAGCTGCACTTGCTGGCCGGTTGAAGAGGAGAGATGAAGAGAGTGGTTAAGGTTAAAGAAGAGCATGAATAATAAAAACAGACTGTTCAAATGAGCAAATCAGCAGCTAAGAGTGAACAACAAATCTAACTTCATGACAGAATTATGGTGGTTGCATGTTATACATATTAAAGTATTTTCTTCTCTATTGCTGATACAGATGTGCATTGTATGATGGTCCGCACTAATGACCAGAGTCATTAGTGCGGACCCAAAAAAAAAAAAAAAGCAAGTCACATCCAAGCCACCAGCAGGCAGGTCTGTAAACGGCAACGTGTCCGAACATCAGCGTCTCCGTCACCTCCTCGGTCACGCCGGCCCCGGCCACCTTGAGGGAGTCCACCACAGCCTGGGTCACCACAGTCTGGCGGGCTTCGTCGGCGTCATCATCATCATCATCACCACCACCTTTGGTGGCTGTCTCCCCGCGGCGCCGCTGCAGCAGCTGCTGGCTGACGTTCCTCAGGATGCTGAGCTCCAGGGAGGCCAGCGAGGCGCGCAGGTCGGCCCCGCTGACGTAGCGCTCGGCCAGCCACTGCAGCAGCGAGTCAGGGAGGGCCGCCCGCTCGCCGCCGTCGTCGGGGGAGCCCGTGGCGCCCTGGGAGAGCGACACCAGCTGGTTGCCGTACAGCGCGGCCCGGAGCTCCTCCCGCACCTGGGCTCGCACCTGGGAGAAGAGCTGACGGGGGGGAGACAAGCATCAGGAGGCGCCGCTGGAGTCCAAGACCTCCGCGTAGATCATGTAGGAAAGAACATGCATCATAATAGACATCACGATTAGATTGCTCCTCCTGAGAGAACAATAATCCATAATGAGCTCTGGGGAACATGAGCAAAGGAAAGGAGGGTTTGGCACACTGTCCCTCCTACCGTCTCCTGGAGGTGGTCCAGGCGCTCACAGTGTTCCTGACATCCCCTCAGTCCCTTCAGGTCCTGTCGGACGCTCCCGAGGGCCACCTCCAGCCGTGAAACATCAGACCGCAATGATTCATGGGACTCGCCGTCCACGCTGCTGAGAAAGAGTCGAACATTCAGAATTCATTTAATACATTACAAGATCAAGCAACTTCAATAGATCATTTTTACAAAGGCATCATCGGAGGACAAACACAGGTGTACCTCAAAACACAAAGTATGGGTCTGCTCCTTTTATGAACCAGGGCGCAGGTGTATCTTCACCGGTTTAGGTCTACTACCTGTGCCCTGGTACACGAACGGAGCAGAACGGGTACAGTGATCCATTCCTTTACGAGGACAATCCCACTTGGTGTTCAGCACATCCCCGTCCGTGGTACCTGACTGCTGTCGGCAGCCTGGAGGCCGAAGTCGTCCGAAGAGTCGTAGTGACCGCCTCCTGTCTCTGCTGCACCTGCTGGAGGTGAACAGAACAGAGACCAGGAGTCCATTAGTAGTTCTGTGGAGATTCCCCTCCGCCGGGCCTCCCAACTCTCCAGTTAGGAGAGTTACCAATGAAGAAGTTAAATATACATTGGACCGGATAAAACAACATTGAAGACAAGAAAATAAAAATACATAAAAGTAAGATCAGAGCCCAAATTTGCAAACAGGTTGGAATAAAAGAAGATGATAAAATAAATATTGAAGGAAAAAGCGTACGAGAAGAGTCAGATTTGAACGGTACCTCCATCTTGGCCGTGAGGGCTTGCAGGAGTTGTTCCAGCTCAGCCAGACGGAGGGCTTGGCTCTTCTGCTGGGCCACATGCTGCCGTCCAGTCTGGAACCAATAGAGTATAGAGTATACTGCACACCACACACACACACACACACACACACACACACACACACACACACACACACACACACCTGCTCCCTGTGTAACCGGTCCTCGTCCAGTCGAACCCTCATCTCGGCCAGCTTGTCCTCCAGCAGGCCATCCAGCCAGGGCTCCAGATCGGATCGGTCCAGCTCGGCCTGGGCCTGCTCCACCTGGGCCTGCTCCACCTGGGCCTGCTCCACCAGGGCCTGCTCCACCAGGGCCTGCTCCACCAGGGCCTGCTGCTGCTGCCGCAGGCCCTGGTAGAGCCCCAGGACCTCACTGTGCATCTGCTCCGCCCTGTGGCCGCCGTCCTCCACGCGCTCCCACAGCTGGGACAGACTCTGCTCCAGCCGCTGCAGGCGCTCAGAGTCCCCTGGTGAGTCCTCTTCGCCCTGCAGGGGGGAAAACGGTGACGTGTTGGTTACTTTGGGGAGGTATGTAGATAGAAGAATGCAATTCATTGCCAAGTAGGAATTGTATGGCCTTCTTTCAGATCATCACATCAGTAAAAATACACCAAAAATATCAAAATCAACAAATTATACATATTGAGTGCAGGTGCAACTGGCAATAAGGGTGTGGATGGAGAGTCAATGAGGAGCATCAGAAAACTCAGATACCACCCATCTTCACCACACGGCGTCTGAACAGATGTCCTGCTTACCTCTCCTTCCTCTTGCACAGCAGGAGGAGGAGGAGGAGGAGGAGGTTCAGCGTAGGTCTGGAGGTCTGTGGACTGCTCCGGGGGGCCGGGGGCAGGCTGGCTGCCTCCCTCCCGGGGAGGCTTCAGCACAGCAGCAAGGCCGGGGATGCTGGTCAGGGGCAGGGCGCCCTGCCAGTCGGCCCTGTCCACGCCCAGCATGGATGACAGCACGTCTCTGGGATCCCACCACCCCAGGAGCACTGAACAACATGCACACGTTAACACCTGTGACCCGTGTGAATCACATAAGAAGAGAAGAGAGGACCTTTCGGTCTTTATTGGTCATTCTCAGTATTTTTTAGACCTGGGAATGAAATTTGTTCTCCGCATTTGCCCCATCCTATGGTACATAGGAGCAGTGGGCTGCCATGTTCAGCACCCGGGGAGTAAGTTGGGGTTCAGTGTCTTGCTCAAGGACACTTCAATATGCAGACAGTTTGGAAGTGGGGATCGAACCACCAACCCTACGGTTACTGGACGACCCCCTCTGTCCACCCGCTCTATCCACTGAGCTACTGCCGCCCCTAACAGCCCATAACACCACGAGACAACAATGAATTAAACATCAAATTACAACCGCTGTAAAGTAATCTGGTCTGTTTAATTGGAATACTTCATGAGAGTAGAATTAGAATGGAGTCATTTTGACCATCTTACCGGACAGCAGAAGTAACAGGACGAGGAGCAGCGTGATCTTGAATAGATTTGGAAGGCACCTGTGAAACACAAAACCAGCTCCTTGTTTATGCAAGGCCTGGTCAGCCACAGGATGCAGGAACATGCAT
Source organism: Phycis chesteri (assembly GCA_027123565.1). Lineage (NCBI taxonomy): Eukaryota > Metazoa > Chordata > Actinopteri > Gadiformes > Phycidae > Phycis > Phycis chesteri. The sequence goes on from JAOPJK010000066.1 coordinate 6,982,655, forward strand.
TTGTTTATCTTCTAGCTACATTATTAAATCCACACCAAAACACAAAAATGAAAATGTCATGTAAATAAAAAGGTGAAAGGCATCAAGTTCCATGAAGCAGAAACCCAGTTTATGTGTCCCAACATCAAGTCCCTCTCAAGCCATGCTCGTCTCAACTTGACACGCCTACTGGCTGAAGTGTCTGGACTCACCGGACCAGGAGGAAGTCCTTGAGGAGGAACATGAGGGAGACCGTGTGGTACCATCCTCTGTCCAGCCAGTGCAACACACTGGACCCGACCTGCCCTGGACACACACATGAAGGGCAAGGACAGAATTAGTCTCACAGTCTCCTCTAGCCCGCGGTCCCTGGATTATGGACTTAACAGACATCCACCGGCTCAGGTAATCATGCAAGTCGGAGAGACAGGAGAGCTGCTGAGAGGGCTCTATATTGACCCACCTAGCAGGGAACCACACACACACACGACTTAAATCTACGATTGCACAAAACGTATTAAATACGCAGACAAGAAAACAAACAACGGCACAAAAGACGGTCATCATGCCGAGAGCTAAAACGCAAAACGCATGACCATGCAGAAGAGTGACTTTGAACAGAGTTCATCCACAGAACGTTGACGTCCAAAGTTAACCAATCAGATAAGGCATCAGCACGCATGCGCTCTCTCTCTCAGAGAGAGAGAGAGAGACAGAGATAGAGACAGAGAAGCCACAGCAGTCCCTGGCAGGTTAGGAGGAGCGAGGAGAGTGCATGGTAACCTGCGGACGGGCCAGATGCCCTGAGGTCAGACACACTCTTCTTGGTTACAACCCATCCTGCTGAACCAGCCCTCTGGGCTAGCTGCCAGACATAGGCTCCTATGGAAGGAACATGAGCAAGACGTACATCACAAATACAAGCACAGGAAAAATCGGGTCCCAAATCTGCACAGTCAAACCAGAAAGTCCTGATTGCACGAAAACAATGTCAACACAGATCCTTTATTTGGATTGAGAACTTAAAAGGGTAAATGGAGAGACGCCAGTCACACTAATTATTGAAGTGTTGTAAAAGTTTGAAAAGTAGGTTAAATAACCTGCAGACGACGAAGCAATCCACAACAAGCCCAACAACAAGTAGAGAACTGAAGACAGAAAGGATGATGACTGTGATGATGAAGACGATGAGGGGGAGGGCGACGTCGATGAAGGGGAGACGACTGCTGGTGGTTTCGTTGGCTTGTCCTTGGGGTCTTCACCTGTTAATACCCGCATTTAACATGCATGCATGTCAGGACTTACATGTACCGTCAGTCAGTCTACTCCATTTTGACAGTGCGGTTTAAAGTGACTTGTCTAGTCACTAGTCCTAGCAACATCACTTTGAATTAGATTTTTGTGAGGGAGTACAAATGCTTCCAATCCCATATAGTCCTGATTGGACGCCACAAAACAATCCTGTACTCAAGCAACCAATGCACTAAAACAATGATGTATTCCTCTTCTATAAACAGTATAAACCATGTTCAAAAACATGGCAATATTTAAATCTGAGAAAAGAAATAAAGGGCATGTTAAAAACAATGCACTGAATGTGCCCTCGTTCTTGAAAAATGAAAAGAACATCTGGGATTAGAGTCAATCACTGCACTAAAACATGAGACGTTCCACATGGAGAACACGAGACAAACGTTTGTAAAACGGCATCAGGGAGCAGGCCGATGGAGAATGGGCCCGTGTGTGAATACTTACACAGAGGCTCGTTTTGGTTCTTCTTCAGTTTCTGCTCCGCAGGGCCGCCAGAATCCATGCCGCTGCCCGACCTGGAGGAAGCTGCGGAGAAATAAATGAATACAAAAAGGTCAATTTTGTGGTAATTTAAGCTCCCAAAAGGTTTGCAAGGAAAGCCAGCGTGGCCTCAGTGCTATGCCGCCGCGCTGAGCCACATTTGAATTATCCATGGCAACAGCCAAAGCAAAAAAAAAAAAAAAAGGTGGAGTCGTATTTGTTTGGGAAAGGACCATCGCAGGTGACAGGAACACATTCTGCAACATTAGCATGAACAAAGTGAGGAAAAAGAAAAGAAATGAAAAGACAAAGTGATTGACCACCGTGACATTGTTGCGGGGTTCCACCGACTGGAAATGTGGCTTCCCTCCTCGTGTTTGAAATAAAAGACATAAGACAACTAAAAGAGGTGCCAAACAGTACAGTCAAACACCTGGGGTACAGATGACATCACCCAGCACCAAGTTGAGCCAATCAGCAACGGCGGTTGCGTCAACTTTCTCCCTGGACGTGACGACGGTCCACGCAGGCTTATGGTTGTGTTTAGTTTCCCTAGACAAGCAGTGAGAGCTCTGGCAGACAACCACACAGACTCCCTCAGAGTGTGAATCCCGTAGACCCTTCCCCACCAAAAAGAAGTGCTTGTGAGTGTAAACTCCTGTTTAGAAGACCACCCCATCGTGGTGCAGGTGAGATCCAGTGAAAATTAGATTCTCCACCCCCCCCTCAAAATTCAGTACCTCCCAATTTTCCAATGCCACCATAAGCAGGTCTCCAGCGCCAGTTGTCCCAGCTGCGCAGGACAGCGCGCCTGACCTGTGAACCTGACCTTCTGAAGACCTGCATGCCTAGGTTCAGTATCAACACAGCAGAGACCATGGCCTCCCTGCCCACGGCCAGGATCCAATTTAGAACACCTAGACGGGTTTGATGGACCAACACCTCCGGTTACAATGGAGAACAGATAGGAACCAATGGAGGAAAGGGGTCGGTATTTACGGGTGGTCCTGCTACCTTCATGGTCCAGGTGCTTGGTGAGCAGTGTGTGTTTGTAACTCAGTGTGAGGAGCAGAGCCAGGAAGGCTGTGATCCTGCTGCATACACTCCTCGCAGAGTCCCACACAGACACAAACACACCTGATAGAAATATCAATCAACAATAAAGGTATGACCTGATGTTGAGATACAGATAAGATAAAACTATGCTAAATATTTGAAAATGCCATTAGTTATACGATGCACAAGCAGAATCAAGACATGTAAAATCATCAACAATAATCTACTAAAATCCACCAAAAATAATAATTTCATAAGCCTTTCATAGGTCTTTTAATAAAATGGATACTTTACAGTCCCAAATTAAACCGATACCCTCTGCATGATGCCGCGTCGCCCTCTGCTGGAACAAACCACACATTGCCTCACCCAGCTTGCCCCTGCGGCTCTTCTCCCGGCAGTAGATGGTCGAGGTGGGGGAGGCGGCGGCCCGACTGGCCGGGAGCCCCTGGTTCTGGGCAGCGCTGTACAGCGGCGCCCCCCCAGCGCTGGGCCGGGGGGCGGGCCGGGGGAACCCGGACAGGCCCCGGAGGGCGCCGGCCGCCTGCTTCCTGTCCGAGGGCTGCACGCAGTCCCTGCAGGGGTGGCCGTTGATCATGGAGGTCTGCGTTTGGGCCGGGTGGTAGCGGTGGTCCGCGTCAGCCACCAGCGTGCTGTTGGCCAGAGTGTCGCTGGCGCCTGAGAGGATGGTGCTGTCTGGGGACCAAGATAGTACGCTACTGTGTATGCAGTCTATGATTATAGTTTACCGCATGATTATAAATCCAGTTAGGCAAATGTACCTTGTGGGTCAACATCTTCGTCGAAACCTGCGTATCAGAGGATGACATCACAATAAGATGTAGGACTCAACAAGCAAGCTACCTGCAAGACGCATGCATGGAAAAACAACAACATCCCTCCCAACATCACAGTTACTGCCACCAGTCACCCAGAGCCACCGTCGTCAACAAGAAAACCACACGCTAACCCAAAAACAACCAACCTACCCCAGAAACTCTCCATCAGGGTCCTCTCCTGGACGGACTCGTCCAGCATGGAGGAGAGGAGGGAAGCATCCGAGACCACGCTGTGCAGGCTGCTGTTGTGGTGCGGCTGGGTTGAGTGTCTGCGGGGGGTCTGTAGGAGGAGGGACTGAGAGCAGGACACCGACAGGTGTTGACGCCGAGAAGACTTGGACGAGCTGGTGGTCGACGGCCGAGCAGGGAGAAGGACAAGCATTAAGAGACCCACAGGCCCGTTCTAAAATCTACAATCTAGATGCTCGGGGTATGAGACAATCCTTGAACAACCCGTTTCTTAGTTACATTGAGAAGTGACACATGGGTACGAATCAAATGACGGCCATTGTTGTCGCACAGCACCAAAGAGTTTGGCTGGATAACGTCCTTCCTTTGGAATATAGACACAGGCGGAGTTTTACACTCCGTCTGTGACCCTGCCAGGGTTAGGGGTTCCGATTCCCATGGTAAGGATGCATGCACTTAATATAATCACCATGTGGACAGATACACAACCACCATTTTGAAATGAACACAAGAACACACAACTTCCATCCATTACACTTGGGCTTAAAGTGCCCCTATTCTACCGCCAGGTGGCCATATTATGAAACGCTCGTCGTTAATGACGACTAATAACCCCCCCCCCCACAGCTGGTGGTGAAATGGGGACCCTCGAGGAGAATCTATCCCACTTACACCGGTTCCCTCCTGGCCGCCGCGCCCGCGCTGAAGGAGGCGCTGCCGTAGGGCGATCCGTGCTCCCCAGGGGGGGTGTGGAGCCTCAGGCTGCGTCTGGACATGGTGGCGGGGGGCCGGGGGGGCGGGTGGTCCGGCCGGTCGGCTCTCTCCTCGTCCAACGCCCACCAGCAGCTGGATGGACAGGGGAGACAACAGAGAGAACTGAAAGGGACGCAACCTGTGGTCCACGCCCGGCCACACACCTCTCTGCACGGTACCTGCAGGAACCCTTGAGAACAATACCCAACCCCCAGCTGCTCCTTAATGACCCGTGTATTGCTGTACGACACTTTGGATGAAGGCATCTGCCAACATGGCTAAATTCTATTAAATACAATGGTGCTCCAAAAGGGTGCATCATCTTTTGCGGTCCTCTTGGGGCCCCTCTGGTTCAACCCAACAGAGCAAGGCAGTAAGATCCGAATGGCCCCGAGAAACAACCCCTCAAGGAAGTTCAGGATGAACCAGTTCGACTATATTTAAAGCCTTTGGGAGTCCGGTTCCCCCTGGGTTGTCCCAGCAGTGTCATGTTCTCTAGCCGGTGCAGGGCTGAACAGGAAACACCTTACAGGATAACCCAGAACAATGACCACAACAGGAATCAAGGAGACAGCCATTAGTGTGGAAAAGGAACACACTGAACATCTAAACTTGGAGGGTCTTAATAAAAACATGGACAACAACTGCTGCCATCCAAGACACTGTGGCCGGCATGGCATCGAACACACACACACACACACACACACACACACACACACACACACACACACACACACACACACACACACACACACA
>JAOPJK010000066.1:7653576-7663791 GCA_027123565.1 Phycis chesteri
GACCGTGTCGACTGATGTCAAGGAGACCACTAAACTTTTACGGGTTGGAGACCCAGTCAGTGATGTCACGATATGCACATTCGTTTAAATTCATACCGATGTATTCACCATGACCAAAATTGTACTAAATTGTACTAAAAAATATATAGACCTACCTACCGACCCTTTTATTTAATTTTTTGGTTGTTACTGCAAACTTTTTTAAGGATGGCCTCAGCTGTGTGTGTGTGTGTGTGTGTCATGATCAGCTAAGTGTTGTCTTCTCTCGTGGATTACTTTTGAACTCCATCGGACGGACTCATAGTTCAACAACATCAAAATTGACGTTGGCATGACCACCGAATCGAAATGATCATTTTTATGGCCTTCAATTCGAAGATGTAATGCGCTGTTGAGTCATATTTGTTCACCCGTGGTCATAAATGATGCTTGGTGTGGATATGTTTTGTGAAGGATAAATCATTTTGTTTCTGTAGGAAAGGAGACTCTCAGTCGTAAGAGCCACTTTGACAGCTCCCCGTTCAACTTCAGGAGGGTAAGTCTCACCGTCGGCTCAGCATTCTGCCTGTTTCTAGTTTCAGTATCGCTTTCATTTGAATAGTCGTGTCCTGGCAGCGTTGGCGTTGTGTGCGCCGAAACTCAAATCAAACTGTTAACAACATAAACCCAATATAAAGTGGTCCCTTCCAGCTCATCTGGTCCAGCAAGGCATTAACATAGGCAGGGTTAGGGGTTAGATTCCTACTATTTTATAGGAACTGGAATCAACCTCACTATAAGCTATTACAACATGCTCTTCCAATAGAGGGTTACTTATGGATTTAAGCTATGGGTTTAATGTATAGGTTTATCGTATGCTTTAACGTATGGGGTTAACGTATAGTTTAATGAATGCTTTAACGTATAGGTTCCGGGTTCTATAGGCCCCTCTGTGTCCTCCATTGTTCTCTAATTGAACATGGCCGGACCAAACACATCCTAGTTGATGCACATTGACTACAGGCCAACACACTCGTAACCTGACGATACAAGTATTTTGGAAGCAAAGAACCCCCAGACTCACATGGAGGGTGATTTCTCCCCCCCATCCCTACCACGGTGCTGTGTGTGTGTGTGTTGAGCCGAGTTGTCCTGTGACCCACAGCCCAGGGCCGTGTACATGGAGGGAGGCTTCTTTGAAGAAGGAATGAAGTTGGAAGCCATCGACCCTCTTAACCTGGGGAACATCTGTGTGGCGACCGTCCACAAGGTGACACGGCTTCACCTCTCTGTTGAACACGTCGGGGGTTGATTCAGTGCTGTCTGTTTGTATTTCTGGTTATGGTCAAAGAAACAATGGATGGAGTGCTGTTGTGTGTGTGCGTGTGTGCGTGATGACAGATCCTATTGGACGGCTACCTGATGGTGGGGATCGATGGTGCCGCGCCGGTCAACGACGCGGACCACTTCTGTTACCACGCCTCCTCGCACGCCATCCTGCCCACGGGCTTCTGTGAGATGAACAGCATTCCCCTCACCGTTCCTCCAGGTGGACACTCCTCCATGCACCTGCACACTCCTCCACACACCTCCATGCACCTTTACACACCTTTACACACCTCCATGCACCTCCACACATCTCCACGCACCTTTACACACCTCCACACACCTCCATGCACCTTTACACACCTCCAAGCACCTCCACGCACCTCCACACAACTCCACACACCTCCACGCACCTCCACACACCTCCATGCACCTGCACACACCTCAATACACCTCCACACACCTCCATGCACCTGCACACACCTCCACACACCTCCATGCACCTTTACACACCTCCACGCACCTTTACACACCTCCACACACCTCCATGCACCTTTGCACACCTCCACGCACCTCCACACAACTCCACACACCTCCACGCACCTGCACACACCTCAATACACCTCCACGCACCTGCACACACCTCAATACACCTCCACGCACCTTTACACACCTCCACGCACCTTTACAAACCTCCACGCACCTCCACACACCTCAATGCACCTCCACACACCTCCACGCACCTCCATGCACCTTTACACACCTCCACACAACTCCACACACCTCCATGCACCTCTACATACCTCTACACACCTCCACACTCCTCAGCAGTGAATTCAGATTAAACGGCCTGCCAAATGACTGAATGTACACATCTCAAGAGAAGACGTTTTGAGAAACGTGATCCCCAGCACTGGAACGTAACGCAGTCCTCTCTCCTGCCAGGCCACGACCCGGACACCTTCGTGTGGGAGGAGTACCTGCAGCAGAACCAGGCCATCAGGGCTCCAGAGAGGCTCTTCAACACGGTACTCCGGGATGCGCCTAAAGCTCTGTTTACCCACCCGGTGGGGGGCTGATTGGGCCCTCCGGTCCCTGTAAACATCCATCCCCTACTGATGCGCGATCGATGGATCACCTCCCCCTTTGTCACCCCTCCCCCCCGACGAATCAGTCTCACCCCTGGTGGCACCACGGGGGGGCCTCTTGAAGACAACATGAAGCGAGAACTTTGATTGATAATGATCACATCATCAGGTGTTCCACATGTCGTGGCTGGCATTGGTTGCGTGTTGCGTGTTGCGTTATTGTTGGCCACAATAACGTGTGTGTGTGTGTGTATGCGTGTGTGTGTATGCGTGCGTGTGTGCGTGCGTTACCTCCAGGACTACCCCAGCCACGGCTTCTCCCCCAACATGAAGCTGGAGGCGGTGGACCTGATCGAGCCGCGCCTGGTGTGCGTGGCCACCGTGAGGCGCCAGGTGGGCCGCCTGCTGCTCATCCACTTCGACGGCTGGGAGGACGAGTTCGACCAGTGGGTGGACCACCAGTCCCCGGACATCTACCCGGTGGGCTGGTGCGAGCTCACTGGCTACAGCCTGCAGGCCCCGCCCTCTCCCGGTGGGCCAGGTAGGCACGCCCTGTTTGAAGAAAAATAAATAAACAAGAGAACGCCCAGAGGGTGCTAGGGTCCTGATCCAGATGAGGGGTACTTTGTTTGTAGCTTTTGTAATTTGGGGCATATTTTATGGGATTTTCATGCCTCGAGAGTCGGGTTGAGAGAGGGAACGACATGTAGTATAGGATAGCGGGTTTTATACAGCAATTATGCCATTTAGCAACCAACACTTTGGAGTTCAGGAGCCACACTTGATGTTAGCGACAGCCAAAAAAACGTCCATGTCGTTAAACATCATTTTTTATATAAACACAACCCCTATTGGGACACGCCACAGACCTCTGCTCTGTGCAATCTGTCCTCAGAGTCTTTAGAAAACCAGTCCGCACGTCCAAAGAGAGTCAAGCCTTTTCCGTACGGGAGAAAAAGTAAGTTCCGTCTCTGCTCGGTGTGCCTGCGTCTGTAACTCGTAGTGGTAGAGCTTTACTACTGACAATTACAGAGCAATTACTGTGCAATTACAGATTTTATCTCACTGCTTATAACGGACTGTTTGCTTCTGTCTCTGCTAGTGGACTGTTTCTGTGTCTGATAGTGGACTGTTGTCTTCTGTCTCTGATTGTGGACTATTTCTGTGTCTTATAGTGGACTGTTTCTGTGTCTTATAGTGGACTGTTGTCTTTCTGTCTGTGTCTTAGTATAGTATATAGTAACCTGGGCTAATAAAAACATTGTGTTGCCATGAGTGGTTTGCTTAGAATGGACTGTTTGCTTACAGCAGACTGTTTGCTTAATGAGGACTGTTCATTTCTAGTGAACTAGTCGCTTATAGTGGACTGTTTGTTAATAACAGACTTTGTCTCGGCCACTCTTGGCTGGTCTTGGGCAAACGTAATTGATTTCAGGGGCCAGGGTGATTCAGCAGCAGCAGCCCCTAGACTCTGGGGCAGGCTGCTCCCCCTCACCGTCAGAAGGGAGAAATGACTGAGTGTGTGCCCTCTGGTTGTTTGTTCAGAACCTCGTCAACCACCTGTTGCTTCTAAGTGCGCTATATAAAAAGCTTGAGCTTGAACATTGACTTGATTGGTGTTGAAAATGTCTCCCTGCTCCCACCCCCCCGAAGGGAAAAAGCTTCCCAAGAGGAGACTCAGCCATGGGAGTGCCCCGCCATCTTCTGAAGACACCAGCGGGGCTTCGGGCCCTCAGCCCTCTGCCGAGGACCCCCCTGGCCCCGACGCTCCCCCGGACCCCGCCCAGCACCAGGACCTGGGTCTCATCCAGCCCAAGACGGAGCCCGAGGAGCACGAGAGTGAGTGGGGCCCGTTCGGGATAACAATCGTGAGATCGTTCTGCATCCGTCACGCGCGCAAAGATCCACATGGTATGAACGCAGGCCGCGGAACTTTAAACTCCTCATTCGTTCACGCTGATGGTTGTGATTCCCTTCATTTGCCACAGTCATTGCAGTCCAGGTGAAGGTGGAGGAGATAGAAATGGAGACTCCCATCGGGCTTCCAGAAGACGCCCCCGAAGACATCTGCATCAAACAGGAGAAGGTGGCGGAGGAGCCGGACACGCCGGGCCAGGGTCAGCCTGAGCAGCAGCAGCAGCAGGACACCAGCGAGACGGCCGGCGCAGCAGAGTCGGAGGACACCCGGCCTCCGGGGGATCAGGGGCCGGAGGGGAAGACGCCAGACGATGCCCAGCTCAAGGGCACTACCGGGGCAGGGGAGCGGGAGGGCGAGGAGGCCGAGTAAACCCGACGGTGACGGAGTAGGACGGAGCAGGAAGTACGCTCCACGGCAGAGGGAGACTAACAGGAAATGACTGAAGACAGGACACGGGATAGGGAGGCGTTGATAAGACGAAGGGTGATGCAAGACACCGACAAAACTTTACAACACTAGATGTGACTCAGAAGGTGCTTTGAAATTTTTTTTAATGCTGTTCATAAAGTCCACCTTTGATTTATTGTATTTTGGTTTATGAGCCAGTTGTCAAGCCACCGTGACCCTTCACTACTGACTAGTTTTATGAGTCCTTAACAATCCTTTCGCTGTACAACGGAGACCTCCCCCCTTGCCACCAGCTCTGTGTCCTACCTCTCTCCTCCTACCGCAGAGTCTCGACCGCAGTCTTGGTCTGGCGGTCACCACCACTGGCCTCAGTAGCTTTGACTCCTCCCTCCTCATTCATGACCGTCTTTTATGGACTTCATGGGGGGGGGGGGGTGGCAGAGAGAAGTATTTTGTGGTCGTGATAATGACACCGCAGACGCTTCCATGTTGTACATTTATTACGTTTTATTATTCTTCGTTTAACATAGTTTTCTTCTTTTGTTTACGGCCGATGCATTGATTAAATGTTAACACTGAACCAGGTGTGTGTGTGAATGTTTGTTCAGTATTAATTCACAGCAGTCATTTTGATAGGTCGTTGCAGGGCAGGGCAAACACGGGTGTAATTAATAACATTTAGTATGGACCAGTTCCATTACGACGGGCCAGGGCCCTGTTATCATCATTGATTGAATCAATTACATCTGTGTTTAACCTGCTATGGCCAGTCCAAATGGCTGCTGTGATAAAGGCCCACGGTCACTCGGAATCTCAAAAGAGCCAAAGAGGGAAAAAGGTGAATCATGAAGTGATTCTACAGAATGTAGAATAAAATACTTTCGGAGTACAGTTTTTGTAGTGGTTAATGAAAACAAGCCAAAAGATTTTAGACCACGTGTGACAAAACTAGCTGTGGTCATTAGAAACCGAAATCCACATCCATCTGTTCATACCAAGTGTCCAATAAGTGGTATGAAGAACAAGTTATTCATGGAAAGATTTTAATGGCCACCTTTTGCAGAGATTTACAAAGTAAACCCCTACTCTTTATAATGTCTACGATTGCCCGTAATCTTTGGTTTGTGTGGCGTCAAGGTGGGCTGTCCATTACGACTGACTGGGCTGCGACCAGGAGGACTACTGAAGGAGCCTCTGTTTAGTTAGGGCGCCCCACCCCCCCACCCCCCTTGTGGAAGTACAGGTTCAAGCCTCGGCGCGTCTCTGGCTGGTCTTCTTGGCCACCCCCGGCCTGGCGGTCAGACCTGTTCGGGGTCTGGCTCTGGCCTTTGACAGTCTGCCCATGCGGGGGCTGTTGAGGGCCACCGGCCTCGGCTTGGTGGTCTTCGGCGCGTTGGAGACCTTGGGGCCGAGCGTGGCGTAGGAGGGCCCGCCCGCTCCGCCCGCTCCGCCCGGGCAGGCCCTGAAGACGTGCACGTCCTTCACCCGGCGGCCTCGGAGCTCGGGGGGGTTGGCGCAGGTCGCGCGCACCTTCAGGTTGACCCTGTCTATCCACCTGGGAGAACATCAGAGAAGACCGTTCCGGTGAGCCGCGTGTGGACGTGTTTGCATTTGCGTCAACGAGCAAATGGACATTTTGAACCGGTGTCTTCGTTGGGGCCTACATCCCAACGCCCTCTGCCGCTAGAAGTGATGGCTCTGAGAGATGTTTGGGAACAGCTGTGCTTCACTTATCAGGACAAGCTGTGGATGATTGATTCGACGATTTGCCCTAACATTGACATAACGTCTACTCCACTAGCACAAAACATGACATCCACATCAAATTTAACATCCAGCAATTCTTCAATTAAGTGGATGATTTACGATGATTGCTCCCGTCTTGCTCAGCTGGTAAAGCATGGCATTAGCACTGCCAGGGTCAAGGGTCCCAGTCCCACCCATGCCAAGCGCACAGGCAGGTGTTGTGAGACCTTGAGTGTGTCTTACATGCGTAAGGGCAGCAGGGGGCAGTCACAGAGCAGAGGGTTTTCCGCCAGGTTGATGACCTCCAGAGAGGTCAAAGGGTGGAAGTCGGGCACCACCTCCAGGCGGTTCCCCTCCAGGTAAAGACTCCTCAGCCCAGGACCCAGGCCAGCCAGAGAGTCCTTGGACATCTGGTGTCGCCCAGGAATGGATCAGAAAACCATCAATGGTCATTGCGGTTTACCATTCAGATCACCAACACAAGTCCATTACAACTGACCCCCAAGACACACGGACCAAACAGTACTTACAGTACTGTTTTTACAGTTGAATGCGTTGTGGGCTATTTTTTTTAGGTGAAACTGAAAGAAGGTCGAAGGTCAACCTAGCCAGGACACACTATCCCTTTGATGAGATTAGATTAGATTACAAACACGCATTTGACCAATAAAGAGAAACTAACCGTGCCACTGAGACATCTTAGTCACGAGGAAACGTGACATCGTTCTAATTGACCCATATTTGACCCATCACCCAATGGTCACACAATATCACAAACAAAATGATATCACAAACCCTGCTCCACCCTCCACCCTCAAGACACGCAACTCCCCCACCCACCTTCTCCAAACCGGTGTGGTCCAGATACAGATCCTTCAGGGTTCCACCCAGCGCTCGGAAGGCGTTGGACCCCACCCAGCGGATGGGGTTCCCAGACAGCTTCAGCTCCCCCAAGTTCCCCGCCTGGCTCAGCGCCTGGCTGGGCACTTCCTTCAGCTTGTTGCCCCCCAGGTGGAGTGTGTTGAGATCGTCCGCCCGCTCAAGAGCCCGGGCAGAGATGCCGTTGATGGCGTTCCCCGTGAGATAGAGGCCCCGGAGGGCCTCCGCACCACCTGCAAGGGAGCCCGACTCCAGCTTGGTGATGGCGTTGTTCTCCAGGTGCAGCGCCAGCAGACCAGGGAGCAGCTTGAAGGCTCCTTTGGGGAAGCTGGTGAAGCGGTTGTTCTCCAGGTGGAGGTAGGTCAGGTGAGGGAGACCTGGGAGGTGGGACGGGGAGATGGAAGTCAGTTCTGGTGGTTTTGTCTGGGAGGCATTAGGAGGATTTTTGGTGGCCGGCACCGTGGTGTGGAGTTTGGTTTGGCAGTATGTTCGCCATTCTGTACACTGATCCGGGATTATCAAACTCTGGAAAAGAGGGTCCTGCTTCTGCGTCTTTATGGGAGTGGGTGGAATGGATTCTTCTCTGATTAGAAGTTTAGAGTTATGAGTTTCCATAATGCATCCATAGTTAGAGGATTTGTCAAATTACCCTCGGTAAATATATTTCAAGACATACAAGACTTTTGAAAGGGGTATGAAATTCACAGAAAGACAGCAGTTTCTGTAAAAAGAATCTAGTCATTTCCTTTGAGCAACGGAGACCTTTGAATGCCTCGGGGCTGAGAGAGGTGAGGTCGTTCTCGGACAGGTACAGGTAGACCAACGCCTTCATCCCGTTGAAGGCGCCGTCCTCCACCTCTGCGATCTTGCAGCGCTGCAGGTGGAGCGACACCACCTGGGGGACGCCGGGGAAACTGTTGCTAGGGATGTAGTGGAAGTGGTTGTCGCGCAGGTCCAGGAGTTTGGTGTCGGGCGAGAAGCCTTTGGGCACCTTGGTGTGACCGCGGTTCTCACAGGTGGAGTGGTTGCTCTCGGCCTGCAGGCGAGGAGGAGGGACAATCTTTAGACACCATGTTTACTACACTGTCACTGTTTTACTGTCCGTTATCCAGTGAGCAGATGCTTTCAGCATCTGATGCTTTTCAGCAGTTTCAAGCGGCCATAACTAAAGGGAGACAAATTAAGGTTATCAATTAAACCAAAACGTAGCTGAATTAAACCAGAATAAAATGGCAATTGAACTAAAATTAAAGAATGTGTTACATAATGAAGTTATGGAATGTGGTGAGGTATCTGCTCCTGGATGCTTCCTGTGTGTGTTTGAAGACTCTATTTGAACCACTGTACCCCGACTCACCTGGCAGGCACAGTTGAGGGGGCACTTGACCGTGGCCTGTGGTGCGTTGGTGGGCGGGGCCACTCTGGTGGCCTCCTCAAACTCCGCCTTCAGCATGGCGTCCTGGCTCTGGCAGCGGAGATCCCGGGGGTACAGGGTGTCCAGATGCTCCCCGGAGAAGTGGGCCGGGCCTCCACAGGTGCCCATCAGTCTCACCTTGCTGCCGATGGCCCACTCCCTGAGAGAGCAGGACGCCCAGGTTGAACCGGCCACACTTTACCATGAGGGTTCACTCGTTCATTCAGAGATACAAGGGTTTCGGGGGCTCGCATTATGAGAGACCCCACTAACTCTGAGGAGAAACCCAACATCAGGAGCATTTTACTCCTCACTGTCCTCGCAAGGGATTCCTCCTTCCAGGGAGGAGATTAAAAACACAGTCATCAACATCCAATATCCATCCTTTTAGAAGATAATTGGAGGAATGACCATGGACATCGGTTTAGGTTGAGCTCTCTGTCTTGTCGCCTTTCCTCTGGGAAAGCAGAAGGGAAGGACAGTGCCTGCTCCTATTCCTAGTGTGTGTACAGATTTGTTTTCTGTATGTGTCTTTTGTCTTCTCTACTGTACCTGCTGCTGTGACCCCCGAGAGTCCCCTCTAGGATGTGGGAGGAATAAAGTTCCATCTAACCTCACGTCTCCCGTCTCGTGTCGCGTCCCAGCAGGACATGTGGAGGAGGCCTCACCTGAGAGGGCGCAGGTAGCAGTTGCAGTAGATGGGGTTCCCAGCCAGGTTCAGTCGTGCCAGGCTGGGGGAGCCCTCAGAGAAGGGCTGGAGGACGCGCAGCTGGTTGTGGCTGAGGTCCAGGTGGACCAGGCTGGGGGTCTGGTACAGGGCCGTGTTGGCCAGGTCCTGCAGGAACATGTGGTCCAGGAAGAGGTGGGTGAGCTTGGCCATGGACACAGTCTCCTCCCCGAGGTAGGTCATGGGGTTGTAGCCCATGTCGAGACGGGTCACCTCAGGGAGTCTGGGTGGGGAAGGAAGAGGGGCAACTGTCAGAGAAGACAATTTTGTTCAAATAAAACATGCACGCCCGAAAGGATCTCAAGGGTTCCCGCATCCATTTCCTGTGGCAAACGACAATTGGTGGTTCCATTCCCATCACTGGGATTGTAGTCCAGGTGATCATATGATCATCCACATGACAACCATCTCGTCGAACTGTGAAACACATGTTGGTGACTCCCAGAGTCGTCGTGCTGGAGGCCTCCTGAGCAGCTCCACCTACCT
This sequence comes from Phycis chesteri, assembly GCA_027123565.1. Lineage (NCBI taxonomy): Eukaryota > Metazoa > Chordata > Actinopteri > Gadiformes > Phycidae > Phycis > Phycis chesteri. Next base: position 7,663,548 of record JAOPJK010000066.1, read on the forward strand.
GGTCATGGTCTCGGAGGGGAAGAACTGCAGCTCGTTGTGGTCCAGGCTGAGGCGCTGCAGGGTGACCAGGCCCCCGAAGGCCTCCACGTCCAGGTAGTTCAGAGAGTTGTGGCTGAGGCGCAGCCACTTGATGTTCTGCAAACCCTAGTGGGAAGACGAAGATGTTGGGGAGAGTGAGTGAGTGAGTGAGAGAGAGAGAGAGAGAGAGAGAGAGAGAGAGAGAGAGAGAGAGAGAGAGAGAGAG
>JAOPJK010000066.1:9516109-9529733 GCA_027123565.1 Phycis chesteri
CAGTGAACAAAGTGACCAATCATTTCAAAGCATAAAAAACAACTCACAAGAAAACACAAAATAAAACCTGAAAACACCGCGGCGTGTTTTAAAGCCCTCACTCCACAATCAGCTCGCGCAATCCAGCTCCTCGACACCCAGGAGCTCGCCCAGCATGTGGTCGTGTTGACCGTAAACTGGTTCTAAATAAGGACGGCCTTCGTTGGCGTACACCTGTCGCGACCTCTCCTTCTGTCTCCTCTCAAACTCGTCCTGCTCCCTTCGAGTGGCCTGCGTGACAGATTTACGGGTTATGGGCGTCATTGGCACCGGGACGAACCCGTGGTACAGCACCATCGGCGTGTTCAACACCTCCACGGTGGACGCCTGCGGTATGGCGCCCTCCGGCGGCTGGACGGGCAACTGCACGTAGTTCCCCGTCTCCGGGTCGTAGAAGGTTTTGGTCTGGACCTGGACGGGCATGTCCACGAAAAAGTACTGCCCCGAGTCGGGGTCCTGGAGGAGTTTGCGCTGGGTCATGGGGATGGACTGGGTCACGATGGTGTGCTCCACGCTGGACTGACGCGACAGCTGCTGGCCGTTGTAGCTGGACTGGCGCGAGAGGTTGGACGGGTGGGACGTCTCGCTGGCGTACGTGTCGATACTGTGGCTCCTCTTCGCCACGGCGTCTCCTCCTCGGCCAGCCCTATCCTTGCCGCGACCCCTCTGCTGCAGCTCGTCCATGATGGATCTCTCGATGCGCTGGTTCCGTGAGTCGGTCTGTTCCGACGTGTTGGCTGAGATGTTGGCGCTGGCCCGGAGCTCGGCGTGGTTCCCCACATGCCTGTCCACGCTCTGGGATCGCTTGGACTGCCTTTCCGCCGCAGGCCTCTCGTCGACATGGGCTTTGTATATGGGGACATTACTGATCACTCTGTCTCCGCTGTAATTCCTGTGCTCTACTTTGTCACGAGGACGACGATGGCCGTCACTGCTGCGGCCTTCCCGTTCTGTTAGGACCACCTCTGGAGGTCCTTGAGCGCTGAGGCCACTGCTCTCAGTCATGTCCCGCCTTCCTGTCTGGTAGCCAGATCGCTCTACGTGGCTGTGCTCCAACCGATCGCTTATTTGGTCTCTCTGTGGATGCTGTGCTTCCTCAGTCTTTGTCTCGGTGTGGTTACGACTGCTCTTGTTGTGATGGTGTCGTTCTTCGCTGTTTTGCCTGTGCTCCTTGTCGACGCTTTGGCTCAGCTTTTCAGAACGTCTTGTAGAGTTGCCGGAGGGTTTGTCCTCCGTCTGAATGGGTTCTGGGTTATCAGTGCTGTGTTTAACGGCCCGGTGCTTTCTGCTGCTGGACGACTTGTGAGACGGCTTCTTCTGGCCCTCTTCTTTCTTAATCCTTCTGGTTGTCAATTTCATGGCTTTTAGAAGAGCCTTCTCAGATTTTGGTAAAACCGGTGGTGGTTTGGAAGGCCCTGATTGGCTGCCACTGGCACTGGATGGAGAGCCTGACCTCTCGCTGGGCATCTTGGACACTTTGCCCCCGCCTTCAGCCACCGCCGTGCCGGAGACAAGCTCATCCACGGTGTCTGCTGTGCTGGTTGCCAAGCTCTCGGCCCCGTCGGACAACGGACTCACCCCTGAGCTTCTGTCCTCTTCTTGTGGAACTGTTAGAGTTGGCCCAAATCGGCTTGTCCTGAGATTGATATTATCATTTGAAACACTTGAAGGAGACAAGCTATCAAGTGGGGAGCTTTGCGATGACACCTCCTGAGGGCTGAAGCTCGTGAGAATATTTTGAGAACAGTTGTTACTAGTGATGGCACTGTTACTCCTCAAAGGGACATTCTTTTTCACATGACTTAATGCATCTGATTCCGAGCTGTTGAGATGTTCTTTTGGTAACCAGAGATGTACTGGCTTTACTGGTTTGTTAAAGAATGTGTTATCTTTGACGATAAATAAGGCAGGGATCTCCGAAGATGGTGAAGAGAGAGTGCTTGCAGGAGACATAGGTGTTGAATTGACCATCGTTGCCTTTGTTTGTTGGCTCATAAGACTGTCAAGTCCTCCGTCTCCACCTGCATGTCTGCTGACCTCCCTGTCTGGCTCCTCATTCTCTGCATGAGGAGATTTTAATGATGGCTTGCAAACATCTGTCTCCCGATCCCATACTGTTCCTCGAGTTGCTGAATCAGTATTTAGGTTTCCAAAAACATTCAGAGGATCCTTGTCATTTTCCTCCAACTCTGCAGTCAAATTATCCAAAGAGTGATACACTTCAGTGTTTCGGTGTAGTGCACTCTCCACAGAGAAATAGGACGACTTTGATGAGAGACTAGATTGATCGGGTGGGCTTTGGTTAACACTATGGCCATTTACTAACAATAGGGGAGACACAATGTTTGTAGGTATGTCAATGGCATCCTGATCTAGTACAATTTCAGCTTTGGTTGTTTGGGCAGCCTCGGCTGCTATCAGATTTGCAGTTACTGGGCTTTCTGTCACAAAAATACTTTCTTGGTTTAAGTGCTCTGCTGTGTTTACATCATCTGGCCTCAAAGGTGCCTTACGCTTAACCTTCCGCGGTGACCCAAGACTGCAAGGACTCTCCTCGCTTTTTATTTCTTTTCTTCTTTCCTCTCTTGGTGAGACACAACTATTTTTGGTCTGCTCTTCAGAAGACGTAATGCATTCAGATGGAATCAGATCCCCCTCAAAGATTTGGTTTGTCTTATTAGTGAGGATGTCACCGTTTTTTCCTTCCCTTCCTGAATCCGTATTTACTTCCACAATAGAGGGTACCGTATCTCTAGGACTGTTTTTAAGTGAGAATTGATCCTCAGTTTGATCTACAGCACTGTCACACTCTTTTATACTCATCTCATCTTTCCTGATAACTCCTTTTCTACTCCGAGGTGGTACAGGCGGAATATCCTTTTTCAGATTTTCCTTGTTCTCTTTTAACAAACGTTTCCCGTTTTCCTCACACATTTTGTTTCTTCCCATCTTGTCTTTCAGCTCTACATCAGGGATCTGCCTGTCTATTCCATTTGTGTTTCCATCTTTAGAGTTGTTCACTAGCTGTTTGTCCCCGGTGGCTGGGATCTTTGCACCTTGCACCTGGTGACTCTCACTGAGCCTCGGTTCAGTCTGTGAGAGAAGATGTTTGATGTGATTATGATCCCTCAGATCCCCTAACCGCTCCCTTAGCTCCATATCTCTCAGTGCAAGCATGCGGTCATTTAGATTTTCCTTCGCGTCCGCCGTGGAATTGAGCAAAACCATCTCGTGTTGCCCTTGTCTCTGCGTGAAACCACACTCAGTATCAGATTTTTCTGCTAGTAACGGGTCTGACTCCTTTTCCTTTGTCAATTTAGACTTTTGTCTTTCTGATATGACTTCCTCAAGTGCCATTTTTGCTCTGTCATAATTGTCATTTCTAAGTGCTTTGTTGACAATAACATTGTTATCTATCTTTGTGAAGCTATCCTGCTTGTTCCGCTCCTGTTCTTTCTTTGTAAACATGTCCCTTTTAGCTTGTGTGTTACCTCTCATGGATAACATTCCCTTTTTGATATTTCTCAGCTCCCTGGAGATCAGATCGTTCTTTGCTTTTGCCTCTTCGTCTATGTTAACAGCCCCCAGTTTGTCCTTTGCTTTATCCAGAATGTCACCTCGCCTCGCCCTTTCCAGCTCCTTTAAAGCATTCAAATCATGAATGATGTGCTCACTGTCTTTCATCATTTCGTCCTTCTTTCCCAAACCTACACTCACTTTTGTTTCACCTTCATTATTCACTTCTTCCTGCTCTCTCTCCATCTCTGCATATCTTTGACCTTTGATATAACTGTTCTGCCTCGCAGAAAAGATGTGTTTTAATCTGCCATCCTTCCTAGCAGATTCCCTTCCATTGGTCGGCAGATCATCTCTATTTGCAGTTCGTCGCTCTCTCTCCATCAGCAGTTCATTGGGTGGGCTTGGTAAACTCAATAGTTTGTCAAGAGTTGGTATGATATCCGATTTAGTGAAATTTCGCTTGGGAACTGGCGGGGGATCTCTTTTGACATTAACGTTTTCATAAACTGTGTCATCTGACCCATCAGATTTATTTTGATGGCAGTGATGACTTTGATCGGACCTATCTTCAGTTAGAACGTCTTTTGAATTCTCTGCGTTTCTCTTGCTCGGGTGATTTTGAGGCTCTGAAACTATGTTTTTGATGCGGCCCGACTGAGCCTTATGTTTCTCTGCATTTATTGCATCTCTGGCTGCTTTGATGACATCCATCGTACTTATAGGCAGTGAATTGGTATCTTTATCATTAACAGCTATGAACTGTGCAACGTCTTTCGATTGCGTTTCAGATCTACTGGTGTCTTCGGGTATGTTTGGTTTACAAGCTAAGCCCTCTTTCTCCTGTATATGGGGAGATGGTACTTTAACATCTGCAGCTATTTTGGGTGACAGTCTTTGAGCAATATTTGGTGAAAGCGGCGCATTGACAGTTTCCCCCTTTGGTAAAGTTTGTTTGTTGGTTGCATCCGGCAAGGGTTCCTGTATTTGCCGTCTGTTATCGGGAGAGACACTTTGGGCACTCAGAGGGGCTTGCGGCTGACCAGTGCTATTACCAGCAGAGATGGCTTTCTTGTACAAATTCAGGGATGGGTAGTTTTGCTTGATTGCTGTTGGGCTCCTGTTGTTTTTCATCTGCATTACATGGGCTTCACTTTTTGTCTGCAATAAATTTGTTATCAAATAATCATCGGACAAGGGTGAACAGACAGCGTCTTTCCCAGGGACAACGCACGGGGTATTGGCTTGTTTTGAAACTGGACTACTACATGGCCACCCTTGTTGACACATGGCCGGTGTAGTGAACCCTGAGGCAGAGCCATCAGACCCCACGGTGGTATGGCTGCTGCTGTCCAGTTGAGGGGACTGGGTGCCGCCATCAGGCAGTTCTGATGTTCTGAATTTAGGTGGGCTGTATCGACTTTTGACTCTTTTCCTGTTGTCTTTGAGGTTAAAGAGGATGCTTGAGGCTAGGGATTTGTAACTCTCTCGCTTGACAGGCACTTCAGGGGTCAACTTGGCCTCAGAGTCCGGTCTGAGCGGCAGGTCGAGGCACAATTGGAGAATTTCCGATGTTTCCGTCGGCTGTCTTGATGGAATAAGTGGAGTCATCAGCTGACAGATGCTGAACGGAGTTGAGGCTGTGGAGCTGACCTCCTCGATAGCTTTGACGTCAACACACCTAGCTTCCTGTTTCGCCTGCAGAACACTCTCCCCCATTGTTCTGGAGCTGCGACCCTGAGGAGGGGAGATCACAGTTGGCGGATTCACAGGAAGCGCGTTTCTCGACCAAGATTTATTTTGCCTCCAGGGGGCAACGTTTCCCTTGCTTCCGTCGGATGAGCATCGCCTTTCAGCTAAAGTAACCGCGGGCTTTGGCGGGACCTTGGGTGGAGGAGGCGGAGGGTGGGGTTTTGAAGCAGGGGGTGGAGGGGGTTCGGCCCGCTCTGCAGACGCAGGGGGTTCTTTGGCCGTGCCTTTCAGACATGGTTGGGAATCCTCTGCGTTCAAGATATCTATTCGGTGGGCCTCGGCCAGCTCCCTGTAGAGCTGCGAATCATACCATTTGGGGGTCTTGTCGGAAGGGATGGAAGTGACCCTCTCCTCCCGCCCGAATGGGAACCGGTTGACGTCCCTCCACATCTGAAAAGGGCTGAATTCACTGTGGAGGAAAAAGTTCTTAATGTTCAGTTTCCTCAGTTTGATGGTGGATTTCCCGTTCTTTACTTTTGCAGAATCCTTTCCAGTCTTTTTCCCCGAACCCTCGCCGGAGGGATGTCGGCCACTCCGCCCAGGATGTCCACCCACCAGAGTGTTGTGATAATCCGCCGAAAAATCAGAGAGTTCCTTCTGGATGCTGCGGAGTGCCGACTTGTCCCACGATTCCCCATTAGAGTCCTTTTCGCCGCCGTTGTTGTTGTTAAATATTCCCTCGCGGCTTTTCTCCGTGACGCTCAAGGCCTTGAGGAAAGATGACACCTGGGTCATACTCTGCTGCTGCTGCTTCCACGGCGCCGTGTCTTTGCCTCCGTTGTCACCGTGATGCGCCGGCTGCTTTTTAGATTCCTTCTTTCTGCGAGGCTCCCCCACCAAGGGCTTGTGGCAGTTGAACGGTGAAAACCCGTACGAGAACTCGTCGTTGTAAACCGCGTCGTCCCCCACACACAGACTCCGGAAGGCCCGGTCGGTCAGCGTGCCAACCTCGCGGTCCGTCTCGTCCATGAGGAGCTCGGTGAAGCCATTGGGGAAGCGGTGGTGGAGCATGCTCCCCATGCGCTGGCCCAGGTGGCGCTTCTCCACGCGGGTCATGGTGCCCGTGGTCGTCCGTCTGTCTGGCGGCCTGAGTTTCCCTGTGTGTCTCCGTCTCCTCCTTTGAGCTGACTGCTGCCTGTAGTCCAACCAACCATCAGCTGACTGTCCATTCAGGTCCCCATGGGGAGAAGGTTGGATATCACTGCTTCCTAAAAATAGAATCCAGTATTAGACAAAGCATGAACTTCATATCTAGTCACATATAGCACTATATGCTAAAATGAATTTATTGCATTACATACGTGTGTGTGCGTGTCTGCGTCTAAGTGTCTGCATACACTATAAATGGTTTAAACTTGCAGTTGACCTTTGTGTACAAAGCATGTGCAGAAGTTGCGGTCGCTATGTGCGCGGTAGACAAACACTCCATAGTGCCAGGGCTATTTTTAGCCAAGCAAGGTGCTTAAAGCTAGGCGAGAGACGGGTAACTAGCACGATAATGCGGCTGTGAATCCATATTTTAACGTTTTTCTTCCATTTCTATTGAACCAGGATGACAGTCCAAATGGGACACATATCAATGCACAATCCATGTGCGTATGTCATAATAATAATCGTTGGAGTCATCACAAGCAAATCGCAAAAGCAAACCGAGTCTGTTGACAATTGTTTGTGCTCATTAGAGTCAAGCACAGAGCCCTGGAAATGTGAGTAAATCATCACATCACTTATAGTGTGCCTTAACAGCTGCTGCCCTAGCTTACTTTAGCTATCTGGGTGAGGGCCTGGAATAGCACATTAACCCATGTATATATCCTGACCCAGGAGCCTACATTGGCAGTCAACTCTTTAGCTATTCCCACGCACCCAGTACACTCCTTAAAAGTAGATTGGTAGCCAATTGGAACAAAGATGAACACAAACACTCAAAGTTGCCAACACTTAGTTTTAGAAGAAACCTTAACTGGTTAACAGGATGTTCATATGTGAAAAACATAACTTTGGGAAACATTAGGATTTATCACACCTTGGCTGCTGTATAACAATGAAATTGGCTTGACTTGGCTCTTTAAAAAACACGCCGCTACATTTTGTCAATATACGATATACATGTACTTAAATCAAACACATTGCCTGTTCAGTTTCAACATATTGGGGTGCTTTTACTGTAACCAGCTACCTGTTGCTAGGTCAATATCAGTGACATTACTGTATTGACCCCGAGGAACACAGCGCTTTCCAGTACGGCTTTGGCTGCATTTAGTTATTTTCCAGTTCTCTGAACCTGATACCAGTTCGGCACCAAGGTGCTTTCCCACCAGCCTCTGCTGGTGTATTTATACCCAGAGACCTGGCCCTGCACCCACCCAGTAGTTACAGTGCTGTATTATATGTAATCACAGATATATCTGTTACCGTCTGATACATTAACAATAATTAGCACCATGACTCCTTTTGTGAACCTTTACTTTTATACACTTTTTTTTTAAAGTGTATAAATAATAGTTTGATAAACTCTCTAAATGCATTGTCGGTTCTGCTCTTAATAATAAAAGCAATGTAATAAAAAACAGCATTAAAATTATTATTATTATTATTATTATTATATTATAAGCGCACATGCTAATCACGTTGTACACGCCTCCTTGATGTTGTCCATAGTTGGACAGCTAACCCATTGTAGCGCCCGTTAGCACGTAGGCTATCTTCCGTTATCTCACCTTCCGAATGCGTCTTCCATGCGGAGGTCGAGTGAATTCAACGGGCAACAAGTGAAAGTCCTTAGTGGGAAATATCGATCCAAACAACCTGTTGGCAAAAATGACATAATTCACGCTTTGGGGAAAAAAACTGCTTATTCACATTCATTTTCTAGCTCTGAACTTCCAAACAAAAAAAACCAACCGACAAAGAAACAAACGCAAAGAAAACTCACCTAGCTGACTGAAGCCCTCAGCTCCATGGTGAAAAGCCCTGCAGGCACCAGTCTCACCGTCAGACGGAGATACTGAAATAGACACACCCGCTTGTGTGGCCTAACTTGAGTAGGAACTCCGGAGCTAGCTAGCGTGCCCACATTGGAGCCCGCGGCGGGTGTCGTGTGGCAGTGGGGAGGCGGCAAGGCAAAAAAGTGAGGAGGATGAAATGGACACTGTCATTGGCTATTTTGGTGTCCTGGGTGTATTGGCTTAGAGAGGACCACGTGGGACGGCCGGTGGATTGGGTCAAGCACCTTTTCTTTTTGAACCATGACAAAGGCTGTTGGGGTCTGGGCTGTGTTGTTTGAGGTTCCTCAGGGAGGGAGGGGCGACATGTTGGAGGTGATCACACAAGCCTTCAGGTTAAGCAACTGAAAAGGGCATTTTCTTTACTTCTCATAAAACATAAATGAAGAAAAAGCAGAAAACCCCTGAGATTAGCACAAAAAGACACAAACAAAGCTCAGCCCTCATGTGACCAGAACTAATAGTGGAGAGAGATGGGCTTGGGCTTGAGGAAACAGGCTTCAAGGCACTTAAGACATCATGGAGCCTAATGCATTTGCGTGGGAGAACATTATGTTTCTACAGCCCCCGGTTCAGGCTTTGTTTACATGATGGCCCTGTGCTCTCTAAAGCTTCCTGTCACCCAGAGACGGCTGCTTAAAGAACCAGCTGTTGTTACAGTTGGATATGGAAGAGGCCATTTTGGTTTGCTTCTTTTTCTATTTTGCTGTTGTGAGTCAGAGGAACAGAGAGGAGTTGATGTCAGAGGTTGAACCCTCAGCCATTCCGAAAACAGTGAAAGTAGTTCTAGATGTGGGTATCACAGAACGGCGTTTAAACATGGTACCTGCAAGTCTAAACAAGTTCAATTCAAGACTTTAAGAGCTTATTAATACCTGTTACAATGCAATTTAACACCAATGTTCAAATAATCAACCCACTTGGGTCCAACTGCCTATTTGTGACCAGAATGTGCCTGCTGACCAGGAGCTCTTGACACTGGCGGCAGTGAGAGGCTGCTCCCTACAAGGCCACCACAACATACAAGCACCATAAAAACATGATGTCATGTTACACACAAAAACACATGGCAAATTGTATATGTTTAATGTCCATACTGCCCCACACAAAAGAAGATAACCTTTGCATAGGTTATTAATAATGGGTTATTACTAATAACCTATGCAAATAAAACGTAAGATCTTACGACCATTTCAGGCCTTATTTATCGGTGAATTCCAGACTTTTTAAGACTTCCAATACCTTGCGGGGTCCTTGATTATAAAAGAACATGTGTTTTTCTCATTGGGTGCACAACTGCCAACCTTGACTGTACTCGGGTAACCCCATCCATTTCTGTAACAATTGTCCACAGGCCATTCAACTACCCCCCAATACAAAAAGCAGACAAGCAGGATAGCGTCATTTGTACCTTTACACGGTCACTTTGGGTGAAGGCTTCTGCTTCAGGCAGAACAGGAGTGCGCCTAATGGTCTTTGTTTGATGAGTGGCCTGCCTCTGTGAGCAAGTCCATTCAGAGTGTATGGGAGGTACCAGATAGGGAGGAAGACTCTCAGCCACCACGACCAGACCCTGCCCACACACACACACAGGCCCCCCGACATGGTGTTAATCCACGGGGGCCACAAAGCTGTGAAAGCTGTAAACCAGGAATGTTAGTGGCCAGGGATCAGCCTTTGTTTGTGGACATTTTGATTGACAACCACACACAGCTATAGGGTTCTTCATTTTAACTGGCTACCTTGCTAGCTGGCTACCGAGCAGATGGTGTGTCAAGTAATTTTTCCTTCTTTTTTGAAAACCATCGCATTTGTCATTGTGTTGCTCATTGTTTTAACGAAGCCCGTGCTACTTACCCACCTTCCTTAGCTTGTAAAATATGCTCAATGGATCAAATTGGACATTTGACGTTTAATGTTTAAAAAGATGAATGCATTGTTGTTGTTGCTGGTAGCCATCTGAGCCCAGGGAAGGCTTTACTGTGCCCGACACATTGAACCCCATGAGATTCACCTCCGTTTACAAAGGCTATTTGTCAAGTGTCAACCGTGAGGGCGGCTTCATTTTGACATGCTAACGACATGGATTTGACTGGAGCAAAGGTTTCAACATTCCAGTCGTTTGTTCCTTCTATGGGTCCCTTGATCAACGACAGGGGTTCTGTCCAGCCCTGTAATGTGAGCGATACTGTAGCTGGGGATATGATGTGAGGGTGACACTGGATGTTGACAGGTTGTCAGTGAGGCAGACCAGTGCATATGCATGAAGAGTTGACAGGTTTGACTTGAGGCTTTGAATTCAGTGTGTGTTGTGTTGTTCAATATTGTGTGTACTAACGGTACCGCGACTGTGTGTTGAATTGATAGACGTGTGTCCAACTGAAACAATATATTTGTCAAATTAACTAAAATCATGTTGGACTGTGCTTGCACACACAACATAACACATTGTCCTATTTCAAACCACTGTGACTGCATATCAGCCATTATCACATCAGTGGCAGGCTGCTGGCTATTAACAGTCTGGCTTTCAGTGCATCATATCATTGTAGCCGAGCATTTGAAATGCCACAACATTGTTAAATACTTGATACTGATTGGTCAATAACGTTCCAATAATGGGACTGCTCTACCTTTTCACAGTCAATACAGCTCAAATACAGCTATTGACCAGATTTTCTTCAACACCGCAGAAACAACAAGGTTAAAGCACCCAGCAAGAATATTGACATTTCATCTGATTAACAGGATAAAAAGTGATGACATTGAATCTGAAGGTAACTAACAGCTTACCAGCGCTGGGAACTGTGTTAGAACTGGACAAGAACAGTCCGGGGGACTATACATGTCAACAACCATCATAATAACATAATATAACATAATAATAATAATAATAACTTCATCAATTTTACAGTTTGTGGGTTTATTCATCCAGTCAAACATTGTTTAACAAATCTATGCATTCGTAAATTCATCCATTTATCTTCTATTCGTGAATTCATTTGTTCATTCAGCCACGCATTCTGCTGATGGGTAGTTAGTGCAGAGTGCAGCGTTCCGACTGAGCCCGACCCAAATACACAGGAAGTGGTTGTCACACAGTGAGAGAAGAGAATGCATGCTGGCTTGTGACCAATGTCTACATGCGAGGCTATTTCTTAGCCCTTCCGATCATCGGTGAGTATTCTGCTATAGGAATATCTTTTTCAGAAGCAGATTTCACTGCAGTTTATGGTTTATTTGGTTTAATGCACAGAGCCTGTGTTCTGAGTTAACTCATCACGTTGTTTTGTCAGCCGTGCGTTGCGTTGTTTTCATGGAATTACTATCGACTACAATCGTTCATGTTAATGTGTAATGAATGACGTTGCTGAACGTTTTCCAGTTAGTCTAAATAGTCGCTTATCTTTCAACCTGTTTTGGAGCAACTATTTGGAATGGATGTTTTATGTAAGCGGCGAAGCCGTGGTCATCCATAATGACAGCCCTTGTGGTTAGCACCCAGCCCAGGACAAGTTTATAGAAGGAAAGGTGAGTGAGTGAGAGATAAACAGTCAAGTTTAGTTTCATTTAGCCAACACATAAATATAAAAATAAAATAATACAATAACCCTCACAAAATGAGAGGGTGTGTAAAAAAAAAATGTTTTCCGTGTAAAAAAGAAAAAAAGGGTATCAATTCTATTTGTGGAATCAAATTCCAAGGAAAGCCTTTGTCAAGCCTGTTTGGTGTTCGTATGTTGATTGGTCGGTGTTGATGTAACAGCTGAACATGACAGCCTAGTAGATCCATGGCCACAAGCATGCAGAACAGGTCAGATCAGGTCTGCTGGGTCTCTGTTACAACAACACCTGGCTTCTCTTCACGCCTTCATGGAAAACAACTAAACGTGATGCGGTGACTAACAATGCGTCACCGAAGGCACCCGTCTCTTCAGCCCTGAAGGCACAAAGTGTGTATAGTAGAATTATCAGACAGATAGACAGACAGAAATACTTGAATGAACCCTGAGGGAAATTGCATATCAGTCATTTGCTCCGGTTTATGTATGTATCAATGTATATAATTTACTGTATACTAGTTTCGCTATGTAGTCATTTAAGAGGCACTTTTATCCAGACTTACAGGTCCTTCAAATACAGGTCATTAAGACACAGGGAGGCCTCTCGCTCAATCAAGGATGCCCTCATGTTAGACTGTGGACATTGGGGGGATTGAACCAACCCTGAACTTTTTCTGACCGTCACTCGAGTGGACATTTCACCAGAACCTTCCTACCCCCTGAATCACATGCCATGCAGTGTGCCCCGGCTCCCATTTCAAGCTCAGGAATGGCGGCCTGGTGTTGATCAATAAGTGTTTACCGTGCAAATCGTGTTGAAATGGCTGTGTTGTGCATCACAAGGCAACCTGTGAAGCAAGTGGGCAAAGTGATTCTAAAATAAGGCCACAAACTTTAAACTGTTAAAGTGTGTGCGTGTGCGTGTGTGTGTGTGTGTGCGTGCGTGCGTGTGTGTGTGTGTGTGATGTATTATACCACAGCATCGTTATCGTAAATCTTTTGTGTCAGTTCGTTATCTATTTCCTTTTCCTGCTGCCTGAGGTACGGCTCTTTGGTTCCTTGCATTGATGTTGTATAGAGATGTTGTGAGGACCCAACATTTCACCCATATGCTCTATGGACATGCCTGATTCAATTATATCTGGAAAATGTAAAAAAAAAAAAAAATTATTGTTATACCTTGCCTGTAGTACTAGAGTTTTATTGTTATATTGTCACACACTTTGTTTATTGTTGCACACTGCCTTTGTTTCCAGACGTCCTCCTGAATGGTGTCAGAAGAAAGGATATGAGTGAGGAAGAAACACCAGGTAGGTAGACTGAGAACTGAGACTCATGGCCCACATGGGCCGGAGATTATTACGACTGATCTTTAACTCACTTGATTGTTGAGTTGAGTTGAGTTGAGTTGGAATAGCTAATATCGATCTAGCGCGTCAGCAGAATCAATTGCCGGCTGTATCGTTGCATATTGTTCTTCACTGATCACGTTGGACTTCACGGTCCCTGATGTGATGTGAACACGTACAAAGAAAAGCTGAATAAACACAAAGGACTGCGGTTCATCTCGTCACCCTCTTCTGGGAACCAGAACGTCATGCTGGGTGTCTTCATACCACGCTCAGAGGAAAAACAGATTGTGAAAGCAAATCTCTCCTTACACATCACTGGGACACACACACACACACACACACACACACACACACCACACAAACACACACACACACACACACACACACACACACACAC